>OY740809.1:27047548-27352083 GCA_963514005.1 Raja brachyura | reverse complement strand
AAGGGGGGGAGAAAAGGGGGGGAGAAACTTTTAAGAAGTCAGACAACTTTTAATAAGCCAGAGATACACAGCTGTGAGGTTTGTCGGGCATTTCACATTGCTGGTCGGTTATCCTTGGTTCTGGAAACTCGTGCCACGTTTTTTTCCCCCCAATGAGCCAATGTAAATGCCTGGTCAGCAAAGGCGATTAACTAAAGCTACCTACAACTACCTCGACTACCCATAACTACATGGCGACCCCACTACAACTTCACCTACGACTACCGGATTATCGATTTTCTTCTTAAAGGGCCTGTCCCACTTACGTGTCCTTGGCACGTAAATTACACGACGTGGTCGCATTGAGCCAAGACGGTCGAGCGAAGGTCAGGCACGCTTACATGCATACGCACAGCCGTCTGGAGCGCGTGACGTCATTTGAAGATGGACACAAAGCTGGAATAACTCAGCGGGACCAGCAGCATCTCTGGAGAGAAACAATGGGTGACGTTTTGTGTCGAGGCTCTTCTTCAGTCTGAAAAGACGGGTCTTGACCTGAAACGTCACCCATTGCTTCTCTCCAGAGATGCGGCCGGTTCCGCTGAGTTACTCCTGCATTTTGTGTCTATCGTCAATTTTCTTGGCCCCGCTCTGGGAGTAGAAGTGGGGGCGGATCCGGACCCCAATGGCCGTGAGCCCCAGGCTGAGTTCGTAGATCGTTTGCCTGCTTCTGCTGCCGTTGAAGGTGAGACGTTGCATCGCGCCAGGGTCTTGGGCCTGTCCACTTTGGCCGTCAGTTCCGCGACAGGCCATTGGCGCGCAAAGATTTCGTTCACTGCAAGAATTTCGGAACCCCGCACGATGTCGGGACCGGCCCCGCACATCTCCACACCCCTCCGCGCTTCTACGTGGGACCAGCCCCGCGCGGCCATACGGTGCCCGTACGCCTCAAGCGACCACAAGGTCGCATAATTTGCGAGCAAAGGACGCGTAAGTGGGACAGGCCCTTTAGTGATACTAAACCACATGTCAAAGACCTTACCATTTCTACTGAAACCAATACAATTTGTTAAATAAATATTGAAGCACTTTGCAGCTAATCTTTACAATTTTTTTCCAATTTGGCCCAACAATTAACATTTCATGTGGGAGGACTAATATGTCAAAACCTGGTTGACGAATCTTAAAGGGAAATGCGATACAGAACAAGCCCAATGTTTAGCAAAGTTTAAGGCACCTTAAACTGTTTACACTAAAAAGGTTCCGCCTAAAATTTAAATGCAACTTAAAACATCCGTGTTACTTTTTATTTTGCCCCAAAGATCAACTGAAAGAACAACATTTTCATAATTTGATTTTTTTTAAATGAAACTATGTTTATTATATCTTGTTACAAGCTTAGTCTCACTCTCTCTCTCTCTGAAGAAAGGTTTCGGCCCGAAACGTTGCCTTTCTCTTTTGCTCCTTAGATGCTGTTGCACCCGCTGAGTTTCTCCAGCTTTTTGTGTATCCTCGATTTTCCAGCATCTGCAGTTCCTTCTTTAACACTCACTCTCTCTCATCTGTGCTGCAGCTCCATACATAGGGTTAAAAAACTGTTTTGTTTTTTTTAAAACAGAAAAAAAATCATTTTCTGATCTTGTATTCCTCTCAGTCTTGGGTTCAGACCTGCATCAACATTTGGAAAATGGCAGATCATATGTGATTGGGCTGGGTGTCCTAAATAAAAGTATGAAAAGCCAAAAGGAAAAGTGAACCATGTCCTTCACCAGATTCTTGTGTAGGTGAAGAGGTTTCAAAAATAATCTGTAAATATTAAATATTAAACCCAGAATTCCAAAAGCTTAAAGGGTATTAAAAACACTGATGATCTCACTAGGTAAATTTTCTGATAGACTTTTCATTGGCACGATTCCATGCACAGTCTTCACTTTTATTATTTGCGGTACTATTTACTTGCATCGCTGCTTTATTCAACAATGTTACAAATCAGATTATCGTAAAAGTATAGCTTCCCGGTGTAACCATAAATCTACCTCAGCTAGATTAGGCAACAAGGAGAAAGGATCAAATGTCCCACTTAAAAAAGAGATGCAATGTGGATTTCTTCTTTGTATCATTTTCGGGACCAATTATGGTGCTATTTCTGTGAATTTGACAACTGACAGCATAACTGGATAGACAAACTGCTGCAGTGACTCAGCGGGTCAGGCAGCATCTCTGGAGGAAATGGATCGGTGACATTTCAGTCTCGAAGAAGGGTCCTGACCCAAATCATCACCTCTACATTTTCTCCAGACATGCTGCCTGACCACAGTCTTGATCTCAGTCTCCATCACAGGAAATAAGACTATCGTCTGACGTCTATTACAAACCCACTGACTCCTACAACTATCTCGAATACACTTCTTCCCACCCTGCTTCCTGCAAAGACTCTATTCCCTACTCCCAATTCCTCAGTCTACATTGCATCTGCGCCCAAGATGAGGTGTTCCATACAGAACATCCGAGATGTCCTCATATTTTAGGGAATGGGAGTCCCTCTCCCATCATAGACGAGGCCCTCACTCGTGTCTCCTCGGTGCCCCGCAGCTTCACCTTTGCTCCCCCACCCCCGAGTCACAGCAGAGACAGAGTCCCCCTGGTCCTTACCTTCCACCCCATCAGCCGCTGCATACACCTCTTCCCTTCTCCACCCCTTTCCACCTTCCGCAGAGACCGTTGCCTCCGCAACTCCCTGGTTAACTCATCCCTTTCCTCCCAAACCACCCCTTCCCCAGGTACCTTCCGTTGCAACCACAGAAGATGCAACACCAGTCCCTGTACCTCCTCCCTCGACTCTGTCCAGGGACCCCAACAGTCCTTCAGATTAGGCAGAGGATCACTTGCATCTCGTCCAACCTCATCTACGTTGTTCAAGATGTGGACTCTTATACATCAGCGAGACCAAACGCAGACTGGACGATCGTTTCGCTGAACACCTTCACTCAGTCCGCCTGAAGCTACCCGATGTCCCTGTTGCTAAACACTTTAATTCTCCTTCCCATTCCCACACAGACCTTTCTGTCCAAGGTCTCCTCCATTGACTGAGTTAGGCTAAATGCAAATTGGAGGAACAGCATCTCATATTTCTCTTGGGCAGAGGTACGAATATTAATTTCTATGACTGCAAGTCACACCAGCGTATCGTTTTCGCCCAACAAACAGCTAACAATGGCCCGTTTCCTTTATCATCGTTACTTTTTGCATATCTTTCATTCATTGTTCTTTATCTCTCTATATCATCGTCTATATCTCTCGTTTCCCTTATCCCTTGTGGTTGGAGAGAGGGGGGGGAGAGAGGGAGGGGGGGGAGGAGGGAGGGGGGGGAGGAGGGAGGGGGGGGAGGAGGGAGGGGGGGGAGAGGGAGGGGGGGGAGAGGGAGGGGGGGGAGAGGGAGGGGGGGGAGAGGGAGGGGGGGGAGAGGGAGGGGGGGGAGAGGGAGGGGGGGGAGAGGGAGGGGGGGGAGAGGGAGGGGGGGGAGAGGGAGGGGGGGGAGAGGGAGGGGGGGGAGAGGGAGGGGGGGGAGAGGGAGGGGGGGGAGAGGGAGGGGGGGAGAGGGAGGGGGGGGAGAGGGAGGGGGGGGAGAGGGAGGGGGGGGAGAGGGAGGGGGGGGAGAGGGAGGGGGGGAGAGGGAGGGGGGGGAGAGGGAGGGGGGGGAGAGGGAGGGGGGGGAGAGGGAGGGGGGGGGAGAGGGAGGGGGGGGGAGAGGGAGGGGGGGGGAGAGGGAGGGGGGGGAGAGGGAGGGGGGGGAGAGGGAGGGGGGGAGAGGGAGGGGGGGGGAGAGGGAGGGGGGGGGAGAGGGAGGGGGGGGAGAGGGAGGGGGGGGGAGAGGGAGGGGGGGGGAGAGGGAGGGGGGGGGAGAGGGAGGGGGGGGGAGAGGGAGGGGGGGGGAGGGGGAGGGGGGGGGGAGGGGGAGGGGGGGGGGGAGGGGGAGGGGGGGGGGGAGGGGGAGGGGGGGGGGAGGGGGAGGGGGGGAGAGGGAGGGGGGGGGAGAGGGGGGGGGGGAGAGGGAGGGGGGGGAGAGGGAGGGGGGGGAGAGGGAGGGGGGGGGAGAGGGAGGGGGGGGGAGAGGGAGGGGGGGGGAGAGGGAGGGGGGGGAGAGGGAGGGGGGGGGAGAGGGAGGGGGGGGGAGAGGGAGGGGGGGGGAGAGGGAGGGGGGGGGAGAGGGAGGGGGGGGGAGAGGGAGGGGGGGGGAGAGGGAGGGGGGGGGAGAGGGAGGGGGGGGGAGAGGGAGGGGGGGAGAGGGAGGGGGGGAGAGGGAGGGGGGGAGAGGGAGGGGGGGAGAGGGAGGGGGGGAGAGGGAGGGGGGGAGAGGGAGGGGGGGAGAGAGGGGGGGGAGAGAGGGGGGGGGAGAGAGGGGGGGGAGAGAGGGGGGGGAGAGAGGGGGGGGAGAGAGGGGGGGGGAGGGAGGGGGGGGAGAGGGAGGGGGGGGAGAGGGAGGGGGGGGAGAGGGAGGGGGGGAGAGGGAGGGGGGGAGAGGGAGGGGGGGAGAGGGAGGGGGGGAGAGGGAGGGGGGGAGAGGGAGGGGGGGAGAGGGAGGGGGGGAGAGGGAGGGGGGAGAGGGAGGGGGGGGAGAGGGAGGGGGGGGAGAGGGAGGGGGGGAGAGGGAGGGGGGGAGAGGGAGGGGGGGAGAGGGAGGGGGGGAGAGGGAGGGGGGGGAGAGGGAGGGGGGGGAGAGGGAGGGGGGGAGAGGGAGGGGGGAGAGGGAGGGGGGGAGAGGGGGGGGGGAGAGGGGGGGGGAGAGGGAGGGGGGGAGAGGGAGGGGGGGAGGGGAGGGAGAGAGGGGGGAAGAGAGAGAGAGACTTCTCTCCTTCTGCCTCACCGTGTTGGCGCCCTTTGTGAGGTGATTGGATACCAAAACCAGTTACCCTTTAGATCTCCCTCTCCCTACCTCCCTCCTTCTTTAGGGGGGGGGGGGGGGAGGATGAGGGAAGGAAGGGGGGAGAGGGCGAAGGGGAGAGAGTAGTGTGCCTTGCTTGGTGGAGAAGAGGGATGTGGGAACGCTGTACGCAGGTGGTGACTCGCTCTCATACTGGGATTCTCCCCCCCCCCAGTCTATTGCGCAGTCTATCTGACTCCCTGCACCCCCCCACCCCATGGAGCAAAGGAAATATGCAACGTTTCGGGTCGAAACCCTTCTTCAGACCCGGCCCAAAACGTTGGCTATTTCCTTCGCTCCATAGATGCTGCCTCAAGCCCTGTCCCACTGTACGAGTTCACCCAAGAGCTCTCTCGAGTTTAAAATCTCTGTGTAGCATCTCTGTCCCTATCTTCAAGTTTCCACTTTGAAATAAAATACAATTTTCGACTTAAATATTTTGCAGTAGGATCGCGATTCCCACGCATTTTTAATCGTCGTTCGATTCAGTGTAATTTTCACACCTGGTTGATATAGTTTTTTTAAATATACAGTACATTAAAATTAATAGTTTCAAGCATACCCAGTACTAAACACATGAACATTAAGGTGGTTACTTATGTTACAAACGGTTATAAATGAATATCATTTCAAAGTGAAATAGGAGATTTCCGTGGAAATAATATTTAACCAGAATATGGTGAGGTCGCTGCAAAATGCTCACTTCAAACAATACGCCGTCAACTCAGGATTGTTTCTTAGCCCTCTGACAGGTGTTTCAATCACACCTCATAGCTCGCTGTTAATCGATTCATAGCTATTAATTTTCATTCCTGGTCCGTATCGAACTTCTCCAAATGCAAATGCTTCAAGTTACGCTTCTTGTATGGTGGTAAGGGGGAGGGGGAAGAGATGCTAGGATAAAATACCATATATTTGCATTTATATAGCGAACCTGCTGCGAAATTTTTAAGTCGAAAGTTGTATTTTATTTCAAAGTGGGAATTGGAAGATAGGGACAGAGATGCTGTAAGAGATTTTGATAGGAAGGAAACGTTACAGCAGCTGAGTAAAAGATCGGTCAAATGGTAGGTTCAATGAAGATCGGGCTAGGGGGATTGGTATTGGGGGAAAAATATCTATAGCTTGGGACTTGCCTAAATGAGTACTGAGATGGATTATCATTCCACACCAAATTTCTTATACAATAATACCTTTTACGCAATTATCACAATAGTTTGTTGGATATGGATCAACGGACTCTGTATGGTACATGCTTGTAAATTAGTAAAACAAATGTTCTCAGGAATTATGGGAGGATTACATAAAACTACAATTCAAAGGTAATGAATATACAGAGCATTATTTCCATCATGAACATACAAAAGTGATATAGGACAACAGTTCCTACTACGGTAAACTCACGAGCTACTATGGTATGACTACGTGTTAAAAAGTATTACATTTTTACATCCCGAGTATATTTTACTCGTGGAGATTTTTCAACATGTTGAAAAATCTTCACGAGTTAACACGTTTCCAAAGTACCTGCCATTAGCGCTAAGAAATAGCATGTTTATAACAAGAGGAATCGAATATAGGAGCAAATAGGTCCTTCTACAGTTGTACAGAGTTCTAGTGAGACCGCACCTGGAGTATTGTGTGCAGTTTTGGTCCCTTAATTTGAGGAAGGACTTTCTTGCTATTGAGGGAGTGCAGCGTAGGTTTACAAGGTTAACTCCTGGGATGGCGGAACTGTCATATGCTGAGAGAATGGAGCAGCTGGGCTTGTACACTCTGGCGTTTAAAAGGATGAGAGGGGATCTCATTGAAATATATAAGATTGTTAAGGGTTTGGATACGCTAGAGGCAGGAAACATGTTCCCGATGTTGGGGGAGTCTAGAACCAGGGGTCACAGTTTAAGAATAAGGAGTAAGCCATTTAGAACGGAGACGAGGAAACACATTTTCTCAGAGAGTGGTGAGTCTGTGGAATGCTCTGCCTCAGAGGGCGGTGGAGGCAGGTTCTCTGGAAGCTTTCAAGAGAGAGCTAGATAGGGCTCTTAAAAATAGCGGAGTCAGGGGATATGGTGCGAAGGCAGGAACGGGGCACTGAATGTGGATGATCAGCCATGATCACATTGAATGTATGTGATATGAAAGTGAATTAGGTGTCAAATTAAACTTCTTTTTATGCTTTCTCTGATGGGATAAATTGCAGACTTGATTTTTAATATCTCAAAATTTTGTAACATTGCTAGAAAATGTACTTGCATCTTGGAGGCCAAAGGTTAGGTTGTTAGCCGAGAAAGATAGACTTCATTATCCCTCAGTACAGCAACATCAAGAACGATGCTATCAACTGATGGGAAGCGGCTGTAAAGTGGGAAGCGGCTGTAAAAGGACAGTGCTTTTGGGGGGGGGGGGGGGGGGGAGTTGCTTTCAGAGCGTGTGGGTAGTCTGTTCAGGGGTAAAGTTGCGTGGAGGGCTGGAGGGTTGAGAAGGAGGGGGTCGGTCGGGGATCATCCAGCTCAAGAGTGGGTCAGCGGGCGATGGATAACAGGACAGCGGGCGGTGGAGCTTACTCCATATGTCAGAGCGAGTAACCTCAATTGATCCCTTGTTCGCGTTGACACAGGAGTAAGCTCCACCGCTCGCTGTCTTGTTATCCATCACCCGGTGACCCGCTCCGCTCTATGATCTTTGCTCTTGAGCTGGTTCCCTCACTGTTCAGATGGAGAGCACTGCCAGAGGTGAGTGGGCCGGCAGAAGGAGCTGAGATGGCAGTCGGTTCCGCTGTCCAGTGATGGAGGCCACTCGTAGCCAAGCGAGCTGCTTCCCTCCCCAGCCACAATGCGGTGGCGCCCAGAGCGCCGCGGCAGCGGTGAGTGAGTGGGTTACTGGCATGAACCCCGACCCTCTCCTTCTTAATGCTCCCGCAACTTTAGCCCTGGCTAGAACTCCCCACATGCTGTGAAAGGAACTCTCCCCCGAATTGTCATGTTACTCACGACACGCGACTCATTTATAATTATTTATTTATATTTCTACTAAAAATATTCCCAATTGGGCCCTGCACCTCCTAAGGCCGGCCCTGAACTCTAAAGTCATGTTCCAAGGGAATTTTGCAATAGTACCAAAATTTCAAATCACATAACTACGGTGTGATACCAAACTGGACAATAAAAACAATCAGTTTTCAAAATATGCAAAATTTACTAAACTGAAACATGTCAACCTAATTTCAAAACCGGATACTTTCCAGCCCCAATCAATACAATGCTTGCAGACCAGCGTAAATATTCAAAACAATTATTACCACCATGTTTGTGAGAAGATTGTAAAATCCACCCACATCCAATCCACTCAATGAAAAGGCAGTCTTAACTAACTTTTCACTGACCAACACAAAACTATATCTAAATATATTTAAGAAAATGCTTTCATATCATTTAGAATGTGCAATTTACAAGTCTGGGCCTTAAACTTGTACAGCAGTCTCCAACATCGACAAGACATGCAAACTGTGCATTAGCAAACACAAACTCTTCATCCTTGTTGTTCCAGCAGACACACCAATAAAGACCACTCATCAATTTCCCCTAAACCACACCCCAGGACTGTCTGGTAAATTGGTTTGCTTGTAAATGCCCAAAGACTCAAATGAAATCAACATCAGCAAGATGGAAATCAGATGCAGTTAATCAAAGTAAAAAAATAAATATCACAACTAAATCTCTTCAGAGAGGAAGTAAAATATACAAGGCTGTCATTATCAATCCATGGGTTGCAACCGAAATGTGGGTCACCAAAATAGAAAAGTTGCAAACCTACATTTGAAAAAACATCAGAATATTATTAAAAATACATTGCTCCCCCTAAAAAATGCTTGCCATAATTTCCAAGCAGCACATTCTAAATAATGTACAGAAACTCTAACCCACTTTATGTGACACCCTAAAATAATTTCCACAGCCCTAGCAAAATGCTAAAGACCCACCCTGCTTTTGGTTGTATGTGATATGTGGAGAAACTGCAGGAAGCCAATCTAGCCAGGGGTACTCAGCTAGAAAGATCATGCCTATTGATAAAGATCAAAATTAACTGATTGCAATCATAATTTGAGAGAGATGTTAATCCAGATCTGCATTGCAGCCACAATATTTTTGGTCTATTGGTTGCATTAAAATTAAAAAATGTTAGCAGTGATTAAGGTAGCTGAAGATGATGTCCAAATACATGCAGGTTTGTAGGTCAATTGGCCTGTCTGTAGGATTCAAAACTGGGATAACAGAATTAAAGTACAGGTGATGTTTTGTTGGTGTGGGCTTCGTGGACCAAAGGGTCTGTTCCCACGCTGTATCCCTACACTACATTAAAAATGTTTCTGAAAAAGCCAGGCAGAATTCTGAATATTTAAAAAAGCTGTGGATGCTGAAAATCTGAAACAGTAAAAGCTGGAAAAAATGGCCAAAAGTCAGGCAGCATCTGCGGAAAGAAAATAGTCACAATTTTGAGTCCGCAACCCCGCATCAGAATATTCATCAGAAAAAAGTTTTGATAAGCATGGACGCAGAGCAACCAAAATATCACAGCATGAACCAGAATTATGAATGATCAGTTAATTATTCACAAATTGTTATTTTCAAAGAATGTCAGAGATCCCAGGCAGGCGAAGCAGCAGTTCTCGAAAGAACATGAAATTTAAATCAAAATAATGCTTTTGTATCTAATGGTTTTAGTTTGTTAAATGTGCATACATGCTGAAAATCACAACCTTGCTGACTTACATTTCACCATTAGTCAAAGCAATGACTTAAGAATAGCCCATTCTTAAGCACGTTTTACAAATCATAATGGCCACATGAATTGAACACATTAAATACACACATGAAACGGCATGTGTAATCCCCAATAACCTCCTCACTTTTAATTCAGTTTTGATTCTTGAATGTTCAAAGGTATTAATTCGTACATCAGTTTGATGGTACAATTGCATTTCCTAGGGGGAATGTTGTCATGAGTCAAAGTCAAACATTTGATTAAAGATTTGGCACAAAATGCTACTAAGTAATCTCATATACAAATGCAATAAGAGAAACTTAGCAAATGCGCCACTTAATTGCCTGAGATAACAAAAACGAAAAGGCAACTTCTATACTTGTAAATTTAAAAATGGTATCAGTCCTTCCCCCATGCTATTACAATTAACAATTTAACAACATCTCATTGGATCCAAATAACACTTTTTCTATCCACTCCAACATTATAATCAACGTAGAGGATCACACATGATTCAATGAGGAAGGACATACCATAAGCAGCATCAAGTAAGATATGAATGCATCATTATCCTGGTGAAATCACAACCCAGTACTATTATAAGTATATTTGACAGAAACAGCATACAATTGGCAGAACTGAGTAATCCCCCTCTGCAAGAACCCCATCAGAAAAGCCAGGCTCGATTTGCTGTCGACAGCCCCGGATGTACAGTAGCAAAGATTATAGGACCAGTCAGTATCTTAGCTGCAGTACTGGTGACCTGCACTCTGGAACTCGCTGTGCATCCAGCCAAGATGCTTCAGTCTTGCTACAATGCCGGCATCCACTTAACAACATGGAAAATTGTTACGGTTTGACCTGTTCTTGAAAAGCAGGACAAATCCAATTCAGCTAATTACAGGTCGAGTGTTTGCGACACCAGTGGACTTGTTGGCTGCCATGGGGCTACAAGCATCTTCAGCATGTAGGAACTCAATTTGTGGCCATATTTCCAACTTGCACAATGTCCAGGTTACAAACAATTCTCAGGAACAGAACATTGTCGCTACATGCTGGGGCAGATCTCCACTATTCAGTCAATCTACTCTCAATCAGCAGCAATGCAACAGAAGGCAGTGTCAACAATCCTATCGTCTGATGAATTCAACAATAGCCTGACATCGTGACAGCATTTAACCAAATGTGACGTCAAAAAACCATAGTAACGCTGAAATCAAAGGACATCGAGAGACCACTACTATTATCGCAAAGTACTCCAAAGGAAGATGGTTGCGACTGTTGGAGGTTAATCCTTCCACTCCAGGACTTTGCTGCGGAGCTTACAGGCAGAGTCTTGGACCCAAACTCCTTGAGCTACTTCATCAATGACTTTCCTTCCAACATCAGTTCACAAATGGGTATGGGTGATGATGAAATAATGCTCAAATCCAATCACAACTCCGCAACAAATGAAGCAGTTGAAGTTTGCATGCAGCAGAGCTACATTCCATTCAGGCATGGGCTGATATGACGTGACATTCAGACAAGCGTCAGGCAACAGCATTCTCGAAAAAGAGCACACGGGGAGCAGGTTTATGGGAACATCATCATCTGCAGGCCAGGCATGGTTCTTTAATTGCCAGTGAGCCTAAATCCTGGAATTCCCAACCCAACAGTGCTGTAGGAATACCTTCACCAAAAGGACTTCAGAGGATCAAGAACATAACTTATCATCACTTTATCAAGGGTTATTAGGAATACCCAATATTTGCTAGCCTTTTTAGAAATGCCCCAATCTCAAAAAGTAATTGAATAACAAAATGTGTGACAGCAACACCTGGAGTCACAATTACACAACACAAAAACAGAGCCTTCGGCCCAACTCATCCATGCGAGTTCCACCTGCCCAAGTTTGACCCAAATCTCTCTAAACTCTTCCTATCTATGTACCTGTTCAAATGTACTTTAAATGTTAATGTACCTGCCTCAACCACTTAATCAGCAGCTTGCCCCATATACCTACCACTTCCTGTGTGCTTAAGTTGTCCCTCAGGTTCCCAATTGATTTCAGGTTTCTTGATTTCCCTACCCTGGGTAAAAGATTCTGTGCATTCACCCTATCTAGTCCCCTCATTATTTTACTCACCTCTACAAGATCACCCCTAAGTCTCCAACACTCCAAGGAATAAAGTCTCAATTTACCCAACCTCATCATATAACTCAGACCTCAAATCCTGGCAAAATCCTTGTCAGTCTTGGCTGAACTCTTTCCAGCTTGATAACACGTTTCCTGACCCTAATCAATGTCTTCTACTACATAACGTCCCACCTTCAGTACTCAATGCCCTTAGTGATGAAGGCCAGCAGGCCAAACATCTTCTTCATCACCTAAGATACCACTTTCAGGCAAGTATATCCTTGTACTAGGTATCTGTTTGCAATACTCCCACTGTGAAATAACTTACCCACATCATTATGTATTCACTCCGCTGATTCTACACAAGACGCTTCTCATGCTGGCTTCCTCAAAATATTTCAAAATTACAATAGGCAGTTACAAAGTTACTTTTATAATATTGGATACCACATTTAGTGTAGCATTGCTTTCTCTTAGCTGTTTACTGTAGCCTTGAAAAGCAGTTATTTTGTGACAAGCAAAATTAAACAGCTATTATTTGTCATAAGTTATCATTCATGGTCTACCAGGTAGCAGTGATTCCTGCCCTCCCAAAAACATTTGAGACCCAGACTACATATAACAGGGATCTCAAGGTCTTTCAAAGAGATCCACACTAACTCCGTCTCTCCAAATTCCCTCAAATTCACTGCAAGGATGTAAATAATACCAATGTGTAGGAAAGAACTGCAGATGCTGGTTTAAATCTAAGATTGACACAAAATGCTGGAGTAACTCAGCGGGGCAGGCAGCATCTCTGGAAAGAAGGAATGGGTGGCGTTTCGGGTCGAGACCCTTCTTCTGACTGATGTCAAGGGAGTGGGCAGGACAAAATAGAATGTAGTCAGAGACAGGAAGAATGGTGGGAGAACTGGGAAGGGGATGGAGAGAGAGGGAAAGCAAGGGCTATTTGAAGTTAGGTTAGAACTTAGAACTTGAAGTTAGTTTGAAGTCTAACGTCAAATACTCTCTCTCCATCCCCTTCCCATTCCCAGTTCTCCCACCAGTCTTACTGTCTCCAACTACATTCTATCTCTGTCCCACCTACTCCCCTGACATCAATTTGATGAAGGGTCTCGACCCCAAAACTTCACCCATTCCTTCACTCCAGAGATGCTGCCTGTCCCGCTGAGTTACTCCAGCATTTTGAGTCTGTCTTCTAAATAATATCAATGTTCTTTCCCAATCCAACATCCAGTCTGGAGGTCCTATTTATACTCAATGAGCTCTGTCGGACAAATCACATTGTTCAAATGCCCAATCCAGACGAGAGAGAAATATTAAAGATGATTTTGAAGTCTCCTTGAAGAGATGCAACATTCTCACTGATGCATGGGAATATCTGTGGGTCACAACCACTGAAGATTGAGCATTCAGGATGGTATCAAGAACCTTGAGGCCTCATCTCATGAACATTCTGAGCCCATGCATAAGCAAGGAACCATGTAATCTAACAAACCACCCACCTGCCCCACTGGTAAGAATCAGCAAATCTAACAATAGACTCTTTAGCCCCTTCAAACCCCACAAAACCAGAATCGATGTATTTTCAATCCCAAAGGAATGTCTAAGTTTATTCATTTAACGTCACAGGACGCCTTATGTCAGATATTAGAAATTAGTAAAATAGTATGATATTATTTGCAACTTCATCGAAGACCTTCCACAACACAGACCACAGCTGTTCCTATTCCATGAAATGTCAACTACACAAAAATGCAATGTCAGTTACGTGCCATTTGACTTTCAAATTATCAACATTGCTGATTAACCACATTTCACATTGAGTTGGCTGTTGATTCAATCAAATAATAATAATATCAGAACATTTCTTCAAGAACACACTTAGTATTGCAGGATTTCGAGATCAATGCGTACTAAAACCACATCTCCTCCAGAGAAATAATCGTTAACTAAATAACCTGCCCATGAGATTTGTGCTGCACCTCCCCCTTAACGAACGATTGCACTTGTTTAGAACGATATTTCTGCAGCATACCGTTCAAAATGGATCAAAAATAATATATTCAATAACTCAAAGACTTATATACAAAATGCAAAACATTTAATTCTGCTACAGTTCAGTCAGACTCTGAAAAATACATGAACTGTAATGGTTTACAGCGATACTACACCGGATCATATTTCCTCCCCAGGGATGACGTTGATTCAGTTTCAGTCGTTTTACCTAAGCTCAAGATCTTACTGCATTTTCCAACCCTGGCTGCTGATCTCTGGGAAAATGCCATAACATTGTCCAAGTGCATTATGTAGCACTTCTACCCGACATATGCACCACCTTTCACTTCTACTCATTGTACTAAAACGTACTTTTTTCAGTACTTCGATTTCAGGTTTAATTCCATATTAAGGGAGCTCCCGTATTACAAAGAAGTAACTATTCTTATTTTGGACTGAACAAAAATGCTTATGGAAGAGGAATCCCCTGTTAGCTGCGGGGTACAAGGTCATTAATCCTTTCAATGAAAGGTTTTATCCGTTGCCATTACAAAAGCTACAACCCTTTCTTTCGCGTGCGTCATTTTTTGATGTTGTAATACGAGATATTCAATGTCATTTTATTTGCCAGCGATTGAAAAATAAATCAGGTTATTCCGATAAAATGTTCAAGAAGATGGCGACCCTTTAAAGGCGTTATAAATTGTTTTATTCGTGCAAAAGTCAACAAATTAACACTAGTGAAGTTCGAAAAATCGAAACGCGATATTGACAGATCATAGCAAAATATTGACAGAAACCATGCAAACTACAAGGATCGATTCTTTAAAAAAAATGTTTATAATTATAACCACGGCGTGGCAACATAACCAGCATCTCCAAAGTTAAACTTAATTGCTGTTTTATTGGTTCGATTATTCATAAATTCCGAGTATGTGCAATCCAACAGCGCCCGAGCAGTGCTTTTGCACAATTCAACTGGAATTGCAGTGAATCACCGCTGAGAAGTGCGAGCTGGAACACTCCGGCCCTTCAACCGCAACTTCAGTGGAATTCGCTTTCCTTCGCACAAAACATTCAGGCAGAGTTTCTCAGACGGCACCGTTCCCCATTCAATCACCTTATCCGGACACCCCAGCTGGCATTGTGGCGCTCTCCTTGCCTCACGGTCAATGCCCACCGTCCCCCCTCGGGCGACTTTAGACCTCATTCCACGGCATGTATGTCCCCGTCGGCTGCAATATTTACCTCAGTCTCCAGGTGAACCACGTCCACTTTGGGCCAGGGTCCGGCTAACTGTGCCAACGGCATCCTGCGAGTGGCTCGGGGATGCGGGAACGCTCTCGTGTGAGCTGCTGTCGGTGGGTCAGCGGCGAACAAGACAGTTCCCGCCGCCAGGCGAGGTCCGCGTCAAGTCTCTGTCTTGCCCAAAGATCATAAAGCGGAGCCCGCCCGCTCTGCTCTGCTCCTCAGCTCCCTATCCCGCGAGACGCAGCCACCAGCTCGCAGCCTCCGCTCCCTCGCGCCCGCCCGCCGGCCGTCTGCCAGGCTCCGCCCACCTGCGCCAGCTACGTCATGACGCCAGGTGGCGTCCGTGCGTGCTGCCAATGCCCGCCAAAAGGAGACGGGCGGATCCAGGCGGCGAGGCCCGGCGAAGACTGGATAGAAGTTTATAAAATTAAGAGCGGCAAAGAGCGTGAAGAAAATTAGAAACTTTCTCCTTGGGTGGAAATGTCCAACGCACACCTCCAGATTCAGGGACAGTTTCTTCCCAGCTGTTATCAGGCAACTGAACCATTCTACCACAACCAGATCCACCTCTTTGGTGGTCCGCGGACAATTCTTGATCGGGCTTTACTGACTTTACCTTGCATAGCAATGTTACAACATTTTGAGATTTTAAAAATCAAATCTGCAATTTATCCCATCAGATAAAGCATAAAAAGAAGTTTAATTTGACACCTAATTTACTTTCATATCTTCAGTATTAAGAAAGTTATGGCCATTTTCATACTCGGAAATTAGCATCTTGTTCCCCATTGCCTTTCAATTGACTTAACTCAAAAGCTGTGATCTGGAACAGTTAATAGCCCATAACTTTCTCAAAAATTAAGAGAACTCAATGAAATTTTCAGTTATAGATTGAAGCATTCTGAAACAAATATGAAACAATCTTACTTGGATGACCTGAAATTAAAGCATATAATTAGTTAGTTATCTAATTGTAGCTAATTACAAAATTCAATGAGTAGATCTAAACATCTATCCATTTCTTAAGAAAAGATAAACTTTTTTTAAATTGCCTAAGTGTCCAAATAACATTCACACAATAATCCACAAAGAAACATAATTTTTAAATCTAATTTTCATGAATTTCTGGGCCAAATGGAAGGAATTTAGTGTTTGATTCCTGTAAATTAATGGCCATTTAAATCAACTAGCGAGTGGGTTTTAGTAGAATGCGGTGGATTAGAACGTTGCGGTTAGCGGTGAAGTCGGTATAAAAAATACAGCCGGTTCATACATTTTTTTTGGACCCCATTTCGCAACATGAAAATATTATTAAAGCCTCCCGAAAAAATAACTTTTAATATAAAAATAAACTATTTACCTTTTTTTCTCCCCTACACAAAATCCTTTCGGTTGTCGGCTCTCACGGCTTTTGAAGGTGATTTTTAAATTACTCTAGTTAATAAATAATTTAGAGTAATTTAAAAATACCTTAATTCATGAAATGTCGGAGCGATTTTTCTTCTGCAACGAAGTCGCCCGACATTGATCGATTTGCCCTGCCTGTGGAAAAACGGCACTTTAAGCCCGCCCCCCTCTGAAAGGCGCCAAAGTCGCGCACACGGGGAGCGGCAGAACTGCATCGCTGCTAAAGGTAAGTTTTGTAACATACCTACCTTGCACTAAACGTTATTCCCTTATCCTGTACAGTTACACTGTAAATGGCTCGATTGTAGTCATGTATTGTCTTTCTGCTGACTGGATAGCACATTCTAACTTTTTACCGTAACTTGGTACATGTGACAATAAACTGAACACTAGAGAACATAATTATAAGGTGAGGAGGAAAGTTTAATGGAGATGTGTGGGGCATTTTTTTTGCACAGAGACTGGTGGTGCCTTGAATGTATAGGGGGTTTGCACATAAGGTCACTGGGTCATAGGGCTTGACGCACGGAGCCGCTCAATCCATCTGGAGGACATCCGTAACTTCCGGTATCTGTTATTAATGCAAGAAACGCGTACTTTCCTACCAGTTAAAAACCCGCCAAAATGTTGATTTTTTTTTGCGCTGTCAAAAATTGTGGAAGTCGGGGTAAGCGTAAGAGACATGCACCCAACTTCAGAATTCTAAAAGTGAAGCGAGAGCTGAAGGGACAACACCAGGTAAAGTGCTTGGCGAACATTAGCCGAATTGAAAATATTGGGAATTATCGCGTTTGCTCACTGCATTTCATCAACAGTAAGGCATTATTTGTGGTTTTTCGTGATTCCTTTGGTATCTAAAAAGTCTCAGAAGTGATAAATCTGGCGGTAAATTTTGCTTCAGAGGTGTTTTCATTTTGTTTTTAAAAACCCACTTGAGAACCATGCGCGATTTTAAAATTTTACTGCCAGATTTATCACTTCTGAAACTTTCTAGATGCCAAAGGAATCAAGAGAAAACACAAATAAAGCCTTAGTTGATGAAATGCAGTGAGCAAATGGCCAATGTTCGCCAAGCACTCTGGCTGTTGTTGTCCCTTCAGCTCTCGCTTCTATCTCCCATCATTTCTCCTCACTTTTGGAATACTGAAGTAGGCTAAATGTCTCTCATGCTTATCCCAATTTCCATAATTATTTACAGTGCAAAAATTAACAATTTCGGCGGGTTTTAACCGGCCCGCTACGCTGGAAACAATGGTAAGTGCTTACCTGCAATTCATCGCATGTACTCCACTTGGCGTAGCGTAGCAACAGTACGGGTCATGGGTTATGACCCGACTGCCGTGAAACCTCCCTATTGCCAGTGACGATGGTGGTGGAACCAGATAGCGTAGTGGTATTTAAGAGACTTAGATAGGTACCAGGAATAGAGAGATATGGATCATGTGCAGGTAGATGAGATCAGTTTACTGGGGGGGGTAAGCAGGCACAGTCAGTCATTGGGCTGCCTTTCCTCAGTGACCAGAGCATTGTGTGCAGCTCTCGTCCCATTTACAGGTAGGATGTGGATGCTTTGGAAAGGGTGCAGAGGAGATTTACCAAAAAGCTGCCTGGATTAGAGGATTTCAGATACAGGAAGAATTTGGATAGACTTGGAGACAGACACAAAGAGATGGAGTAACTCAGAAGGTCAGTCACGGTGGCACAGCGGTAGAGTTGCTGCCATATGGCAAAATGCAGCGCCAGAGACCCGGGTTTGATCCCGACTACGGGTGCTGTCTGTATGGAGTTTGTCCATTCTCCCCGTGATCTGCGTGGAGATCCTCGGTTTCCTTCCACACTCCAAAGACGTCCAGGTTTGTAGGTTAATTGGCTTGATTTTTAAATAAAGTTAAATTGTCCAAGTTGGTGATTTGCAGAGTACTGCCCTGCCGACTACAAAATTTAGAAGATCAGGCAGCACTCTGGAGAAAAGGAATAGGTGTCAAGACCTATTTCAGTCAGGGGAGAGGGAAACTAGAGGTATGAAAAGGTACATAGAACAAATGAATGGAAGATAAGCAGAAAGCAATGAGCATCAAGGAAAGGTGGAGCCCACAATCGCCATTGTTGGCTTGCGGAAGGCCCATCTCTCTCTCTCTCTCTCTCTCTCTCTCTCTCTCTCTCTCTCTCTCTCTCTCTCTCTCTCTCTCTCTCTCTCTCTCTCGCCCTCTCCTACCCTAGTCTTTGTAGTAGTTTCACTGTTGTCCTGCTGAGTTTCACTGTTTGGATTACTCATTATCACCTTCCCGCCATCGTTGCTTTTTTAGACCTGCTGCATTACTCTCGCTTTTTGTGTCTATCTTCAGCGTACACCAGTATCTGCAGTTCCTTCCTACACACTGAGGAGGGAAGCAGACACAGTCAGTCATCGGGCCGGCTTTCCCCAGTGCTGCAGCTGCATCATTACAGACCAGTCAGTGACCAGAGTATTGCATGCAGCTCTAGTGGTCCCATTATAGGAAGGATGTGGAGGTTTTGGGAAGGGTGCAGAGGAAAATTACCGGAATGCTGCGTGGATTTGAGGGTTTCACCTACACTTTGGATAGACTTGAAGACAGATACAGAAAGCTGGAGTAAGTCAGCGGGTCAATATGAGTTATAAGGTGATAACGAGTGATACAAACAGTGAAACTCAGCAAGACAACAATGAAACTAGTACGACGACTATGGCTCCCACTACTCACTGCAAAAAATTGCTCCGCACATCTCCATTAAACTTTCCCCCTCACCTTACAGCTACACTCTCTAGTGTTGAATATTTCCACCCAGGGAGAAAGGGTTGTTGTCTACCCTATCTTGCACCTCCTCCAACTTCATCGACTGTATCCACTGTTCGAGGTGTGAACAAGCACAGACTGCAATCATTTTGCTGAACACCTTTGCTCAGTCCACCTCAGCCTATGCAATATCCCAGTTGCTATACACTCTAACTCGCCCTCAAATTGCCATACTGACCTTTCTGTCCTTAGCTGCCTCCACTGTCAGAGTGAGGCCAAATGCAAATTGGAGGAACAGCACCTCATATTTTGTTTGGGCAGCTTACAATCCAGTGGTTTGAATATTGATTTCTCTAACTTCAAGCTTCCTCAACCTATTTCTCTAACTTAGCTTTTCCTCTCTCTGTCCCTCCCCCACCCTAGTTTTCCTACTAGTTTCACTGTCCTCCCGATTAATTTTACTGTTTGTATGCCTCGTTGTCAACTTCCCCATAGCGAACAAGGAACCATTGTACATTGCCTTAATCACTGTCTACTTTGATCTGTCCTTTTCACACCTTACATGCTCTTTGTACCCTTCCACATTTCCTTCTCCATTTCCTTCTCTCCTGACTCAAGTCTGAAGAACGGTCTTGACCCAAAACGTTGCCCAATCCTTCTCTCCAGAGTTACTCCAGCATTTTGTGTCTATCTTTGGTGTAAACCAGCATCTGTAGTTCCTTCCTACACAGTACTCATACTTCACTGGGATTGTGGCTATGTACCAAAAAGAAAATATGACATAGCTGTGACTGTTCTTTGCTTTCCAGCACTCCAGTTAATGTATTTACTAGCTTCCACAATATATGAACTGACAGGGATCCTGCGTGAGACAATCTTCTCACCCCACTAAAGGAAATTAAACTACTGTAGCAGCATGCAAGTTGCTGCTTGTGATATGGGCCAATTCTTGTTGCTGCAAGTTCTGCTGCCAAATGTTCTGGTTTTCAGCCATTCAAGCAAGGAATTCATTTTGCACATTGCACAGTAATTGTGACTTTTGAACAGCTGCATGCAGTCGTTGTTTAACATTGAAACTGTTGCTGTGGAATCAATCTTACTTTAAACAGAAATGCATTCCACTGGGAGCCAAGTAAAGCAGAACATGAAGTATTTCTGTTAAATATAAACAGTCTATTAATTTCTTGTCCTGTTCATTTACCACATTTTATTTATTGCTCTCTTTGTACATACTCCTTTCTCTAACTAACTATTGCTTTCATCAAGCACAAAAATCACCCAAAGTATAAGAATTACTCTCAAATTATTTCTGTACTGTTTAGTTTAATTTTTTAAAGCTATTGTTCCTTCGGTGCACTAGCCCTTATGTTCAAAAAATGAACATAAACTCAGAAAAAGCTGTCCTTTTAAACTTTCCAAATCATACCTTGATTTGTTACACTGCTTCTATGACAGTTTATGCTTTGTTAATGCCACTTGACAGCAGATACCGTGGAAGACCCTTAACACTCTTAGTGTTACAGTAATACATTAATTAAGTGGGACAAGCTTTCATGACCTTGCATAATAGTTATTTATAATGGCTATCATATTGAATGTAAAAATCATGAAAGCAATTCCGTTTAAAAAAATTGTATTTTTGCTGACATTAATGAAATAAATAACCAGATTTAAATTTTGAATTGCATAACAATATTTGTACAGAAAAGGTGAAGCAAAAATCATTGCAAATTTTTCTTCTTGTGAGTGCATGCAGTGTTTGAGCATGTTTGCATTTTTAACCTAGATCATTTTCTTCTTTCCTGTCTCCTTAAATTTATTGACCAGGCAAAGGTTCTCATAAAAGCCGTGGCATGATGCAACTCCATTCAGTGTGCTTGAGACATACTGCTAATGGGCTTACGATATCTTTTAAAGGTCACATAAATAGTAAGGTTTAAATATTTGAAAATTGTAATGACATGAACAAAGCAACATTAAGAAACACTGGGATGTGAATAATATTCAGAAAACAACTTTAAAAAATATATATGTCTTGGCATGCCTAGCTATTTGTTAAGAATGTTGCGGTGTGCGCACTGTACATAAGAGTATTGTGAGCAACGATCTGTTAGGGTGAAGTTATTACGTTTGTAGATTATTTAAGAATTATCAGCAATTTTAAGAGATTGTTAATTTATTTTGATGTATTTTACAAATCTGTTCAGACTATTAGCAAATGAAATTTTAGTCCTGAAAATAATTCAAATAATAGTACATAATGGTAGAGGTAGTATGCTATAATTTCAGCTAGTTAAGGTCACTTACTTGGTCACTTACTTATCAAATTGTATCTGGCGCATTCTCAGTTATGATTACTCTCTCTGACCTTATACCACTAATTTCTTTAGTACTCCAGTAATCCATCTTTGGCCTCTTCCCCAAAGTAATTCTGCACATTATCCAACTCTTTTTGACAACCTATCTTTTTCACTCCACCACGCCCTCTTAGTTAAACCACTGATTCAGCTTAATAGATTTATTGCCCAGTGTCCCTTCTCGGCCATAATTTCCACCAGTTAAAAATTGGGAAACTGAAGACAGGATTTTTTCGTATCATAACACAAAGTGCTGTAGGAACTCATCAGGTCAAGCAGCATCTGTGGAAGGAATGGACAGCCAAGGTTTCGGGTCAGGACCCTTATTCAGTCTTAGTGTCTGAAGAAGGGTCCCAATTCAAAATGTCTATTCCCTCCACAGATTTCTCGTGGTACCTTTAACTCCCACCACAAACTCTTTGTGGTATCTTTGAAACAAATTTTGTTCCATTCTTTATTCAACTAAATTGTTTGCATTCTTCCAGCTTGACTCAAAGATTAGTTTCAAATCCACCGTCCTCCCCATCACAGTGCAGTCTACTTCCACTTCAGTTACACACCCACCCTGCATTGATAATACTCCAGTTGCCACTGATACAGACACTCGTATCTTCCTCATATCTCATGTTTCATTCTCAATTAACTTTGTTGCCACTTTTGTTACCACAGGTTGTGCGCACTCATCACTGATCCTCAACATCATCCTTCTCTTCCCACCATACACCAGACCTCTCTACTGGGCCAATGAGGTAAGAAGCATTGCTGAAATTGGTCCTGGGAAAAGAAGCAATCCAGGGAAAGGAGCAAATATATAGTGGGGATTGTAAAGAGAAAGCCAAAAAGAAGGGTGTCAGGTTGATAACACACGTGAGAACCCAAGCTGATTAGGTAAGTTCAGAGTCAAGCTAGAAAGAACATAAGGGTCAAAGGAAAGACCAGGAAAAAAGACTGGCAACAGAAATGAGTATCCAATGATTTTCTCAGGTATGTAAAGAGTTAACAGGAAGTAAGAGACCAATCCAGGATTAAAAAGAAGACCTGGTTATGGAGCCAGAATGCATGGCTGAGTCATTAATTGAACATGTTACATGATCTTCACCAAGGAAGAAGATGTTGCTGCGATCACAGAAAAGGAAGGAATGGGCGAAAAGTTCATAAAGTGAGGTACCAGAAAGGATAGCTACATTTGGTAGATATATCTCCTTGGTCACATGCGATGCATTCTAGATTGCTGAAAGAAATAGAACTAGAAATTGAGGATGTATTGGTCAGAATTCTTCAAACGTCTGCAGATAGGCAGACTGGAGAATTGCATTTGTTTGAGAAAAATTTAAGGATAAAACCAGCAACCTTCCGGTCATGAAATTTAACATCAGTGGTCGGGAAACCTTTACAAACAAAACTGAAACATTTTCTAGTGGTTGGACAAGTGGGCATTGATTAGGGAAGGCTATGCTAAAGGAAAATTATGATGAACTCACTGGAGTTTTGTGATGAGTACGATATGATACGATACGATAAAACTTTATTCAACCCCAGAGGGAAATTGGTATGCTGACAGTCACTACACACAAGGTACACAAAAACTTGAAATTAAAAGTGAAAACAAAAAGAAAAACCCATGCGTCTGTTGGCTGGCTGCAGTGTGCACGGCGCCTTCACCGGAACAAATGAACAAACAAACAAACAAACACCGACATCCCCAGGGCAGAGGATTCAAAACTAGAGTTCCCCTCCCCCACACCGAGTCCCCCTTTGTTCTCAACACCGTCCCTCACAGCGGTCCCCCCACGCCGGGTCCCCATTGTTCTTCACGGTGGTTCCCCCCACGCCGGGTCCCCATTGTTCTTCACGGCGGTTCCCCCCACGCTGGGTCCCCGTTGTCTACCCCTCCCCCTCCCGCTCATCAACCGCAAAGACCCACCACCACTGAGGCGCCATTGCCGCCGAGACCCACGTTGAATAACAGAGAATTAAAACTAATATACTTTTTAAAATTAACATAAGGGTTTATTAAATCACATTAAAACATTTACAAATCAGTAAAAAATATGGAAGTATAATAATTTGAACTTACTTGCATGGCTCTCTTCCAAATCAACAGCCACAGCTATTACAGTTAGTCAACTCGTAATAAATCCTGGGGAACGTGCCTTCCAGTATAAAAAAGTCACCACAACTCTATTTTATTCCCTTAATGAATATTATACATGTTGCTACTGTCTCTTTTATCTCATTATCCTGAATATCATTAACAACCTTAGTATGTGGCACTTCATCAAACTCCTTTCAGAAATACATCTACATAATTACATTGCCCTCAAACAACCTCTTCAACCTCATCAAAAAAACTGTCAACTTTATCAGCTGCAAATTGTCTTGCACAAATAAGTGCACATTCTCCTCCAGTAGTCAATGCTTGTCCAAGTTAAACTACCTTGTACTAATTGTTTTACCTTTTTCTGGAAATATTTACAATCCTTTAGGACTGCAGCACAACTCCTCTATCCAAGAATGTTTGGAAGACCATATACAACACCTCCAAGATTTCTACTTTTCCCTCAGCAACTACAAAGCACCTAATGTGGATTGTGTCTCTTTTTTACTTTATGTATGGTCATCTCTTCTTCTACATTTTCTATATCTCTTTTTATTTGATCTAATATCCATGGGAAGTCCACATAGGGGTTCTGCATTTTATTTCCTTCAATATATCTCTATCGTAGTCCTTAGTTGGTCCCACCAGTTTTGTGTTACTGGTATAGTCCCCAATTGATCTACTATTGTCTCTTTGACTTTAATCCTTTTTTAACTTCCCCTCTTTTTATATCCAACCCAATTCTCTCCCGTTTTCTGAAGCAATTGGTTGTGAAATATCCATATTTGAAGGTATCCTATTATTCATTGAAAATGGCTACCTTATTTCTCACATTTTAATTCAGGTCCTAACCTCACCTCTGACCTCTATACGTAGGCACCTATACATCTGCAATAAAACCCAACAGCAGCTTGAAGAAGAATATTTCATCTTTTGCTTTGGAATTTTATAACCTTAAGGAATCAATTGTTTTCATATTTCATCCATTCACATTTTATATCTGATTTGAGTGCCAGGGAGAAAGCAAAAGCAGGGCCAATGGCATTACTACCTGTTTTAGTAAAATTATAAAACCATATTTTAAAAATACATTCTGCAGCATCCTAGTATTATTGTACTTTTTACTTTCACAGTGGAAACAGTTTCTGCCTTAATTAACCCCAACAAAACATACCAGTCATATTATTAGAACACATAAATTCAAAGTTAAGAATGTTTCTTCCAGAACCCAGCCTTGACAATTATTTCTGTTCTAAAGTATGTAAAAAATTATGTTTAGGAAGGAACTGCAGATGCTGGTTTACACTGAAGATAGACACAAAATGCTGGCGTAACTCAGCGGGACAAGCAGCATCTCTGGAGAGAAGGAATATGTGATATTTTGGGCCGAGACCCTTCTTTGGACATATTCAGAACAGAAGGAATTTTATGCAGCTGCAGCCTGAAAAATACATAACCAACTCTCGTTGCATGATGTATCCGAGGGAGAACCTTGAGTTTCAACTTCCTTCCAGTTGGTTACTTGCAGTCTCAAAGAATTGTATGCCGGCATGAATATTTAGCTCTTCTATTACTGTTATGGCACATAAAGATCAAATCGGCGAGCTGTATGGTACCAAAACCAAAAATTATTCACCATTTGGCAAGAGCATGAACATTACAAACTGAATCTTAACTGACAAAGATTATGAGAAGGCTTTGAATTATTTTGAATTAAAATTCTTTGAATATTAATATGCAAAGAAGAAAGGAACTGACTACCTGTACTTGCTAAAGTCACATGTCAGTAGAGAAAATAAATTATATCTGAAGACGGAAATGTTGAAATTCCAACATCCATAGAAATATGTCACAGCATAGAATTCAGTTGTGAATCCACAACAATATCTTCCAGGGCCACAAGGAATGGATTTTCTTTTGCTTACACATGTAGGGAATTGTGCATGTAAGATTTATACATCTCTGGAGAGAAGGAATGGGTGACATTTCGGGTCGCGACCCTTCTTCAGTTATTAGTTAAGGATAAGGGAAACAAGAGATATAGACGATGATGTAGAGAGATAAAGAACAATGAATGAAACATACGCAAAAAAGTGACGATGATAACGGAAACTGCCCATTATTAGCTGTTGGATGAAAATGAGAAGCTGGTGTGACGTGGGTGGGGGAGGGATAGTGAGAGAGGGAACTTGAAGTTCGAGAAATCAATATTCTGGGCTGTAAGCTGCTAAGCGAAATATGAGATGCTGCTCCCCCAATTTGCGTTTAGCTTCACTCTGACAATGAAGGAGACCTAGGACAGAAAGGTCTGTGTAGGAATGGGAAGGAGAATTAAAGTGTTTAGCAACCGGGAGATCAGGTAGGTTCAGGCAGACTGATCAAAGGTATTCAGTGAAACGATCGCCCAGTCTACGTTTGTAGAAGTATAAGAGTCCACATCTTGAACAACGGATACAGTAGATGAGGTTGGAGGAGGTGCAAGTGAACCTCTACCTAACCTGAAAGGACTTTCGGGGTCCCTGGAAGAGTCGAGGGAGGAGGTATAGGGACAGGTATTGCATCTTCTGCGGTTGCAGGAGAAGGTTCCTGGGGACGGGGTGTTTTGGGTGGGAAGGGATGAATTAACGAGGGAGTTGCAGAGGGAATGGAAGGTGGAGATGGGAAGATGTGACTAGTGGGATCCCGTTGGAGGTGGTGAAAACTTCGGAAGATTATGTGTTGTATGCGACGGCTGATGGGGTGAAAGGTAAGGACTAGGAGGACTCTGTCTCTGTTGCGACTAGGGAGAGGGGGAGCAAGGGCGGAGCTGCGGGGTACCGAAATGACACAAGTGAGGGCCTCTGTTCCCTAAAGAATTCGAACATCTCGGATGTCCTTGTATGGAACACCTCATCTTGACCGCAGATGCGGCGTAGACGGAGGTTTGGGGAGTAGGGGATAGAGTCTTTGCAGGAAGCAGGGTGGGAAAAAAGTGTAGTCGAGATAGTTGTGGGAGTAAGTGGGTTTGTAATAGACATCAGTCGATATCTCGGGATCAGTTCTGGGCCTATTGTTGTTTATCATGTGAGCAAATGACTTGGATGAGAATGTTGGTGGACTGATTAGTGAGCTTGCTGCGAACAAAAATTAATGGAGAAATAGATACTGGAACACACCTACACTGTGCGCCAGCATCTGTCTGAATGGGCACGATTGAGAATCATGAAGGAGTGGTTCGTACTCAACTCTTTCATCTGGCAAATGCTCTCCTTCACATCATTTTGTATTACAGTGAGACGCAACAATATACAGCAGTGACAAATTAGCACCATTATTCTTTCAATGGAAATAATATTTGTATGTGACATTTTAGTTTGTTGTTTCTCCATGCCAGGCACGTGCTGTCAGGGTAGACAACGTAGGCACTGCCTACCCTGACTAAAATTATAAAATGGTAATTATTAAATATAAATAGTAAAGGAATGGGAGAATTATAGGCATAATTCTCCATGCCTTTCATGCGCAGTATTTGCAACACGCGAAGGTCTGTGCAGCCCACGTGCCTTCGATGCTGCTTCAAGCCATCAATTTCAAGGGGAGCTGAAGGCAGCTGAAATTCTGCCCTTGCAGTACTGCGCATGCGCAGCACAAGTTTCTTGGTAGGTTTTTCAAATATGGATTGTCATTATCTTAAGTGTATCTTGGGAAACAGAGAGAAGAATGGAGTTTGTGTACCAATAATGTGGTAGGTAAATCTCTTGGTGCTATATGCTTTTAAATACGGTATTTCCTGGGGTAAGGGGGGGGGGGGAGAGCTCCTTTCACAGCGTTTGGGGAGTCTGGCCCAGGGTAAAGATGCGGGGAGGGCAGGAGCGTTGTGAAGGAGGGGATCGGAGAACATGCCAATAACCCACTTGCCGTAACGCTCCACCGCATTGTGGCCGGGGAGCAGATTAGCTCGGGTGCCTGCGAGCAGCCGCCGAGACTGAATAGCCCCGCTCACTTCTGGCAGTGCTCTCCGTCTGAAAACCTCTCTCCTGCCGCTCGCCAGCCTCGCTCATGTCATCCGCTTCCTGCAAATCCTTAAATTCCAACGGTGCGATCAAGGGACCAATTGAGGTTACTCGGCTGTCGGGAATTAAAGATTTGCGGGAAGCGGCTAACATGAGCGAAGCCGGTGAGCGGCTGGTGAGTGATGTTCAGACGGAGCGCACTGCCAGAGGTAAGCGGGCCGGCAGAAATCGCTGAGGTCCCCGCGGCTGCTCACAGCCACCCAAGCTGCTTCCTTCCCCGGCCACAATGCGGTGGCTCCGTGCCCGGAGTGCCGCGGCAGCGGTGAGTGAGTGAGTTACTGGCATGATCCCCGACCCCATCCTCCTCAACAATCCTGCCCTCCCCGCAACTTTACCCCTGGCCAGACTTCCCACATGCTGTGAAAGGAACTTTCCCCCCAATTGGTCCCTTGAACAAGTATTGTTATTCAATAAGATGACAACTTATTCAACCTGTCCCGGTGTGCTCCTGTTTTTCCCACCATCTCTCCACCTGCTGTCATCCTCCATCCCCCACCCATTCAGTAATTCAAAATGAAGGAGATTTGGAAGCCTTGGGAAAATTGAATTGTTACTTATTTTTATTTATTTTTTTTACGGAGAGGAGAACAATCTGCGCATGCGTGGTTTAAGATTTTTTTTTTAAAGCCGACTGACTGCCTACCTTGAGTAATTACTCACGGCACGTGCCTGCTCCATGCAAATTCTTACAGCTAATTATACCAATCGTACTTAACTATTACAAAAGCATCCCGCTGTTACCTTTTCCATCTCCAGATTTCAATTAAAAGGGATCTCTCCACCGAATTTGTCTGTCAGCAGCTTTTATGACACTTCACTTTCTATTATTTATACATGGTTAGGGAGGGGATGGATTAAAATGCGGCAATGGAGCTGGGGTATTGGAGATTGACAGTTAGTTTGTGTCACAACATTTGGAGAACTACACTTGAGAAGGGATGGGGGGGGGGGGAGGACCAACAGTCAGACCATGGGATTGAAACAAAATGCTGGAGTAACTCAGCAGGCCTGAAGAGAAGGAATGGGTAACGTTTCGGGTTGCGTCCGTTCTTCAGACTGAAGTCAGGAGAGGGAGATACATAGATAAGGAAGTGTAAGTTGTGAAAACGGGACAAATGGAATCGAGATCAAGGAAAATTTAGAATAGATCATTGTTAGCTGGGAAAAGGTAACAACAAAGCAAATAGAGATAAACTGTAGTCGGAGACACATTAGGACTGGTCAGAGAACTGGGAAGGTGGAGGGATTGAGAGAGAGAGAGGGAAAGCAAGGGTTACTTGAAGTTACAGAAGTCAATGTTCATACCCCTGGGGTATAAACTGCCCCAGCGAAATATGAGTCAGACCATGGGGATGGATTTAGCATTGGGATGATTGAGACGTGCAGTAGGGTTAGTGGAAAAAGGGATCTACATTTAAATCCATAGAACTTTATGGTTTGGGTGGAGTTGAGCAAATTAGGTTGTTGGAAATTGATTGTGGTGGGAAGATGGTGTGTCAGTGCAGTATGCGGTGAGTCTGAAAGATATTGGTAAGTAACTGAGTGGCCGACAGCTAGTGCAAGAGTGCCAAATGGTTGGTGGCCCCAGGATAACATTGGTCAAGTTATTTCAAAAAAGGTTTACAGTAAGAATGAAGTCACCTTGGAACCCATTGATGTGGAAATCAATCTGGTTTGCAAATAAGTGACCATAAGATATCTGGATTAATGCATAATGACCAATATATGGTTACTTACACCCTGGCAAAAGTCTTTTTAATTGCACAAAACTGAAATGATAAAACGATGAAATCTTTGAAGTTATAGGTGGTAGTATTTAAAGAATTTACAGGTGAGCCCAAGGAAGAAATGGAAAACACAACAGTTTTTCTTGCCCATTTGTTTTGCATGAGCTATCTACAAAATTGTATAATTTAACTTTTTTTTGTATTTATATTCATTAATTGAAATTGATCTTCCAATATTTTTATTTAACTATTAGTTAAGGCTGTTAAGGCCAACATGTTCCCATTGTGCAAAGCTGTGCCATTCCATCCTCAACAATGATAGTCCAACACAAGACCCCGAGAAAAATGATCATTCAGCAAAGGCAGGCATCAAGATGAAATTCATTGCCACCTTTTGTGTGCCTTCACAGCCTTGGACTATCCAATGCTGAATGCTTTCTCTTCTTGATGATAGCCATAAAACGCCTATCCTCAAAACTGTTGAGATCTTCACGGTTAACTTCTTGATGGGGAGGTCATGCTGTGTTCATCTTGAGTTTAACTGGAGCAGCTATATTCACAATGTCTAAGAGAGAATCATAATCATAATGACATTATTAGCCAAGTATGTTTTGCAACATACGAGGAATTTGATTTGCTGTATAGTCATACCAATAAAAGGCAACAAAACACACAAAATACATTTTAACATAAACATCTACCACAGTGACTCCTCCACATTCTTCACTGAGATGGAAGGTGAAAAAAAGTTCAATCTCTTCCCTTGTCTATTCTCCCACAGTCGGAGGCCTTGAGCCTTCCGTTGACGGGACGATCTTGACTCCCGTAGCTGGCAGCGGGCCCTCCACGTCAGGGAGATCAAGCTTCTGCATTGGGGGGGATTCTCAGCTCCCCTACGCCAGGCAATCTACCCCGGGTCGGGGCTGGTCGAAACCTTCTGTGACTGGAGCTTCCCGCATCAGCCTCTACCCGAGATTGCGAGTTCCTCGACGGTGAAATCCGCAGGTCTCGGTTGGAGCATCGATCTCAGGCAAGGGATCGCAGGCTCTGATGGCAGTCCATGGTCCCACGCTGGGGCTCAAAGTCAGTCTCGCGCAAGGTCGCCAGCTCTCCATGATGTTAGGCCGCAGAGTGACCGGAGATATGATCTTGAAAACAATCGCAACTCCGGCAAGGTAAGAGATTGAAAAAAAGTTTCTCCCTCCCCCCACATAAAATAAACCAGAGGAACATTAACACATACTTTTAAAACACACCAAAAATATCAAAAAGATGAAAAAATAGACAGACTGTTATTGAGGCTGCCATCACTGATGGCACCACCCGGTGGAGAAGGGTGGAGACTGGGTCCAATGCAATGAGTGGTTAACTCCATGACCTGTCGAAGTACAGCCGCCATTTATAAAAGTAATGGAATTCCTTTACCTGACCGGGGATAGGCTCAGAAAGACCTATGAACCTAGCCAAGAGATGCTCTGGTTTCCTCCCACATTCCCAAGACATGCAGGTTTGTAGGAAGAAGGGTCTCGACCCGAAACGTCGCCTATCTCCTTCGCTCCTTAGATGCTGCTGCACCCGCTGAGTTTCTCCAGCCTTTTGTGTACCCTCGATTCTCCAGCATCTGCAGTTCCTTCTTTAACAGGTTTGTAGGTTAATTGGCTTCTGTACATTGTGTAGGATAGAACTGGTGTACAGGTCATAGAGTCACAGAGTAATACAGTGTGGAAACAGGCCTTTCGGCTCAACTTGCCCACACAATGTCCCAGCTACATCAGTCCCGCTTGCCAGCGCTTGGTCCATATCCCTCCAAACCTGTCCTATCCATGTACCGTCTAACTGTTTCTTAAACGATGGGATAGTCCCAGCCTCAACTACCTCCTCTGGCAGCTTGTTCCATACACCCACCACCCTTTGTGTGAAAAAGTTACCCCTCAGATTCCTATTAAATCTTTTCCCCTTCACTTTGAACCTCTGTCCTCGATTCCCCTACTCTGGACAAGAGACTCTGTACATCTACCCGATCTATTCCTCTCAAGAGTTTGTACAACTCTATAAGATCACCCCTTATCCTCTTGCGCTCCATGGAATAGAGACCCGGCCTACTCAACCTCTCCCTATAGCTCTAGTCCTGGCAACATCCTCGTAAATCTTTTCTGAACCCTTTCAAGCTTGACAGTTTCTTTCCTATAACATGGTGCCCAGAACTGAACATAATATTCTAAATGCGTTCTCACCAATGTCTTATACATTTGCAAAATGACCTCCCAACGTCTATACTTAATACTCTGACTGATGAAGGCCAAAATGCCAAAAACCTTTTTGACCACCTTATTCACCTGAAACTCGACCTTCAAGGAACCATACACCTGTACTCCTAGATCCCTCTACTCTATAAAACTACCCAGAGGCCTACCATTTATTTTATAGGTCCTGCCCTTGTTCGACATCCCAAAATGCAACACCTCACACTTCTCTGTATTAAATTCCATCAACCATTCCTCTGCCCACCTGGCTAATCGATCCAGATTTTGCTGCAATCTTTCACAACCATCTTCACTGTCTGCAAAACCACTCACTTTTGTATCATCAGCAAACTTGCTAATCTTGCCCTGTATGTTCTCATCCGAATCATTGATGTCGATGACAAACAGTAATGGGTCCAGCACCGAACCCTAAGGCACACCACTAGTCACAGGCCTTCAGTCTGAGAACCAACTTTCCACTATCACCCTCTGCTTCCTTCTATGGAGCTAATTTGCTATCCATTCAGCTATCTCTCCTTGGATCCCTTGCGATATAACCTTCCAGAGCAGCCTACCAGCTGAACCTTGTCGAATGCCTTACTGAATTCCATGTACTCAACATCTACAGCTCTGCCCTCATCGACCTTTTTGGTCACGTCTTCAAAACAATCAATTAGATTTGTGAGATACGACCTCCCACGTACAAAACCATGCTGACTATCCCAAATCAGCCCTTGCCCATACAAATGCCTGTATAACCTATCCCTCAGAATACTCATACAGATTGACTACAGATGTTAAGCTCATCGGCCTATAGGTCCCAGCACAACATTTGCCACCCTCCAGTCTTCCAGCACCTCTCCTGTATTTAAGGACGAATCGTAAATTTCAACCAGGGCTCCCGCAAATTTCAACTAGGGCTTTCCGCTCTAGTTTCCCGCAGTGTCCTTGGATATATCTGATCAGGCCATGGCGATTTGTCTACCTTCATACACGACAGTACCTTCAGTACTTCTTCAATGACTGCTCTCAAGACACTTCCATTGACTGCCCCAAGTTCCTCTGTCCTACCGTCTCCTCGGTTAATACAGAGGAGAAATACTCATTGAAGACCTTTCCTATTTCCTGTGGCTCCACACAGAGGTGACTGCTTTGATTCCACTCTCTCTCTCTAGTTACCCTTTTCCCCTTATGTATTTATAAAATCTTTTGGGATTGTCCTTAATGCTACCTGCCAGAACTATATGCTGGCCTCTTTTTGCTCTTCTTATCTCCTTTTTCAGTTTACTCCTGAGCTCCCAAAACTCCTCCAGGGATACACAATCCCAGCTGCCTATACCTATCCCCTGCATCCTTCTGTTTTTTTTGTTTTTTTAAAATATTTTTGTTTATTAGAGGTACAGTAAGTTACATCAGTGTACATCCCATGTATATTATTACAATCATTGTACCCCTCAATTTTTTAAGGCTTTAGAAAAAAGAAAGAAATAGAAACAAAGAAAGTAGAGAACATGAAAAAGAGTTGTTAAAGTGAAAAAGCGTGCCAAAGGAAAAGGGAACCCTTGGGCGAAGAGTTAGAGAAAGGAGATTAAGAGGTAGACCCTAGAGAGGAAAAAAAAGGAGAGAGAGAGAAAGAAAAAAGAAAAGCCAGTTACTTTATTATAAACATCGCGTAAAAGGAATCTACCAACTCAACAGTTTTTCGTACCCCTTTACCAAGACCCGACGCCGGTACTTTTTTGAGGCACTCTTGTACCTTATCCTTGTAGTAGATTTATAAATGCAGACCACGTCTTATAGAAACGGTCTGATTTTCCTGCCAGGCAGAGTCTCATATCTTCCAGATGTAGTGTTTCAAACATAGTTGAAATCCACATATTAACTGTTGGTATAGGAGCATTTTTCCAGAATTTTAAGATTAGCTTTTTTCCCGTTAGTAAGCTGTATTCAAATAGATTCTTTTGAAACTTATTTAATTCAGGGCTACCTTCCGTTGTTCCAAAGATAATCCAATCTGCCTTTGGAGTCAGTTTTATTTTAAATAATTTTGTGAAGATTTCAAACATTTCAGTGCAAAATTTTTGAATTTTTGTACAAAAGACAAATGAGTGCACTATAGTAGCTTCTTGACATTGACATTTGTCACAAATAGGTGAGACATTGGTAAAAAGTTTACTTATTTTAGTTTTTGAATAGTATAATCTGTGTAAGACTTAAAATTGTATTAAAGTGTGTCTTACATTAATTGAACATTTATGCACATTTAACAAGTGTTCTTCCCACCTTTCTTTGGAAATTTTTATACTTAATTCTTTTTCCCAGTCTCTTCTGATGCCTTCTGTTGTTGGTATTTCTGCATTTAGATTAATATTATATATATATGATATTAGGTTTGCTGATTCAGCCTTTATATTCATTACTTCTTCCAGTAAGTCTGGAGGCATAGACTGGAGGATAGTCTTGTGCGTATTATTTCGGATAGTCACAGATTTGGAAATATTTAAAATACTGATTGTTTCCCAAATTGTATTTTAGTTGTAATTGTTTAAATGGTAATAATTTTACCGTTTTTTACAAATCTCCCAAGATTTTAATTCCTGCTCTTTCCCATGGTATAAATGCTTTATCTATAATTGAAGGTTTAAACAAAGGGTTTTTACCGATAGGAGATAGGAGAGACATATTTCTTCATTTTAAGTTGTATTTTATTTGTTTCCAAATTCTAATTGTACTATGTATAATTGGATTTTTGTTGCAATTTGTATTATTCAACGTCATTGGTGAAAGAAGGATCGCTCCAATATTGCAAGGGGAGCAGTCCTCTTTCTCCACAGTAATCCAATCCGGTTGCTGGGGAGAATTGTCCAGTAATCGAATCATATTTATAATATTTACAGACCAGTAGTAATACATGAAATTAGGGAGTGCTAATCCCCCTACTGCTTTGGATTTATTCAAGTGTGATCTTAATATTCTATCGGACTTATAATCCCAAATAAAATTTGTAATATCTATGTCTGGTTTTTGACCAACCCCTCAATTTCCCTCGTCAGCCAAGCTTCCTTACGTTTGCCTGCTTTGCCCTTCACTCGAGATCGAGCGACTGTCCATATGGTGCCAGCACAATAACCTGGCCCTCAACACCAGCAAAACCAAGGAACTGATTGTGGACTTTGGAAGGAGTAGGAGGAGGACCCACAGTCCTGTTTATATCAACGGATCAATGGTTGAAAGTTTCAAGAGCTTCAAATTCCTGGGCGTGCACATCTCTGAAGATCTTTCCTGGTCCGAGAACACAGATGCAATTATTAAGAAAGCTCATCAGCGCCTCTACTTCCTGTTAAATATTTTTTATTAGAAGTATAAATACATATTAAAACAACATTCTTAAGAAAGAGTTGGATAGTAGGAATAAAATTTTCATTACAAACACTCCAGTATTTGTTTAAAAGTTACCATCATTTCTTGTTTATACTTCTAAACATTTTATTGTAATTTTTTTAGTGAAAAGTAGGAAAATGTGAAAAAAAATAGAATAACAGTGGTGTATTATACAAACAGTATTTATGAAGTAATATATCCGTGATCAATAATATATTATTCTTCGTCCATTCCTTCGTTCAGGTCTCGGTCAGGCCCTCGAACCGAGTCACATTGACCCCTTAAGATATTCAAGGAATGGAGACCAAATCCCATTAAATTGGTCTAACTTGCCCAAAAGTGCAAGTCTTATTCTTTCCAAGTGTAAAGTTTCCGCCATTCCTGAAATCCACAATTTGACTGTGGGGGATGTGGGACCTTTCCAAAATTGTAAAATTAATTTTTTACCAATTATTAAACTATAATCAATAAACGTTCTTTGTGTTGTCGTGATTAATTAATCCTTTTCTAATATTCCCAATATTATTAATTTTGGATCTGGAGCTAGAGTCTTATTTACAACATTCGAGATTACCTTAAATATTTCCAACCAAAAATTAGTAATTTTTATACAAGTTGTAAAAGAATGTGTTAAATTAGCTTCTGGGTATTGGCATTTGTCACATATAGGAGATACATTAGAAAACATTCTATGTAATTTGGATTTTGAAAAATGCAATCTATGTAGAACTTTGAATTGTATCAGGGAATGTCTAGAATTTAATGAACAATTATGTATATATCGTAAACTTTCATCCCAGATATCAGGTTCAATTGTTTTACCTAATTCATTTTCCCATAGATGTCTGTATTTTTCAGTATTGGGTATATCATTTTCTAATAAAATATTATAAATGTATGATATTAATTTTTCCGTGTTTGGGTGTTTATTTAAGCATTCATCTAGAATTTCCGTCTTTCTCTTTTTGTATTCCTGTGTAGTTGTTTTAATGTAGTCTGTTATTTGTAGATATCTGAAGTAGTGTTTAGAGTGCAGTCCATATATTTCCTGTATTTCTTTAAATGAAAGATAAAGATTGTCCCTGTAAAGGTCACTGATCTTATTAATACCTTGATTTTTCCATTGTAAGAATCCTAAATTTTCCAGGGATGGTTTAAAACTTACATTATTAATAATGGGAAGAACTAAAGGGATAGCTTCTAGTTTTAGCGTTCTTTTTAACTGTTTCCAAATATTAATTCCACTATTGATTATTGGGTTTTCTCGATACGTTTTCTTAAATATTTTAATTTTAGAGAATAATATGGAACTGATTTCATACGGTAAGCAGTCTTCCTTTTCCATAAGTAACCAGTTTGGATATTCATCAAGTTCCACCCACCAGAAGTTCATATTCTTAATACTAACTGACCAGTAGTAAAATATAAAATTAGGTAATGTTAAACCTCCATTAATTTTTGATTTCCAGTGGCGCCATCATGAGGTGAGGACGCCCTGCCAGCCAGCTCCGTAAGAACGCTGAAGAAAACGGGCAAAAAACGCTGAAAAAAGACCTACCTGCCATCTGAGGTCTTAGTACCGATCCGGTGAGTGGCGTCCTCAGCCCTGCGACAACATGCAACGGACACCCGAAGAGAAAGGGAAAACCCGGCTCCCGACCGCCCGTGGGGAACGGGACCCGGTAGGCCGCTCTGAAGCCCCGGTATCGGGTAGAACCCGATCCCAGGAAGACATCTCAGTAAAAAAACCTTCTGGAGCTGAAGAATTTAGAATGAAGCTGGAGATGGAAGGATTGAAAACTCTTATTGAAAAAGAGATGGCAGGTATCAAAACTGAAATATTGAATTTAAAGAAAGATATGAAAAAGATGAATATTAAGGAGGAAGTAGAAAGGATGAAGGAAGAAGTGAAAGACTTGAAAACTGAAATAAAAGACTTGAAGACTGAAATCACTGATTCTGCTCAAGCACTGAAAAAAGAGATTATGGACAAATTAAAGGACCACACCAAACAGATGAAAATTAAAATCGAAGGCCTGGTGAAAGACAAGATGTCTGAAGTGGAAGATGCATTAAATCTACATTCGACAGACATAAGTACTATTAAAGACTTAGCCGAAACATCGGCTCGGAACTCAGACAGAGATATACAACGCTTATCTGAACTTCTGGACAAAATAACAGAAAAATGCACTGAGTTGGAAGGCCGCCAGAGAAGACAGAACCTTAGAATTGTGGGAATTCCGGAAGGCAAAGAAGGGAACAACCCTCAAGAATTTACAGCGGATTTACTGCAACAAGTTTTAACCTTGGATCAGAAACCGTTACTGGCTCGTGCACATAGAGTGAAGACGCTTTACAGGACCAGGTGCTCCCCCAAGACAAATGATAATAAAAGTACAGTATGATCACATACTGGAAGAAATGATGGGTAAGATTGTAAGAAGTAAAAATCTTACTTTTGAAGGAGCACCGATTAGTATTTACCGAGATTATCCTGCTGAGGTTTCCAAGAAACGAAATGCATTCAGGGAGACTAAAAGAATTCTGAGAGAATTGAAGAATGTAAAGTATACCCTGAGATATCCTGCTACCTTGAGGGTGACCCATGACAATCAAGATCACTTCTTCAAGAATCCACAGAATGCACTGGACTTCGCGCAGAGGATTAAGAATCAAGAAGAAGACTGAATAATATTTCACTTCTGAACTATATTAATGAATAAACTGTATGTTTGCGTTTGGTCTAAATGATTACCGGGCTATGGACTGGTTACAATCAAGAAAGACGAAGAAGATAAGTGGACTGGGACCCCACATCAAGGACGTGGACTGGATTTTTTCTTATGGATACTATTAATTAGAATAATAACAATACTAATGGAAATAATTAACACATAATAAAATACTAACATACTAAAATTTATTGTTACTAACTAAAATGCATAATAAATACTAATGACTAAGACTTAAATATAAGCAATCTCCTTATTACTTCGTACACATATATACTTTGTTCATCAATGTTTAATACTAACCTATGTAAAATTCAAGTAAATAGTAATTAGTAGATATATTCCCTAAGATCATACATTTGATTATACCAATAATAGTTAAGATTTCCCTGGTATTTGCTTTTAAATATGTTATAGGATTGATGAAACATTTTAGAACTATATATTCCCGTTAAAATACCTTTTGTAAGATAATAATTCTAAGGACTTATGGAACTGGCTAGTTTACATCATCGAAACTGGAAGTCCGTAGATGGTTAGGCATGATAGTATGGCTTTCACTAACTGCACCTACTATAGCTGTAGTTTTTTTCCTACTTTTCACTATTTACTAACCCTCTATTCTATTTTCTGCTTCTTAATATTATTTTATGTTTTTATTTTTTTATATTACAGTGGGCTCGTAATCAGAAAAGATATATTCGTGAGAGATATTCGAAAGTCTTGAAATTCGTCCATTCAGAGTTCGGGGGTAAGGTTGGGTATGTCGAGCTGAGACACTTGAGCCATTATAGACCACCTTAAATAAAATGCAGGACTCAAAAAAGAATTTGGGGAATGAGGGAATAACCTTCGGCAGTTGGAATGTTAAAGGTCTTAATGAACCCATTAAAAGAGGCAAAGTATTGGCACATTTACAAGCACTCAAAATTGATGTCGCTTTCCTTCAAGAGACACACTTAAAAAAAGATGCCGAGCATAGATTAAAGGCTAAATGGATTGACAAAATATATCATTCCTCTTTTACTCATAAATCCAGAGGCTTAGCAATATTGATACGTAAAGGTACTTTATTTAAGCATACATCAACTATAATTGATAAAGATGGCAGATTTGTTATTGTAACGGGAGAATTATATGCTCAAAAAGTAATATTGGCCAATATATATGGCCCAAATTTCGACAGTCCAATTTTTTTAAAGAAAATATTTAATAGAATCCCTGATCACGCACAACATAATTTAATAATTGGAGGAGATTTAAATTGCACTTTAGATCCTTATTTAGATAGATCGTCAGGACAGAGGAAAATTAAATCACACTCCAGTGATTTAATAAATGCATACATTGATACTAGTAAAGTTAAAGATGTTTGGAGAATGGAACACCCAACAGGACGAGATTACTCATTTTATTCCTTGGTACATAAAACATATTCTAGAATTGACTATTTCCTTGTAGATATAAAGCTTATCCCATACATCTACAACTCTAAATATCACAACATTATTATTTCAGATCACACTCCATTAACATTTAATATTAAATTTAATGATAACATGAAAAAACCAGGACAATGGAGACTTAATCCACAAATTTTGAAGGATAAATCAACCAATGAATATATTATAAAGCAGATTAAGTCTTTTTTTGAAATAAATGATAAACCAGAAATATCACCGTCTCTATTATGGGAAACGTTTAAAGCTTTTACTCGCGGAATTATGATATCTTCACAAGCATTTTATAATAAAGAAAAGCGGAAGGAACAACAAATTTTGGAAACGGAGATAAAACAATTAGATATAGAAAATGCTCTCAACCCTACAATGATAAAACATAATAAAATTACTGCACTAAAATATAAATTAAATAAGATATATGCTGACCAAGTGGTTAAATTATATCAATATACAAAACAAATACAATTTGAATTTGGAGACAAACCACAAAAATTACTGGCCCGCCAATTACGAAAAATAGAGGGAGAAAAAATAATACATCGGATTAAATCAGAAAATGGTGAATTCTTAACACAAAATAACGATATTAATGAGAGATTTTTACAATATTATAAAGATTTATACTCATCCAAAATGACTGAAAATCAGATAGGAATTAATACATTCTTAAACGACTGTAATTTAATAGGATTGGATTCAGATGATACAAAACTATTAAATGATGAAATAACAGTTAAAGAAATTGAGGATTCTATTAAATTATTAAAAAAACGGGAAAACTACAGGGCCAGATGGTATTGGTTCGGAATTCTATAAATTATACAATGATCTGATAACACCTTATTTGAAGATACTTTATGAATATATATATGCACAACAGAGTTTACCAGAAACACTAAACGAATCTATTATAACACTTATACCAAAAATGGATAAAGACCTAGATGATCCGGGATCATATAGTGCTATAGCTCTCTTAAACACGGATCAAAAGATATTAACTAAAATATTAGCTAAAAGATTAAGTGTAGTGATTAATAAAATAATACACCCAGATCAAACAGGATTTATACCAAAACGATATTCATCATATAACTTGAGACGATTGTTTAATATTATATACTCGAAAAGGAGTTATAATAAAGACTTAGTAATAATATCGTTAGACGCAGAGAAAGCCTTTGACCAGGTTGAATGGCCATATTTGTTTGCGGTTATGGAAAAGTTCAATTTGGGAGACAAGTTTATAAAATGGATCAAATTACTATATACTAATCCAACTGCTAGAATCTTAACTAACCAAATGATATCCATCAAATTTAGTTTATTTCGAGGATGCAGACAAGGTTGCCCACTATCACCATTATTATTTGCGCTGGCTATAGAACCATTAGCCATTCGGGTAAGATTACATCCCAAAATCTTTGGATATGAAACTAATGAAACAAGAAATAAAATTTCCCTATACGCAGATGATGTATTATTATATATTACGAAACCTGAAATTAGCATACCTAATTTATTAAATTTAATAACTCAATTTGGCTCGTTTTCTGGATATAGAATCAATTGGAATAAAAGTGAACTCATGCCATTAACACAAGATAATTTAAATGTATTAAAACAATTTCCTTTTAAGATTGTCAATGAACAGATTAAGTACTTAGGAAATCACGTTACAAAAAAACATGATTCTTTATTCAAACATAATTTTTTACCTCTACTAAATAAATTATCTAAGAATATTCTATATTGGAGAACACTACCTATCTCAATGATAGGTAGAATTAATGCGATAAAAATGATTTTTCTCCCACAGTTATTATACCTATTTCAAATGATCCCGATATATCTTTCTAAAAATTTTTTTAAAAAGGTTGACTCTATAGTCACTAATTTTGTTTGGGACTATAAGAGCCATAGAATAAATAAAAAATATTTCCTGAGAAGATTACGGAGAGTCGGTCTGTCAAGGAGGACTCTCTCTAACTTCTACAGGTGCACAGTGGAGAGCATGCTGACCGGTTGCATCGTGGCTTGGTTCGGCAACTTGAGCGCCCTGGAGAGGAAAATACTACAAAAAGTAGTAAACACTGCCCAGTCCATCATTGGCTCTGACCTCCCTTCCATCGAGGGGATCTATCGCGGCGCAGCCACAAAAAGGCTGGCAGCATCATCAAGGACCCACACCATCCTGGTCAAGCACTCATCTCCCTCCTACCTTCAGGTAGAAGGTACAGGAGCCTGAGGACTGCAACGACCAGGTTCAGGAATAGCCACTTCCCCACAGCCATCAGGTTATTAAACTTGGCTCGGACAAAACTCTGAACATTAATACCCCTTTATCTGTTATTTGCACTTTATCAATTTATTTATTCATGTGTGTATTTACGTATATAATGGTATATGGACACACTGATCTGTTTTGTAGTCAATTACTGTGTTCTGTTGTGCTAAGCAAAGAAAGAATTTCATTGTCCAGTCAGGGACACATGACAATAAACTCTTTTGACTTTGACTTTGACTTTACTCTAACGGGGACATACATATCCTGAGCTTTCGTCAGCACACTTTTAAAATCATTTCCTTTCCCCTCAAAAAACCTGCTCCAGTCAACTTGAACGAGATCTCTCATACTCTCAAAGTTGGCCTTACCCCAGTTGAGCATTTTAACATGTGGACCCTCTCTGTCCCTATCCATAACTATCTTAAACCTAATCGAACTGTGGTCACTGGTCCCAAAAGGCTCCTCCACAAACATTCCATTAACTTGCCCTCTCACATGTAGGGGTCTCTACATTCTGCTTAAGAAAACTTTTCTGAACACTTTTGAGGAGTTGCATCTCATTTAAACCGTTCACAATATGATTTTCCCAGTCTATATTGGGAAAGTTAAAATCCCCTGGTGGACAAAATAGCTGAAGAAACTCAGCGGGTGCGGCAGCATCTGTGGAGCGAAGGAAATAGGCAACGTTCTGAAGAAGGGTTTCGGCCCGAAACGTTGCCTATTTCCTTCGCTCCATAGATGCTGTCACACCCGCTGTGTTTCTCCAGCAATTTTGCCTACCTTCGATTTTCCAGCATCTGCAGTTCCTTCTTGAACAAGTTAAAATCCCCTACTACAACAACCTTATTTGACCTACACCTGTCACATTTGTTCTTCTAATCCCCGTTGTCTATTTGGGGGTCTGTAGTACCCTAGCAAGGTGATCAAGCCTTTTTTGTTCCTCAGCTCCACCTATATAGCCTCACTACCATTACTTCAGTGGACAAAATCACAAATTACAAATGAAACACACTCAGAGTTTAATGAAACCTATTCCCTTCTCTGCTGCCGATTGGCCCCTTCTGCACTGCAATAAGTCACAAGCTTAAAATATCGGACACACGCAGAACCGAAGTGTGGTCTCTTTGCCTCAGCCTCCTCGCCAAACTCACACTTTACCTCCCAAAGCACTTCACCTTAACAAGTCCTACCTTTATTTGCTGATCAATTAACTAATTAACTAACTTATCAATGAACTAATTTATATTTTGCAGCCAATCTCCGATCATTGGTTGGCATGGACACTGGGCTGAAGGGCGTGCTTCCACGACATATCTCTAAACTAAAACATCTGATATACAGAATGCACTGCAGTAACTCAACAAAGTTTTCTTAACTGCCTCTCACTCTTTCAGATTCAGATTCAGATTCAATTTTAATTGTCATGGTCAGTGTACAGTACAGAGACAACGAAATGCATTTAGCATCTCCCTGGAAGAGCGACACAGCAAATGATTTGAATAAATAATAATAAGTGTCCCGGGGGGGGGGGGGTGATTGGCAGTCACCGAGGTACGTTGTTGAGTAGCGTGACAGCCGCCGGAAAGAAGCTGTTCCTGGACCTGCTGGTTCGGCAACGGAGAGACCTGTAGCGCCTCCCGGATGGTAGGAGGGTAAACAGTCCATGGTTGGGGTGAGAGAGGTCCTTGGCGATGCTGAGCGCCCTCCGCAGACAACGCTTGCTTTGGACTGATGCTTCATCATTGCAGCATCAAAGGCACATCATTGTTTGCAAGTACTATTACATCATCCTGTAATAACAAAATGTAAGAAGAGAAACAAAATCAAAATCAATTCAGTTTACAATTGATTTCCTCTTAATAGAACATTATAATTAATTTTGCCAAGATTCATGCGTTCTATACATTAAGCTCACATTTCTATTTACGTAAAAATTGTTGTTTTCAGAGAAATGGTATTTGTTGTGACCAGTTCTAATTTGTTTGTATATCCCAACACTTTTCCTTCTTGAAATAAAATCAAGCGCTGATTTCCTACATTATATGAATCAGATGTCGAGTCGTCAAGAGTGTTTTATTGTCATATGTCCCAGATAGATCAATGAAATTCTTACTTGCTGCAGACCAATAAATCCCATCTTTGTCAACCCTGTCACCTGAGAATGTTAAGAGTCTGTAAAAGCCTTGGGATATTTTCACACCTCATCCTATTACAGGAAGGATCTCTATTTTTATAAAATAGCTCAGTCCTTGGTGTTAATTGGGAGCAACAATAGTTCTCACTGACACCTGAATGTCCTTCCTTCAGTTTGAGCAGCCAAGGAACCCCCACCCCCCCAACAGCTGTGGGAAGCATTGACAGTGTTCTTGAACCATCCTCTGTCCATCTGGTATCCTTTGTCTGACAGAGCTCAAGATAGAGTATCTGTTTGGGAATCTGGTGTCAGTCAGGCAGGTAAACAACACGGCCTTCCCACTGGAGTCATGGTGGAGATGTTGAGCAAGAAGAGGGCACTGACATTGATTCACTTAGCTTGATAGTGGATTTAGAGAGTTAAGTGGAGATCCCACGGGGGGGACTTACTGGGATGCAAGACTTCTTCAGATTCAGTTTGCTAAGTTACCCCATGAAAATTAAGTTCTGATTTGCGTTTTCCAAAGAAGATGTACATATCACCTTGCTCTCTGAACGGATCAAATTCTGCAATGATATCATGTCATATTGCATTTCCTCGACTATGTTAAAGCAATGATGTTGAGGTTGTGGCTGTATTCATGGCCCCATACCTCATGCTGAGGAGTTGAAGTTGCATGTGTGTGATTTATTTTAACTTGGGATGTTTGTTGCACACCAGCTATGAATGGATGTGACCTCTTGGTCCAGTATCAAAGGAGGCCAAATTGACATGAGATCAGACTCTGCTGCCTGGAGCTGAACACACGCTCGCATGCACGCCATACATTTGTGGACACATACATATGCTCCCGTCAGCATATTATTGCAACAAGTTGCAGCAACATTCCAAATCAATATCTTTTTTACAAATCCTCCCATCCCTTCCTTCTTTTGTTTATGACAAATACTGACAATTGTATTCTCCATTCATTAAATATGTTTCTCCTTAAAACCTAGTAATAAATCTCCTGAAAACAAAGTAATAAATTTAACCATAATCCACTCGGTTAACTATTATCATTATATTATATCTCGACTCTTCACATCTCTCCAAAAAAATAACATAGTTCTCCAGTTTGAGGTAACTTGCCTCTTTTTTGTTCTCTATGCCTCTGTATGGAAAGCCCAAGATTACATATATATATTGTTCACTGCCTTATTGACTTGTTACATTCAATGATTCATTCTCTATTGTAGATGTTACAATAGAATGCTGGTTCCTGCAATCTCCTGGGTGTTTTCCTATCCTCGTCACTGCCTACGGTTTATCTGAGTTTCACATTGCCTATAAACATTGACACTATGCCCTAAGTGGTCAGGTTTGATTTATCAGCATGAGACATGTCAGAATACCAACGATATTTACATTGTGTTTTATTTGAAGGATTTACTTTTAAAATAAATTCCCTGTAGCTTATTGTAAAGGCACAGCTTGAATTACATCAGTGCTGGGCTTCAGCACTATTAGCTATAAAAAGCAGTTGCTGATGAGTTTTGACAGTTTCTGTTCTGGTTACTTATGTAAGTGGAGCCATTCCATTCCATCAGATCATAAAATAGCACAGAGCAAAATGAGACCATTAAAAATCCTGGATCCAGGGTCAAAGTCCAGGAACTCCCTCGCTAACAGCATTTTGGTCAACCCACACCTCAAGGACTGCAGTAGTTCAAGAAGACAGCTCACCACCATCTTCTCAAGGGCAATTAGGGATGGGCAATTAAATGTTGGCTCAGCCTGCGAAGCCAAGTTTCCTCGAATGAATAAAAGATACGTTTAAGGCAGCTGTTTCAATGAATAATTGAGTTAGTTATTATACATTCCCCTATTTCACTCTGCACCTCCCATCCCCATCCAGAATCAAGAGTCAAGAATATTTAATAGTCATATGTACCAAAACAGAACAATGAAGTTCTTACTTGCAGCAGCATAACAGTCTATAAACCACAGTACTCAGTATGTAGAAACATAGAAAATAGGTGCAGGAGTAGGCCATTCGGCGCTTTGAGCCTGCACCGCCATTCAATATGTTCATGGCTGATCATTCAACTCAGTATCCTGTACCTGCCTTCTCTCCATAACCCCTGATCCCTTTAGCCACAAGGGCCACATCTAACTCAAATATAGCCAATGAACTGGCCTCAACTACCTTCTGTGGCAGAGAATTCCAGAGACTCACCACTCTCTGTGTGAAAAATGTTTTCCTCATCTCGGTCCTAAAGGAATTCCCCCTTATCCTTTAACTGTGACTCCTTGTTCTGGACCACCCCAACATCGGGAACAATCTTCCTGCATCTAGCCTGTAAAACCCCTTAAGAATTTTGTAAGTTTCTATAAGATCCTCCCTCAATCTTCTAAATTCTAGCGAGTACAAGCCGAGTCTATCCAGTCTTTCCTCATATGAAAGTCCTGACATCCCAGGAATCAGTCTGGTGAACCTTCTCTGTTAGCCCCTCTATGGCAAGAATGTATTTCCTCAGATTTGGAGACCAAAACTGTACACAATACTCCAGGTGTGGTCTCACCAAAACCCTGTACAACTGCAGTAGAACCTCCCTGCTCCTATACTCAAATCCTTTTGCTATGAATGCTAACATACCATTCGCTTTCTTCACTGCCTGCTGCACCTGCATGCCTGCTTTCAATGACTGGTGTACCATGACACCCAGGTCTCGTTGCATATCCCCTTTTCCAAATCGGCCACCATTCAGATAATAGTCTACCCTCCTGTTTTTGCCACCTCACATTTATCCACATTATACTGCATCTGCCATGCATTTGCCCACTCACCCAGCCTATCCAAGTCACCTTGCAGCCTCCCAGCATCCTCCTCACACCTAACACTGCCCCCCAGCTCCGTGTCATCCGCAAACTTGGAGATGTTGCATTCAATTCCCTCGTCCAAATCATTAATATATCATGTAACATGAGGTGGGTGATTGCAAACTTCATGTGGTCCACCCTGTTTTGACGAATGCAATCAACCTGGCGTGTACAAACAGAAGATCAAACAGAACAAGTTGTCTTACAACTTTAGGCTGTGCACGCCATACGCAAGAAGAAGAAGAGGTATATAACATAATAAACAAATTTTAAAAATTAATAAATAAAAGCCCTGTTATTAGTGCAAAACAAAACAAAAACACAATCTGTGAGTGCTCATCTCATTCTGCACTAGCTAACTAACTACCTATGTGTTCATCTTCCACTACTGAGACCACTCGTCCCTGTGCATCTTTACAATATAGTCATCCATGGTGGCGCAGGCGTAGAGTTGCTGCCTCACAGTGCTTGCAGCGCCAGAGACCCGGGTTCGATCCTAACCACGGGTGCTGTCTGTACGGAGTCTGTACGTTCTCCCCGTGACCGTGTGGGTTTTCTTCGAGATCTTCGGCTTCCTCCCACACTCCAAAGACATACAGGTATGTAGGTTAATTGGCTTGGTTATGTGTAAATTGTCCCTAGTGTGTGTAGGATAGTGTAAGTGTATGGGAACCACTGGTCGGTGCGGACTCAGTGGGCCGTATCCGTGCAGTATCTCCAAACTAAACTAAACACTGCTTCAGGCTTCCTACAAATAGTTCACGTTGATATTCTTATACAATAATGGGGCAATTCTGCTGAGTCTTAAGTGTTGCCTTTCAGATCAGATATTAAACTGAGGCCTCTGTTATTGGATTACTCATGTGTACAGGCCAGCAGCCTCTCACAATATTAGGAAAGGTACAAATGATTGGTCTACTACCAGTTATGGAACCTTGTTGCATAACAAATATCTACTGTATATGCTTCATAATTCATCATGTGCAATCTTAAAATTATGAGATTATTGTTGATGAAGTTATTTAGTGCATCCATCCAAAGGTACCACACAGTGAAGTTTCTATCATTCATCAATAATTGCTTCTACCATCACAATATGGTCCTTCTCTATGGTACAATACATAGATACGCCCTGCATGTATCTAGATGAGTTGATGCTGTATCAGCAGCTAAATGGTTGAGAGAGTATTGAATGAATAAGCCAAATCAATGTGGGTTTTTTTGGTTCAGTGATAAAGTTTCAAGCCATTTATTGAAATCATTCAGTGATGAATGGTAACTGGTAAAATATGATGAATGAAGAGTAGGCAGGGCAGAGTAAATGGTGAATTAATCACCAAACTATACTTGTAAAGTTGTTCATAATTGTGTCATAAGAACGAACTGGGAAACAGTGTATGAATCAACAAACATAGAGAAAATAATCAATGCAGAAAGGTTTTAGTTTACTCATCTTAATCTCCGTCCCACTCCAAAATTCAGTATTTATTTACCATGATATTTATTAAGTGATTAAATTGAAAACATGGGGGTATTATTGTCTCCATTAGCAGAGATTGGCAAATAATAATACACTAAATCTTATTTCATTCATTTTTTTTCTTCATTTAAAAATCTAGCTGAAATCATCCTTCGTGGTTCAATTGCTGTGGTTATTCGCTGAGACTCTATATTGTAGTGGGCGAAAATTGAATCGATGCATAGCCTCGCATGTAGCACTAAAAGCGGGCACTCGTTACAACATTGTAACATTGTCACTGATCTCTCCATTGTATTTTCCCGGTCTTGTAACCATGGCAATGCTCAGCCTTCAAACTGGAACATTAAACAGTATTTGTTTCCTGCAGGCACACTGAAGATTCTTGTTGAAATACTTTCCTTCACAACATTTCTTAGGACGCTGTCGGGGAGAAAATAACCCTGGGTTACAGGTGATGAATGCATAATAGTAGCAAATGCTTCTCTGCTTCTTAAAATTGTCACCGTGGATTTCAAAAGAATGAATGAAATCCAAATTTCCTTGAAGTCAATGGGACTGAATTTTGGGAGCAATGTGTATACCTTGGTAATGGTATATGATTTGTTCTTTCTTAAAAAAAACTGAGTTAGACAATAGACAATTGGTGCAGGAGTAGGTCATTCGGCCCTTCGAGCCAGCACCGAGTTCTTGAGTATTTCGAACATTTTATTTTATGACAGAGCTCTTAATTTGATCTCTTCTCCATCAAGGCTCTAGTTCCATATGCTGAGATTATAAAAAATATTAAAGATGTAATGTTAAAACAGGGTTACAACACCTTCTCTCAGATAACTATGACAGAGCATCTTAAAACCCTATTTTTAATCATGAACAATTTAATGTTCTCAGCACGTAGACAAGCAGCCTACGCCCAACAATTCTAGTAAGGGAGATATATAAACTTCTACACACTGTAACAAATATGAGTGGCTACCTTTTCATTTTGGCATTCATTTGTATTTTTCCCCTCTTCTCTATAGTTAGAATTCGTAACTTTATATTGGCCAGTGTAAGTCCATTACATTTCTGGAAGATACCAGAATTTCCCAACTGGGTTTCAACATCTACAATCACTGTGTCTTATACATTGAGCATATTTGCACTTAATTTCAACCAACATAACTTGACGGTAGGTGGTACCTATTTGTTTTTAAGTTTTCGCAACAAGTGATTGAAAATCAGAAAACCTATTATCAGATTCCAATTTCTGAAGCTATTGTATTGCTCCTGCAACACCTTGGCATCTTTAACCAACAGTGCGTTCAATTTTGCAGATGAGGAATGTTTAAAGTTTCACATCTCAACCAGGGTCAATGACATAAAGCCTGCAATTGAAACTTAACTTCAATTGAGGTTCAAATGACAATAAACGGTATTGTATTGTAAAACAGATCCATGTCTGAAGAAGGGTCTCGACCCGAAACGACGCCTATCTCCTTCGCTCCTTAGATGCTGCTGCACCCGCTGAGTTTCTCCAGCTTTTTGTGTAACCCTCCATGTCTGATGCTGTCTCCCTGGCCCAACAGATCCACATATTTTCTTGCTACTTTTTGAATACTGAAATTTTGTGTGCTGAGCAGAAGAAATCTTTTTGTTGAAGAGTGGAGTAACCTATGCTTTGTATGTAATATTAGTTTGAGGATAATCATTTGTTCCTTTAGTTAGAAGGGAACATTCCATCTGACAGGAGAATCATATATCTGAAGCCGAGGAATGTTGGAGGGAAAGTTCCTGCCAAACATTTGGCAGATCAAAAGGACACAAACTGATGGAGTAACTCAGCACGTCAGACGGCATCTATGAAGAACATGGATAGGTGGCGTTTTGTGTTGAGACCAAATGTCTGCAAGATTTGACGATTAAATACATCTCTCTGCTACATCTTTAAATGGCTCAAAGTTCCATTTAAAATTACGGGATAGGGAAACTTTATCTAAACAGAAGAAATGTATTTATGATTATATTAACTATCATTTACACGTTTGTATATTAGATCAGGCTGAGAGGTGTCACAAATCTACATAAAGTTTTTACTGAACAAATGGGGAAATATAGGTATGATTTAGTTCCACCTCCCATGATGTCTGAAATATAATCTTCTTCAAGTCAAGTGGTTGAGTTTATTTTCATATACACGGTACAATGAGAATGTTGCTTGCAGTGGCATCACATGCACATATACTCAGACAAACAGACAAAAACATAATTCATACATAAATTACACGTAAATTCTGCAAGACAATAAAAGGAAAAAAGATTGTGGAATAAAACAAGATCAGACAATGGTGCAAAACACAATTAAGAAAATACCAATCAATCATAGTGCAAGAGGTGGTCCATAGTGTGATGTGTTGGGGTAGGATTAAGGGCCTGTCCCACTGGGGTGACCTAAAACCGCGAGTACTGGCGAGTTTGTCCTAGACTCATACTCGCAGCATGGTCGACACAAGGTCGTAGGAGGTCTTTGTAACTCTCCTTCATTCTCGAGAGTGGTCTCCGCATACTCGAGGCCTCAGCTAGGGCGCGGCGTGTTTTTCAATATGTTAAAAAATGCCCGCGAGTAATAAAAGGTTGCCATGGAAAAAAATCGATACTTTTTTTACTCGGTAGGTTTAGTCGTAGTCAGTCGTAGGAAATCGAGGGTAGTAAAGTAAAGTAAAGTATCCTTTGTTGTCATTCAGACCTTTCGGTCTGAACGAAATTTTGTTCCTTGCAGTCATACATTTAATAAATTAACTAAACACAATAAACACAAATTAACATCCACCACAGTGAGTTCATCAGGCACCTCCTCACTGTGGTAGAAGGCAAAAGTCTTAAGTCTTTGTGTCTTCCCTCCTTGCTCTCCCTCTGCACTGAGGCGATCCAGGCCTCCGATATTGTGACCCCACCGGGTGATAGTAAGTCAGTCCTACGGCTGAATCCGAGCTCCGCGAACGGGCCGGTTCAAACTCCGCGGCCCGAGGTGGTTGAAGCTGCCGAAGCTGCCGCCCTCCAGTCCAGCGTACAAAGCTGTTGCCGTGGGAGCTCCGGAAAAACAGGTCACCAACTTGTGACCTGCGAGCTCCCGACGAGGTAATCCAAAGTAGTCAAAGGTAGTCGTAGATAATCATCATCAAAGTCGAAGGAGATCGAAGGAGGTCATCTTCACTCTCCACTATTCGGAGTCCAATTTTCCCAAAGTTAATCGTAGCTAGTCCTAGCTAGTCCTATCTAGAAGGAGGTCTTCTACATAGTCGAAGGAGGTCTTCAAAATGACATTTTTTCAAACTCTCCTGAACTCTTCTGAAGTCGCCAATTAGGTTACCCAAGTGGGACAGCCCCTTTAGGGTTGTGCAGGTTGTTTCAAGAATCTGATAGCTGTTGCAAAGTCTGAAGAAGGGTCTCGACCCAAAACTTCACCCATTCCTTCTCTCCAGAGATGTTGCCTGTCCCGCTGAGTTACTCCAACATTTTTCATCTATCTTCGATTTTGGACGTTATATAGATGCTTATGACAGTGGCGAGGGCTGTGTCCATGATCGACTGGACTGCGTTCACCACTTTCTGCAGCTTCTTCCATTCTTGTGCATTCAAATTTCTCTACCAGGCCATGGTGCAACCAGTCAGCATATTTCTACAGTACATGTTTTGCAGAGCCTTTAAATCTCTTAGAAAGTAGAGGCGCTGGTCTGCCCTCGTCGCAATTGCATCCATGTGCTGGGCCAAGAATTAGTTCTTGGCCAGGAATTTTAAGCTGCAAACACTATCCCACCATTTAACACCGGCACGTGGTCTCCTGACTTCACCTTTATGAATTCAACAATTAGTTCCTTGGTCTTGTTGAGGTTAAGTGAGAGGTCGTTGTTGCGGCACACTCGATTAGGTGTTCTAACTCTCTGCTGTATACCAACTCATCACCACCCATGACTCAGCTAACTGCAGCGGTATCATCAGCAACTTTCTAAATGACATTTGGGCTGTGCTTAGCCACACAGTCATGGGTGTAAAGAGAATAAAATAGTTTCACTATTTTGCTCTCAAGCAAAGGTGTCTTATTTTCCCATTACATTGCACACCTCTGGATGGGGGATAGAGGGGAAGATGCCATTATCATGTTGCTTCTGCTTCCTTGCAAGTTCTGTAGATCACATTGCATCAGACTTTCCTACTGGCACACTGCTTGCCTCAAGTGCCATCTATTACCTGCCTCGAAGTTAGGGCACTTATAAACCATTGATTTGATAAATGAAACTGCTTGATGTAGTGCTGAAACCATGGTTTAATAAACCACCCATCTGAATAATTGTGCTCTCAAACTTCATTCAATTAAATATGGTACGTTGCTATGGATACAAGTTATGAAGTGATCTCGACATCACATAATATTCTTTGTTCATTAAAGTAGCTGTGATGATACACAGATTTTCCAATCAAGACCAGGATATAATGTATTCCCTAAACATGAGTACATTATGAAAGAGTGAGCATTTTATTAAACTATAAACTTAACTACTCCACAAACATAAGAAACAGGAGAAGGAGAAGGTTGCACTACCCCTGAGTCTGCACTGCAATCTTCGAATCATCTATAGATTCAGGGGTGGTGCCTGGTGACTGGAGAATTGCAAATGTTAGAGCCTTGTTCAAAAAAGGTTTAGGGATGGATCCAGTGAATACCATCCAGATACTTTAAGCTTTGGGTGGATAAAATTCTAGAAACAATAATGAGCAATAATATTAACAGATACTTGGACAAATAAATGTTAGTTTGAGGGAGCCAGAGTGGATTGTTTAAAGGCAAAGAATGGTCGACTTGGCTTGTATTCTCTGGAATTTAGAAGGATGAATAAAGGGGAGGTCATTTAAGACTGAGGTGAGAAAAAACTTTTCCACCCAGAGAGTTGTGAATTTATGGAATTCCCTGCAACAGAGGGCAGTGGAGGCCAAATCACTGGATGGATTTAAGAGAGAGTTAGATAGAGCTCTCGGGGCTAGTGGAGTCAAGGGATATGGGGAGAAAGCAGGCACGGGTTATTGATGGGGGACGATCAGCCATGATCACAACGAATGGCAGTGCTGGCTCGAAGGGCTGAATGGCCTCCTCCTGCACCTATTTTCTATGTTTCTATGTATGATGAGAGGGGATCACACAGAAACATACAACATTCTCAAAGGATTGGACAGGTTCGATACAGGAAAAATGTTCCCAATGTTGGGCGAGTTCAGAACCAGGGTTCACAGTTAAAGAATAAAGGGTATGTAATTTGGGGCTGAGATGAGGAAAAACTTCTTCACCCAGAGAGTTGTGAATCTGTGGAATTCTCTGGATGTTTTCAAGAGAGAGTTAGATTTAGCTCTTATAGCTAAAGGAATCAAAGGATATGGAGAAAAAGCAGGAACGGGGTACTAATTTCAGATGATCAGCCATGATCTGGCTTGAAGGGCCGAATGGCCTACTCCTGCACCTCTTTTTCTACGTTTCTAAATCATGTCACTAACTCCATCAATGATGATGTAATAAACAGGACAAAAGAGGGAAAATGCAGTTGATTCAATCCATATGAACATCTAAAGACTTTTAATAAAGTCCCACATAGAAACATAGAAACATAGAAAATAGGTGCAGGAGTAGGCCATTCGGCCCTTCGAGCCTGCACCGCCATTCAATGTGATCATGGCTGATCATCCAACTCAGTATCCCGTACCTGCCTTCTCTCCATACCCCCTGATCCCTTTAGCCACAAGTGCCACATCTAACGCCCTCTTAAATATAGCCAATGAACTGGCCTCAACTACCTTCTGTGGCAGAGAATTCCAGAGACTCACCACTCTCTGTGTAAAGAATGTTTTCCTCATTTCGGTCCTAAAGGAATTCCCCCTTATCCTTAGACTGTGACCCCTTGTTCTGGACTCCCCCAACATCGGGAACAATCTTCCAGCATCTAGCTTGTCCAACCCCTTAAAAATTTTGTAAGTTTCTATAAGATCCCCCCTCAATCTTCTAAATTCCAGCGAGTACAAGCCGCGTCTATCCAATCTTTCCTCATATGAAAGTCCTGACATCCCAGGAATCAGTCTGGTTCGAAGGGCTGAATGGCCTCCTCCTGCACCTATTTTCTATGTTCACATAATAGACTTGCCATCAATACCCAAGGCCATGAAAGAAAAGTGTAGCAACATGGATAATAAATAACAAAATAATAGAAAATAGAGAGCAGGTGTTTGCTTTTCTAATTGAAAGGAAGTGTAGTGTATTAAGTTATACTGTAAAGTTGGTCTTGGGTATACAAGGTCCAATTTCCAAATATGCAGATGATTAAAAAAAACAACAACCATGGTGAACTGTAATAAATCAAAGAGCCATAGAGAGGCTAGTGAATGGGCGGATAGATGGTCAATAATATTCCAACCCAAGTATTACAAAGTATTATGTTTTGGTAAGAAGATTGAGGAGGCGATGTAAACAAAAAGGTACAATTCAAAAAGATAACAAGAACAGAGTGATGTGCAGGTATGTGTGCATCATTGGTTGAAAGTAGCATGGCAGTTTGAGAAAGTCATTAAATATATACACAAGTCCCTGGCTTTATGAATTCAGGGATAGGTATAACAGCAAAAAAGGTCAACATGAACCTTTATGGAAACCTCTGGTTGTCCCATGGCTGAAGTACTGTCTCCATTTCTAGCTGCAACGCTTTTGGAAAGATGTGGAAGGTGTGAGAGGTCGTAGAAGTGATTTTACCAAAATATTTCCAGGAATGAAGGACTTTAATTATTTGGACAGACTGAGCAAGCAGCGATTGTTCGCCCAGGAACAGAGAGATCTGCAAGAGGTCTGAAAGGTAGAAACAGAGTGAATAGACAGAAACTGTTCCCCTTGGCAACGAATCAAGAACTAGGGACACAGAATGAAGGACAACAGGAAAACAAGCCAACACAAGGATAAAAAATGTTTTCACACAACAAGTAGATCGGGACTGGAATGTACTGTACTGCCACTAGCTTTCAAATGGAAGATGGATGAGCACTGGAAAGGAAAGAATTTTCAGTGTGGGGGAAGGGTGGAAGAGGGAAGGAATTGCTTTGCTCTTGCATCGAGCTGGTACAGATTTGAAATATCTGTGGCAAATGTTGATACTTTTTGATACTTACAACATATTTTATACTTAAAACAGTGAAGCAAAAGTAGGCTATTGAATAAGACAATGATTGTTCATTTACTTTAATGACACTATCCTGTACTTAACATTACAGTATATCGCTTAATATTATATCCAGAAATCTATTGTACACGGGTACAATAAAAGCTTCTCAATTATCCAATACAATGAATTCCATGGCAGTGATTAAAACAGCCACACAATAATCCTGACACTAATTAGCAAGCACAGAAAATTGTTCAGTGCATGAGATTAATTCAACTCTCCAGTGAATTCAGGGGATACAATGAGATACCAATGATAAAAGCACAGTAACAAATTACGTTCACAAACAGCATGCCAAATTAGTTATCTTATAATAGGATTAGTCACAACATGCTATTGGACGACATTTTTAAAGTAATAGATAACTAAATCTTTAATTCTTTCTTTTTATCAGCTATCAGCATAAAGGTTCCTATTTATGATATACGTCTTAGATAGACACAAAAAGCTGGAGTAGCTCAGGGGGTCAGGCAGCATCTCTGGAGAAAAGGAATAGGTGACATTTCAGGTCGAGACCCTTCTTCAGACATATACTGTACATCGTGTTTGATGGATCCCCATCAACTGAGTAGATTCACTAAGAAATTTATCCAGCAAACCTTTGGTTGTTCGTTTTGGTGAAAATTAAACTCGGTTTCTTCTCATCAACTGCAGTGATGGCAGCTTGACATCTCCATCCCCACCTTTGAGTTAGTCATCATTAAGGTCAAATGCACATCTGGTCAGTTGTGCAGTCCAGATGTTCCCCAGCTGGTCAGTTTGGGCAGCACAGTGGCACTGTGGTAAAGTTGCTGCCTAACAGCACCAGAGACCAGGGTACGATCCTGACTACGGGTGCTGTCTCTATAGGTTTTGTGCTGCTTCCCTGGGTGCTCAGGTTTCCTCCCACATTCCAAATTTTGAGGGTGAGTGAGGCATGTCAAAGATAACAACATGCTTGGAAAGCCAAATTGCCATATCACTCCACATAGGATTGCAGGGAATGCAGGGCAAAGGATTAGGAGACAAAAGAAAAGATGGGGTTCCCTTTAAATTTATTTTTCTTTAGTTTAAATGTTGTATTTGTTTCTAAGTGAGTGGCAATTCTAATTAACTTTTAAATTATTTCAATTTTTATTTATCACTTAAATGAATTGCCTCCATTTTAAGAGTTTATAAATATCTCTGACTGTTTTGTTGAGCTTTTACTGCCAGCAAGTTTCCACCCTGATATTTGCTGGTTTCAAAGTTAGTCAGGAGTAACGCAGGGGGCAGGATCACCTCACTGTTCCCCTGGAAGCTCCTATAAAATAATGCTGATAGTGGGGATATGGGTGTGTGATTCAGAGGGGTACCTGCAATCCACAGCATTCCCATGTGCCTGATGCCCTTGAGTGCTTTGCTCTGAATGGTGTTCAGCTAGAGTGTTATTGGAGCTGCAAATATTCCTGGCAAATGGAGAATGTTCTGTCAAACTCTAGACTTTGTATTTTGTAGAAAGGATTAGTGATTCGCCAGCCAAGGCATGCTATAAGACATCTGCAACCTGGCTGTGCAGTACAGTACTCATGTGGATGGTTCAGTTGGGTTTCTAGCCAGTGATTTTGATCCTGGGGTATGCAGCAATAACAATGGAAGGTGGGAGACATTCTCTTGCTGGAGATGATCAATGTCTGGCTTTTGTACAGAACAAAATCTATTTGGAAAATGAATTAAAAGTTGTGTAGATCTACCTTTATGATGTGAGAAGCTCAATGGTGAAGCACCTGAAGAGAGCTGGGCTTAGAATACTAGTTTTAGGACCTCCTGCTGAAATATCCCTGGGCTGAGATAATTGATTCCCATAAACCACTAGCATCTACATTTGTACAATGCATGATAACCTTCAGGGGAGACATTTCTCTTTGTGTTTACCAAAGTACTCAGATGCCACATTCAGTTAAATGCTGAACAGAGTTTAATGAGTGCCTAACAGAGGCGAGATTAACTATCTCAATTCATTGACTCAAAGTTGCAATGAGCTCATGAAAGAGCTGTTCGGGCTTGGGGTCTGTGAGCACATTACTGTAAAGTGCAAGGTAATAGTCCTAATGATGATAGCATCCATGGGTTACTGACAGTGAAGTACAGAATGAAGAGGCAGTATTAAATCAGATTAGATATTTGTGAACAGGACACCACTGGACAATTTACCACTTTGCTGTTTATTCATCAGTGTTATTGCTCCAGTGGAACATATTAGCTAATGGTGTTGTTTCCATTAGAGCAGAAGCCTTCAGGTTACACAGGGAGTTGTTGGAGCCCACTGGTTTTGCTTCTACCTTTGACCAAAACACCATATAAGGATACATCATGCACAATATTCCATCATCTCCTTGCTATCTACCATCGAGATAACAGTTAATTTTCATTATTGGGACGTAATCTGCATAATTCCATGATAATTCAAAGCCTCAGCCATTATCACCATCACATTAAACAGATTAATTCTGTCAATAAGATCAATTCAATATACACCATTATAGTCAAGTTTACCACCATCTTAATATCTGTCTATCACACTAATTTCCTCATTCTTCAGGAATCGGGTCAAAATCCTCTTCGTCCACCATGAAGCTCCAGTCCTCACTGTCTATATAGAAACATTTATTTCCAAAAGTTGAGTATCACCCTGATTCAATAACAGTTTATAAGCTGTCTTTTCATCAGAAACCATAGCCCATGATTAAGAATGTATTCCACAATGGATGAGTGGTGGTGGTGGTAGAGAGGGTAGGGATTGATAGGGTAGTGTGGTTTTGGCCATGACGCGGATCAGCAAAGAACACACAGGAAGGTAAACTCACCCGATGGTGAGTTTATTTCCTTCGACAAACAAGAGCATCTAGAATCATGCCAGCATATACAGTATATAGCATTGAACAGTATGGCACAGGAACAGGCCTTTCGGCCCACACTATCTGTGCCGAATACGATGCCAAGTTAAACTAATCTCCTCTGCCTGCACATGTTCCATATCCCTCCATTCCCTGCATATCAATGTACCCATCTAAAAGCTTATTGAACGCCTTCATCACAAATCTGGCAGCTCACCCACCACTCTTTGTAGGTATGTTACAAAACTTACCTTTAGCGGCGCTGCAGTTCTGCCACTCCCTGTGTGCGCGACTTTGGCGCCTTTCAGAGGGGGGCGGGTTTAAAATGCCGTTTTTCACCAGACAGTTCAAGTCGATCCATCTCGGGGGATTTCGTCGCTAAAGAGAAATCGCTCCGACATTTGTTTTATGAAGGTATTTTTAAACCACGCTAGATCATTTATTAGCTAGAGTAATTGAAAAATCATCTTCTAAAGCCGTGAGCGCCGACAACGGGAAGGATTTTACGTAGGGGATAAAATAAGGTACACAGTTTATTTTTACATTAAAACGTGCTTCTTAGGAAGCCTTTAATCAAATTTTCATGTTGCGAAAAGGGGACAAAAAAATATACGCACCGGCAGTGTTTTTTCTGCCGACTGTGGGTTAAATTCACCGTAAACCGCAACGTTCCAATCCACCGCGTTCCACTAAAACCCACTCGCAAGTTGATTTAAATGGCCATCAATTTACAGGAATTAAACACAAAATTCCTTCCATTTGGCCTATAAATTCATGAAAATGAGATTTAAAAATCATGTTATATTGTGAATTATTGTGTGAATGTTATTTGGACACTTATGCAATTTAAAAATGTTTATCTTTTCTTAAGAAATGGATAGATGTTTAGATCAAGTAATTGAATTTTGTAATTAGCTACAAGTAGGTAACTAACTAATTTTAATTTCAGGTCATCCAAGTAAGATTGTTTCATATTTGTTTCAGAATGCTTCAATCTATAATAACTGAAAATTTCATTGAGTTCTCTTACTTTTTAAGAAAGTTATGGGCTTTTGTCCTAGATAACAGCTTTTGAGTTAAGTCAATGGAAAGGCAATGGGAACAAGATGCTAATTTCCGAGTATGAAAATGGCCATAACCTTTTTAATACTGAAGATATGAAAGTGATTTAGGTGTCAAATTAAACTTATTTTTATGCTTTATCTGATGGGATAAATTGCAGACTTGATTTTTCTAATCTCAAAATGTTGTAACATTGCTACTCTTTGTGTAAAACACTTGCCCTGTACATCTCCTTTAAACTTTGCTCCTCTTACCTTGAAGTTATGCCCTCTTGTCTTTGATATTTCCATCCTGGGGAAAAGGTTGTGATTGCCTACTCTATTTATTTATCTTTCATAGGAGACTCTGGATTGATCAGATCAGAATCAAATGACTGAATAGGATGTGTTTGAATTTAGTCAAAAAGAATTGAGGAAGATTTGTAACCTAGTCGTCAGTTGGGTGTACCACAATGACAATGCCATTGATTTATATAGTTCCCTCATGGGCAAGAAATTGATCAAAAGAAAGCAAGTAACCTGGTGCATGAAATGAGATGCTTTAACTCAAAATTGCATTGGTTTCTTCAAACTCATCATGAATGAAAATGAAATGAAATGCCTTTTTTGTCATTCAGACCTTTCGGTCTGAACGAAATTTCGTGCCTGCAGTCATACATATATAAAAAATAACAAAACCACACAATAAACACAAAATTAACATCCACCACAGTGAGTTCACCAAACACCTCCTCACTGTGGTGGAAGGCAAAAGTCTTAGAGTCTCTGTCTTCTTCCCTCCTTATTCTCCCTCTGCGCTGAGGAGATCCAGGCCTCCGATGCTGCCGTCCACCAGGCCCACAGCCGAGCCCCCGAAACCTGGCCGCCGCCACCGCTGTCGCCGGAACGCCAGAACACCGCCACAGGGCCCGCCGCCGGAACGTCGCTGGAGCACCGCAGCCCCGAAGCCAGGTCGCCGCTGGAGCACCGCAGCCCCGAAAGCCAGGTCGCCGCCGGAACGTTGCTGGAGCACCGCAGCCCCGAAGCCAGGTCGCCGCTGGAGCACCGCAGCTCCCGAAAGCCAGGTCACCGCTGGATCACCGCAGCTCCCGAAAGCCAGGCCGCCGCTGGAGCACCGCAGCTCCCGAAAGCCAGGCCGCCGCTGGAGCACCGCAGCTCCCGAAAGCCAGGCCGTCATTGGAGCACCGCAGCCCCGAAGCCAGGTCACCGCTGGAGCACCGCAGCTCCCGAAAGCCAGGCCGCCGCTGGAGCACCGCAGCTCCCGAAAGCCAGGCCACCGCTGGAGCACCGCAGCCCCCGAAAGCCAGGCCGCCGCTGGAGCACCACAGCTCAGAGGGAGCCAGGTCGCCGCTGGAGCACCGCAGCTCAGAGGGAGCCAGGTCGCCGCTAAAGCTCCGAAAGCCGTGCCGCCGCCGCTGGAAGCTGGAGGCCGCCAGCTCCGCCATAAGGGCCTCAGCACAGACGGAGACGGTGTCGGGGGACACGACAAGAAAAGTCGCATCCCCCCCAAAGGAAGAGACTAAAACCCCGTTTCTCCCACCCTCCCCCCCCCCACACACACACACACACACACACACACACACACACACACACACACACACACACACACACACACACACACACACACACACACACACACACACACACAACCTTACAAACCAATAATAATCGCTAAAACAGGCACAAAGACAAAAATAAAAATAAAAGACAGACGGACTGCAGGTGAGCCGCAGCTGCCAAGCAGCGCCGCCACTTCCGGTTCGATCATTGGTATTTTCAATTCAGTTTATGGTAGATTACAGATAGGCACAGAGTGTAAGGAGAGAGCCACTACCAGAAGGACTGCAGCAGTTCAAGAAGGTAGCAGATTAAAAAGATGGGCAATCCTGTTGGCCTTGAATAAATAAAAGAATCAGATTCAAAATGATTTCTCCCAAATTATGTAAAAGGCTACAAAAGGACTGCTTACTACAACATAGTTAGAAATGAAGTTGTCATTTATAAATTAAGTGTCTTGTTAATAATATAAGTTACAAAACTGGTAATTTACATCTTGTTGAGATAGATAAATATTAAATTAAAGTCAAGTCAACTTTATTTGTCACATACACATACAAAATGTGCAGTGAAATGAAAGTGGCAATGCCTGCGGATTGTGCAAAAACTACAGAACAGAATAGAACAGACTCAGTATTTACATGTTAGAAAATAATGTTTACAAAAGACACAACACAACAGTAAATTAGTACAGTAAATTAGTCCCTGGTGAGATAAGAGTTTACAGTCCTAATGGCCTGTGGGAAGAAACTCTGTCTCATCCTCTCTGTTTTCACAGCATGCCAGCGGAGGCGTTTGCCTAACGGTAGCAGCTGGAACAGTCCGTTGCTGGGATGGTAGGGTCCCCCATGATATTGCTGGCTCTGGATCTGCACCTCCTGGTGTGTAGGTCCTACAGGGGGGGCGAGTGTAGTTCCCATAGTGCGTTCGGCCAAACGCACTACTCTCTGCAGAGTCTTCCTGTCCAGGGCAGAGCAGTTTTCAAACCAGTTTGTGATGTTGCCGGACAAGATGCTTTCTACAGCCCCAGAGTAGAAGCACTGAAGGATCCTCAGAGAGACTCTGAATTTCCTCAGCTGCCTGAGGTGGTAAAGGCACTGCCTTGCCTTACTCACCAGTGTGGCAGTGTGTGCAGTCTATGTCAGATCCTCTGTGATGTGGACTCCCAGGTATTTAGAGCAGCTCACCCTATCCACAGTAGTCCCATTTATCTCCAGTGGCGTGTACGTCCTCGGATGTTGTGCCCTTCTAAAGTCCACAATCAGCTCCTTAGTTTTTGTGACATTCTAGAGGAGTCTGTTGTCCTGACACCAGAGTGCCAGATCAGCCACCTCCTCCCGGTAGGCCATTTACTTTCAAAGGGATTACAAAGGTCTGCCATTTAGTTTCAAAGGGATTACAAACACATAACAATATGTAACAAATTAAACAACAGAAAACCATCTGTGTTTTCTATAAGGGATAATAGACAGCTGTCAATAGGTACATAAGAAATAGCCACCCGACAGTACATTACAAGATTCAGACCTACCTGGCATCTCTGATGTGTTGTGCTTCTGGTTTTAAAGTGCCTGTAAAGTACTGTCACTAATGTTATTTTTCAGATGTATCCACCCAGATTCATTCTACATCCTGTTTTTCAGGGTCAATTATGCCCTTCATATCCTTTCTTATCATCACCCCACCCTCCACACATAACTTTTCCATATATTCTGGCCTTTCTAATCATTAAGCACTCTGGCATATATTTAACTGCCACCTTAAATATTTGTGCTTTTTTTTGTCAATTAGGAAGTCTTTTCCTCTATTTTCCCAAATTATTTTAGGAATCTTATTTTCACTTTAATTCACAAAGTGGAATTGGGATTATTAAAACAAAAATGTGCTGATGTGGTTATTAGAGAAATTCAATTTGTTTCCAGCAATGCTAATAGCTCATTGATGTTATTAAAAATAATTCCTGGAGTCAGATACAATACGCATAATTTGACATTACATTATTTTCTTTGAAATGGCTTTAAATGGTGTACTATAACTCTTGTCCCTCTTAAGGGTGAAGGCATGAATTTAAATTGGATTACTTTTGGAGAGGAATTTAAACAGATGCACGCAGAGTTGAAGGCACTTCACATATGGCCAATCCACTTTACACCCGTTTCATTTATAAACAGTTTTATTTACTTTACACCAGAAGAAGCTCTAACTCCACTGCTCTAGGCCGGTGTCCCATCAGTCCGTGGCTGTCGGTCAAACCGGTGGGACAGGCAGAATTGACCTGGAGTTTGCGCTTTTTTGTCCCAGCTGGCTGTGAGCCTGGGTCACCACTACTCCGGGCCGCTGTGCCATCAGCCAAGTCACCCCGGACATCTCCGGCCACCCCCGGACATGGATGGAACACTCGGGAAGGGACAGGAATGGTCCAGTAGCAATTCAACAGCGCTTGCAGTGCCGGAGACCCGGGTTAGATCCTGACTACGGATGAAATGCAGGTCTGTAGACATGCAGCAGCACAGTTGCTGAGAATGTTTATCGCGAGTGACCTTTGACAAATCCCATGATTCCTTGCGTTTTTCAGAATACAGAACTCGCTTATTGCCCTCTCTGATCGTCCCTCCTGTTCCTTCCTCTCGCTTTGATTCTAATTTTCTCTTGATGTGCTTTACCCTGTGCATCTACATTTTTTATTTTCAAAAATTAAACTTTATTCAGAATAAAAAATACATATAAAACAAAAATTGTATAAAAATTCTACATATATTCTCAATGTCTATATATATGCAATAGTGTTCAATAATATTCGTAAGTAAGTTTATTGGCCAAGTATTCACATACAAGGAATTTGCTTTGGTGCTCTGCCCACAAGTAATAACATGACATACAGTGACAGTTACGCATCTGTCTTTTCTCATCTGTCTTTAAATAATATACAGAATATAGAAAAAAGGAACTGCAGATGCTGGTTTACAAAAATAAGACTCAAAGTGCTGGAGTAACTCAGCATCCCTGGAAAACGTCGATAGGTGGCGTTTCGGGTTAGGACCATTTTTCGGACCTGAATAAAACACCTTTGGATAAAACAACCTTGTCACTCATGTGAAGGTAGGCACATAAATGCTGGATAACTCAATGGGTAAGGCAGCTTCTCTGGAGAGAAGAAATGGGTGACGTTTGGGTTCGAAACCCTCCTTCAGACCCACTCATGAGGCACCCTCAGTTGTTATCCCTCCCCGCCCCTCCTTTGAGGGATTAGGGTCAGTGTCCAGCAGCTGAAAGACCCTGCAGTGTGGCGCTCCCTCCCTCCACAGAGCCTTGGTGTTGGCGGCATTAAGCTTCAGTGAAGTGAACCCACCCTCAGCAAGAGTCTCGGTCAAAGATACTAGAGGAGCTCTATAATCTTTGGTCTCAGCCTGGCTGTCACTGACACTCCCCTCTCTCCCTCGGGCTCTGCAGGGCACACCTTGGCTCTGAGATTGGCAGTGGCAGCGGCCAATGTGGGAGCCGCGGCCGCCTACCTGTGCGTGACGAGCGGCGGAAGCGGCTGAAGTTTGGGGGGAGAGTCAGTCACCAGGAGTTCGGGCAACGTCGCCCGCGGCTCGGGCACCCCCTGTACACCGGGGCAGCGAGATGGAACCGATCAACAGCTGGAGCCCGCGAAGGGTGTCCCTGTGGTTACAAGGTGAGACCGGGACCTGCGGAAGGAGGGAGCAAGGGAGGAAGGAGGAAATGGGCGAGATCGTTCACCAAATACTTCTCTTTTAAAGAATGCGACCTGTTGTATTTTGTTCACCGCCGCGACCCGTGTCACGGTGGGCGCTCCCTCACAAAGATCAGCGATTTACAACGGGTAGATCATTGTCCTTGTCACCCCGCTGGTCTGTAACCCGAGCCTTTCTTATTTAGCAAACCTCCAAGTTTGGAGTGTCGTGTTGTGTATTGCTACATTTACACATGTTTATAATAATAAAGCAAAATCCGTCACGATCTGTCCAAAGGAAATCGTTCACCTTGACCAACGCTGATTGTCCATGTTCTAATTCCTCTTCCTCCGGCTGCCTTTGGGTTTCACTGGGCAAAATAGGCCCCACATTGAGCAAGGAACTGGTGGTGGTGGTGGTGGTGGTGCGACCAATCTAGTACAGAAAAGCATAGTACTTCATCTGGCCCCAGAGCAGATGGGATGTTGTCTTTGAAGCCGCTTTCATCCTCTGGGTTGGACGAAAATTAAACGTGGAACCAAGTGCTCAATGCATGATGTGGATATTCCAAACCTACTCTGGAATCAACTTCCATCAAGATTCCAGTCACAGTTGTGGCATCTATTTACAGTCCTTTGTGTAACAAAACAGCTACTTACTTAACGTTCAGTCTGAAGAAGGATCCTAACCTGAAACCTTAGTCAGAGGGTGGTGAATCTGTGGAATTATTTGCCACAGAAGGCTGTAGAGGCTAAGTCAATGGATATTTTAAGGCAGGGAAAGATAGATTCTTGATTCATATGGGTGTCGGGGATTATGGGGGGGGGGGGGGGGGGGGGTGGGGAGGGATATCAAGAGAACAGGGTTAGGAGGGAGGAATAGATTAGCCATGATTTGAATAGTGAAGTAGACTTGATGGGCTAAATGGCCTAATTCTGCTCCTATCACTTATGACTTTTCCATGGATGCTGATTGTCCTGCGGAGTTACTCCAGCATTCTGTGGCTTTTTCCACTGAAGGTTCATGATTATTATTGGCTTTGAAACAACAAAATCTGTGGGTCAATCTGTTTTGTGTTTTTGGTGCTCAGAATCTGATGGCTTTGTCACAAAGAGGTGTAAAGTTGGAGGAAAATTTAGTTGATAAACTAATTCTGGTCAACGGGTAGTGTTGAAAGGCTAAAAGTTAACGTTGACATGAGGAAAGATGAATCCAATGTAACCAATCACAACATGCTAGTCAATCATGAGCAGAGAGATTGCAGCCACAAGTTTGGTGTGGACATTGTGGGCCAAAGGGCCTGTTCCTGTACTGCATTGTTCTATGTCATGTTTAGTAATAATTTGCTCATTTCCTGTTTTGCTGAAATTGTTTGAGTCAATAATTCATTTACTGGCTTGATCCAAATAAGCACAAAGGAGCTGAATTGTACAAGTGAAGGGAAAGTGATGCATCTTGATGTCTCGACAGCGTTTGCACTTATGATGTCAAGGAGCCTGAGTAAAACTGAAGTCACAGGAAACAAAGGTGTCTTTCCATTGACTGAAATTGTATCTTGCACAAAACAAAAGGGTCATAGTTGGAGGCCAATCACCGGGTCAGCTGGCTTTCAACAGCTTTAAAAAGACAGGCTTTCCTCCACTGTGGGAATATAGCTGGCGTGATTAGTAAATTTGAAGATGGCACTAAAATGAGTGGTCTAGTGGATTAAGAAGGTGGTTAATTACATTTACAATGGGATCTTGAGGATCTGTACTGAGGAATGGTAGATGGAGTTTAATTCAGATAAATGCAAGGTGTTGTATTTTGAGAGGATAAGGACTTGCACAGAAAATTGAATGGTCCTGCAGAATGTTGTAGGAGAGACCTAGGGTGCCAGTACATATTTCCTTGAAGGTGGTGACATATGTGGGCATAGGTGGTGAAGTGGCATTTGTCACACTTGCCTTCTTCAGGAAGGGTGGCAAGTACAGGAGTTGGGACAAGATGTTGGCCAGGCCTCATTCAGAGCACTGTCTACAGTTCGGGTTCCCCTACTGTAGGAGGGATGTCACTAACCTGGAAAAGGTGCAAAAATAAAGAGAATGTTGCTGGGTCTGTGGGAGGAGTCTGGATTATTTTACCCAGTGTAGAAGGCCGAGGGTGTGGCCTTACAGTTGCGTATAAATTCATGAGGGGCAGAGATAGCCAGGGTCGGGGAGTTTAAGGCGGAGAGGGAAATATTTAAAAGGGATTAGAGGAGTAACTTTTCACACAGATGGCATGATCTACCAGAGGTAATGGCAGAGGTGGGTATAATTACAGTACTTAAGGACACTTGGACAGGAACATGGATGTGAAACGTTTAAGGATATTGGCCAGGCACAGGCACCTACGACAAGCTCAGTTCGGAAACTTGGTTGGCTTGAATGAGGGTACACAAAATGCTGGAGAAACTCAGCGGATGCAGCAGCATCTATAGAGCGAAGGAGATAGGCAATGTTTCGGGCCAAAACCCTTCTTCAGACTGATGGGGGGTGGGGGGAAGAAAGGAAAAAGGAGGAGGAGGAGCCCGAGGGCTGAGGGAGAGGTAGGAAGGGGAGGAGACAGCAAGGGTTAACAGAATTGAGAGAATTCAATGTTCATGCCAAGAGGATGCAGACTCCCCAAGCAGAATATGAGGTGCTGTTCCTCCAATTTGCGGTGTTGCTCACTCTGGCCATGGAGGAGGCCCAGGACAGAGAGGTCGGATATGGAATGGGAGGGGGAGTTGAAGTGCTGAGCCACCGGGAGGTTGCGTTAGTTATTGCGGACCAAGCGGAGGTGTTCGGCGAAACGATCGGCAAGCCTCCGCTTGGTCTCACCGATATAGATCAGCTGGCATCTAGAGCAGCGGATGCAATAGATGAGGTTGGAGGATGTGCAGGTGAACCTCTGTCGGACCTGGAAGGACTGCTTGGGTCCTTGAAAGGAGTGGAGGGGGGAGGTAAAGGGACAAGTGTAGCATCTCTTACGGTTGCAAGGGAAAGTGCCCGGGGAAGGGGTGGAACAGGAGGGAAGGGAAGAATTGACAAGGGAGTTGCGGAGGGAGTGGTCTTTGCGGAAGGCAGACATGGGGGGAGATGGGAAGATGTGGCGAGTGGTGGGGTCACGTTGGAGGTGGCGAAACTGGCGGAGGACTATGTATTGTAAGTGCCGGCTGGTGGGGTGAAAGGTGAGGACCAGGGGGACTCTGCCCTTGTTGCGAGTGGGGGGATTGGGAGAGAGGGCAGTGTTGCGGGGTACGGAGGAGAACCTGGTGCGAGCCTCAACTATAGTGGGGGAGGGGAATCCCCCTTCTCTGAAGAATGAGGACATTTGTGATGCCCTGGTGGGGAACACCTCATCCTGGGAGCAGATGCGGCATAGACGGAGGAATTGGGAATAGGGGATGGAGTCCTTACAGGAAGCAGGGTGGGAGGAAGAGTAGTCCAGGTAACCGTGGGAGTCGGTTGGCTTGAATGAGTTGGGTTGAAGAGTCTCTTTCTGTGCTGTACAGCACTATGACTAATATCTCAGGAATGTAAAGTTAAAACACCTACTCAAAACTGTGTTATATTTATATATATATATATATATATATATATATATATATATATATATATATATATATATATATATATATATATATATATATATATATATATATATATATAAACCACTTTGGCTATGCAGCACTCAACAAACTTTATGTTTCACCTTAAATTGCTAATGATGCAATTGATATTTTAGCAGCAAATGGGAAACTTTGAGGGAGTTTGTATACTGTTGCTACCAGAACCATTGTGCAGTGAATGGCAATGCTTCATAGTCTAATGTTTGTACACATTCTGCGTGAAAGGCTTGGCAGATGATATAATCAACAGTGCAGCAAACTCTCTAAACCTTAGGGATGATAGTATGGTGCAGAATACAGACCATTTATCTTCAAATGTGCACACAATTTTGCATCTCCAAGCAATTGAATGGACACAGTTAGATAGGCCATGAAGAATGCTAGCAATAAAGGGAATTAAAGAGTAAAAGGAATACATATTTCATTTTCAAATACCGATAAAACTATTACAGACACTGAACTTTATAGAATCCTTGGGAAATCAGCATCCTTGTGAAGACAGAGAATAGAAACAATTTTAGAGCAGGAGGAATCCAAGAGATCTCATTGCACGACGACGGCATACTCGCCTGTGGTCGCCTAAAAAATTGCGTACGTGGGACAGGCACATAACTGATCTGTTTGTTCCTTGTAGTTGATGGAAATCATGTCAAGCCACCGGTTACATAATAACCAGAATATCGCACATACCTGCACTTAATTGTTTCAGCTAGTGTATACCTTGGGCTCATAGTCAACGGTGATGCTCAAAATGCCAATGGATACCTTGGGGCCGATATATTGTTAACTATCACTGCCTTGCTCCTGCACACCAAAATATAAATAAAGTACTCGCTACTTTTGTGTCAGAGCTGAATGACAGAAGATTTGCTACACACAGAAACTAGATCCAGAGGGTGGCGATACTGCGGAACTTGCTGTCACAAATGGTGGTGGAAGCCAAGTCATTGGGTAATTTTAAAGCGGAGACTGATTGGCTCTTGATCAGTGAGAGTTACAGAGAGAAGGCAGGAGAATGGGGTTAAGAGGGAAAAATAGATAGGCATCATCGAATGGCCGAGCAGACTCGATGGACCAAATGGCCTAATTCCACTCCTATGTCTTACGATTTTATTATGAAACGCTCTACTCCACTGTTTGGAGAAGTGAAATTCAACACAACTTTTATTTGTTTATTAACTTCCAGGATCCGAGCGCCATGGCAAGGCCAACATTTATTGCCTATCCCCAAGTGCTCTCGAGGTGGCAGTCAGTCATCTTCTTGAATTGCTGTAGATAGGAAGTTAAGAAATATCCCCACATTGGACAACCAAATTGTTAATGTAGATAACGAACAATAGTGGATCAAGCATTGATCCCTGTGGCGTCTACTTGTTACAGACGTCCAGTCTGGAAACAATAGCCTTATACTTCCACCTTCTATATCCTACTTTCAAGCCAATGTTGTATTTAATTGGCCGGCTCGACCTTGATCCCATCTGATCTAATGTTCCAGACCAGTCTACCATGTGGTGCCTTGTCGAAGTCCACATTGACAATATCTACCACTCTACCCTCATCAATCACTTGGTCATCTCTCAAAAATTACAATCAAATTCATGACACATGACTTCCCATGCTTACAATGCCTAACCAGTCCTTGCTTTTCCAAATAGATGTATATCCTTTCTCTCATTGTCCCTTCTGACAACTTGCCCACCTCCAAGATAAGCTGTAGTTCCCAGGCCTTTCCTTGCAGCCTTTCTTAAATCGAGGCACAACATTAGCCACCCTCCAGCATTTCACCATGGCTATTGATGTGCAGCTCATGCTTAATTAAAAATAATTTCACACATGCTGCCTGCAGAGTGCTTCATTTTCTTACCACTCACTTCAATTCTTCAGAAGACTTTACCATTTGAAGCAAAGAGGTTAAGCTAATTGCCGGGATGTGTTTTGTGAATGGCAACAGAGGAGCTGCCAAATCCAGCAGATTTTAGGAATTTTGCCTATGCAAACATAAGCATTAAGGTGTCAATGTTTCATGTGTCCATCAAAGTCATTGTGTGAGGATTCTGGCACGAAGCGATTGTTTACTTATTAATTGTATTTGAAAGCTCCTACTAGTGGCAAAATAAACATTCACACATGGCCCAATATAGTTATTAAATAATAATACATTGTGGTATGAGTTGGGATTTTTCTTTTTGTAGTTTTTTTTTCTCCTTCTCTACTGCGCTAATAGCGAAGACTACGAGAATTATTTGATAACTTACAACAGCAGGCAACTGAAGTAAGTCTTGCTGTTAAAGTGCTGGAGAACAGAGGAGGGATGTGGAAAATATTCACTGCATGGGCAGGTTTGTACAAGTTAGACCAAAATTCTTGTGGTATACACAATTTGAAATGAGTCATAAAAGTAACAATATACTGTAAAGATAAACTTTTAATTATTCATGTTTGGAAGAGGAAGGTTGAAGACTCACAATCCCGTTTATATCAATGGGACAATGGTGGAGAGAGTCAAAAACTTCAAATTCCTGGGCGTGCATATTTCCGACGATCTTTCCTGGTCCCAGCACACTGATGCAATTATAAAGCCTCTACTTTATACGTCAGCGCCTCTACTTCCTGAGAAGATTACGGAGATTCGGTATGTCAAAGAGGATTCTCTTGAACTTCTACAGGTGCACAGTAGAGAACATATTGACTGGTTGCATCATGGCCTGGTTCAGCAATTTGAATGTCCGTGAGCGGAAAAGCCTGCAAAAAGTTGTGAACACTGCCCAGTCTATCATCGGCTCTGACCTCCCCATCATTGAAGAGATTTATCGGAGTCGCTGCCTCAAAAAGGCAGCCAACATCATCAGGGACCCACACCATCCTGGCCAACGCTCATCTCACCACTGCCATCGGGAAGAAGGTACAGGAGCCTGAGAACTGTAACATCCAGGTTCAGAAACAACTTCTTCCCTACAACCATCAGGTTATTAAACACTACAACCTCATGAGCTCTGAACTACAATAGACTTATTATTACACTGTTATTATTTGTTTTTTGTGTGTGTGTGTGTGTATATATGTGTGGGTGTGTGTATATATATAAACATATGCAAGTATGTATATACACACTGAACTTTTTTTCTTTCTAATTTATCATATTATTTACAGTGTTCTAAGTTTACATATTCTGTTGTGCTGCAGCAAGTAAGAATTTCATTGTTCTATCTGGGACACATAGAAACATAGGTGCAGGAGGAGGCCATTCGGCCCTTCGAGCCAGCACCGCCATTCATGGCTGATCGTCTCCAATCAATAACCCGTTTCGTTCTTGATTAATGAAAACATTCTTGGCAAATGATTTTGCTTTTGTCCGTCTTGCGCCGGTCCAAGAATTTCGCCTTTAGCGGCACAATACGAATGCCTCCGGCCGTCCCTCTTAATCATGGCCTCAGTTCCGAAAACCAACAAAATAAAACCGTGGTCCTATTCCATTATTCCTAGCTGAGTATTCGGGTGACCCGGCCTGCTTTGAACACTAATTTTTTTCAAAGTAAATGACAATAAAACACTCTTGACACTTGACTAATTGCTGGAATCCCAGAGTGCCTTCAAATGACTTGGTCCTTGGCATTGTGCAGAGATTCCTTTGATACTCTTCAGTTGGCACGCAGAACTGTATAAGGTTAATTTTAACCATTCTCTGGAATTCATCTATTTTTGCTGAAGTCATCCTAAATTGTGTCCTGGAGTTTGTGCTGTTAAATCTTTCAATTTCTGTAGATTCAATTTCACGATCTCATTCTCACCAAGTTAATTGTTGCAGGTAAACCTGTTCCTTTTTGATGTGACTGACGCGTGTTCTCAAGATCAAATCCGTCCTTCTGTTTGAGGGGAATCTTCCATCATGATCAATGTGATCAAATAGTCTGGCACGTTAAACCAGGCATCCACTACCACCATCAGAATAGTATTCCAATACAGTCTGATTAGTTGTAACCCAGAATTTCTTTCATTGTGCTGTCTTCAGCAAGCCAGGGAACTAAGTTCAACGAGGAGCTGAATAATTGATTTGTAATTAACAGAATTACCATACTGTAACTGGAGCAAAGCAATCTGAGAACAGATCAAACTAAACCTCGGTGTGCTCTTATAAACACTAATTCATGGTGAACAATTAAATGGTTCTGGGATGAAGGTTCTAAGGGCACCCATATCTTTGAGTCCAGCTCAAATTTTGAACAGTTACACAAGAACAAAGCTGCAGGTACACACGTTGAGCTAGAAAATGAAGGTACATGATTCTTCCCAGAATCTTTTTGAGGACTTCATGATCCACAAAAACCATTCTTTGATAATTTGATTCACAGTGTGTGTGGTGCTAGAATTAGCATTGGAAATCGCTGAAGTAATGGGGCCAAAGGTTTGTGTTTGCTTTGCATTGAGGTCACGTGCTTCAACGCTCACAGTTAAAAACATTAAGTAGCGCTCAGCTCTAGAGAAAAAGATCTAACCTCGTATTAACATTTGAAATTCAATGTTGTTACTTTTACTGAATTGCACACCATTATGTACCTGATCAAAAATATGACTGAATTAACCACATAAATGCTGTTGTGGCAAGGCCATATCAGAAGCTAAGTTTTCTGCAAAGCATGACATGCCTCTTGACTCTCCAGAACCTTTCCACCATTTATTGGGGACAAGATCTGAGCATGATGGAATACCCCCTACTTATCTGTATGCATTGAGTACCAGTGATAACATCTAGGACAAGGGATACATCTCTTAATGAACATTGTGTGCGATGCACTAAACATTAATTTACAACATTGACAGCATACAATGGTTGAAGTATTGAAGGGTTGCCTCCTAGTGAGCCATAGCAACGAGAGCGGACACAGGGAAGTTGCTGCCGAGCACAGCCTCTGCTCGCACTGGAAAAGAGGGAAACCGACCGAGAGCCGGTAAGCGGACCAGCGGTGGTAAACTGGGCGTGTGGTCGATGGTGGACAGGGCCACTGGAGGAAAAACCAACTGCAGGCCTAGCTCACTCAGAGAGGGTAGGTTGCCAAGTCCGGCCCCTGCTCGGCCTGCAAATCTGGAATCGGAGAGTGGGGTGGAAGCAGATCGTAGCGGACGCTGGACAATTGGCCCAGTGAGAGGAACTGGGGAGGGGGGTGTCTTAATTTCCATGCACTGGAGGTCACCTGCGGGAAGTGCCTCCCCCCCCCCCCCCCCGAAAAAGGCACCCCCCCCCCCCCCCCCCAACACTTCCTCCATAGCAAGCGGATTAAGTGTTATTTCGATAAATAAATGTGTTCTCTTTGTATTCTTGGTTACTATCCCTGTTAATAATAATTTAAGAACATTAACCTTTCTGTATGCACTGTAGATGTGGCTCAGATACAATGCCCTCCATAATGTTTGGGACAAAGACCCTTCATTTATTTGTTTGCCTCTGTACTCCACAAATTGTGATTTGTAATAGAAAAAAAATCACATTTGGTTAAAGTGCACATTGTTAGATTTTAATAAAGGCCATTTTTATACATTTTGGTTTCACCATGTAGAAATTACATCAGTGTTTATACACAGTCCCCCCATTTCAGGGCACCATAATGTTTGGGACACAGCAATGTCATGTAAATGAAAGTAGTCATGTTTAGTATGTTGGTGCATATCCTTTGCATGCAATGACTGCTTGAAGTCTGTGATTCATGGACATCATCAGTTGCTGGGTGTCTTCTCTGGTGATGCTCTGCCAGGCCTGTATTGCAGCCATCTTTAGCTTATGCTTGTTTTGGGGCTAGTACCCTTCGGTTTTCTCTTCAGCATATAAAAGGCATGCTCAATCAGGTTCAGATCGAGTGATTGATTTGACAACAATTGACCAATTTTTAGCTTTGAAAAACTAATTTGTTGCTTTAGCAGTATGTTTGGGATCATTATCTTGCTGTAGAATGAACCGCCGGTCAATGAGTTGTGAGGTATTTGTTTGAACCTGAGCAGATATGATGTGTCTACACATTTCAGAATTCATTATGCTACTACCATCAGCAGTTGCATCATCAATGAAGATAAGTGAGCCAGTACCTTCAGCAGCCATATATGCCCAGGCCATAACACCCCCACCACCGTGTTTCACAGATGAGGTGGTATGCTGTGGATCTTGGGCAGTTCCTTCGCTCCTCCATACTTTGCTCTTGCCATCTCTCTGATATGAGTTAATCTTCATCTCATCTGCCCATAAGACGTTTTTCCAGAACTGTGGTTTCTCTTTTAATTACTTCTTGGCAAACTATAACCTGGCCATTCTATTTTTGTGGCTAACCAGGGGTTTGCATCTTGCAGTGTAGCCTATGTATTTCTGTTCATGAAGTCTCCTGCGGACAGTGGTCATTGACAAATCCACACCTGACTCCTGAAGAGTGTTTCTGATCTGTCGGACAGGTGTATGGGGATTTTTTTTTAATTATAGAGAATTCTTCTTTCATCAGCTGTGGAGGTCTTCCTTGGCCTGCCAGTCCCTTTGCGATTAGTAAGCTTACCAGTGCTCTCTTTCTTCTTAATGAAGTTCCAAACAGTTGATGTTGGTAAGCCGTAGGTTTGGCTGATGTCTCTTAACAGTTTTATTCTTGTTTCTCAGTCTTATAATGGCTTCTTTGACTTTCATTGGCACAACTTTCTTTGGTCCTCGTGTTGATGAACACCAATAAAAGTTTCCAAAGGTGATGGAAAGTCTGGAGGAAAGACTATGTGCTGAGAGCTCTCTTATACCTGCATTAAGGAGGCATTTAAACATATCTGAGCAATTACAAACACCTGTGAAGCCATGTGTCCCAAACATTATGTTGCCCTGAAATGGGGGGGACTATGTATAAACACTGCTGTCTTTTCTACATGGTGAAACCAAAATGTATAAAAATGCCCTTTTATAAATTCGGACAATGTGCATTTGAACCACATGTGATTTTTTTTTTTGTCTATTACAAATCTCAAATTGTGGACTACAGAGGCAAATAAATAAATGATGGGTCTTTGTCCCAAACATTATGGAGGGCTCTGTGCCTATAGTTGTGTCTTCCACATGTGCATTCCCTTCCATTCTTCTATGTTCACAGAAATTCGGTCTGCATTCTTTTGGAAAATTGGCTGCATAATCTTTAAACATATGTTTGGCATTTGGAATGCATGCTACAGCTTGGTTCTCACTTTTAAAGGCATATACACAAAATCGACTTCACATAGCCAGAGGAGCTCCATATTGTCTGCAATGTGTAACACGTTTGGAACATGTAGGGAGAAATGCGGAGTAGCATCAATAATCTGAAACCGTAGGCAGAGGAAGAGAAAATGCATGATCTCTGGGTTAGAACGAGCTGTGGAAAGGTTGGAGCATGATTACTTGAAACGAAGGATAATTTAGTACCGCAGTTCTGTATTGGACTCCAGACGGATAAATAATTGAACACAAAGCAGTAATGCGAAAAATTGAACACAACTTACATGAAGCTGAGAGCAAATGCCATTCCTGATCTAATGTACTGACTCACAGCTGGGAAAGATTTTAGTCTTGCTTGCATGTTTTCAGACTAGTAAGTGCAAATAGTATATCCCTGCTTAACTGAAAAATGTTAACCTTTTTTTCAGTGCCAACAATATTGGAGTTCATGGTGAAAATGACCTTTACATTGTCCTAATTCGTTACATGTAGTGCTGTTAAATTAAAAATTAGCCCCATAAGAAACGCTGGGAATCAGTTTGATTATGAGAGTGTTTCAGCTAAGGGTCATTTTGTCTGACTCGGAAAATTGTTTGCTCTGGAGTCTTGTATCATAAATATTTATATGTCAGCTTGGCTCTGTTGGTGTTCTTTCAGATGAGCCAGATGTGAGCAAATCATTTAGTGGTAATGCACTGCAAGGCAATGGGAGGGCTAACGACCCACCAGTAGTGATGGGGATTGGTAAAATATTTTCAATGCAAGTTGATATAGGATTTAGATGGGAATATTCTAGTGGTTTTGTCCCCTATGCCTGAATTCTTTTTCCTCATTGGTAGTAAAGGTTGAGGGTTTTGGAGGTGCTGTCAAATTGACAGTGAGTATTTGAAGTATATGTTACAGATGTTATCTACTCAAGGTTATCTGTCTAGTTGAGCTTGTGATCAATGCTGACATTCAGCATGCTGATGGTGGAGGTTCTTGTAGATGGTCATGGCCTTGGACAACAGGTGCAGGTTGGTAGACTGGCTCTTTTGTGAAGGTGGTCATTACCTGCCACTTATTCTGGCTCAATGTTTCTTGCTTCTTGGTACTCCCTGCCTGAGTATTGTATGGATGTTTGAACACAGAATGTTGCCTAGCCTATTGTTGTTCCATCACCCAATATTGCAGTTTTCTCTATCATAAATAGTGATTAGTACCCAGCCAGAGCCCCTGGTGCTGAATACAAGGAGTCACAAGCACGGGTGGACCAGATTGTCTTGCTCGTATTCCACAGCTTGATTTGAGTATTAAACAACTGACCATGTGTTAGTAGCTATATTTATTTATACACTTCACACATATAAAGTTATCTTCCGACAATAACAAGAGAAAATGTTAGAAACGCTCAGTGGTTAAGTCAGCATCCTGCGGAAAGAGAAATTAAATTGTAGTTTCGGGTCAAACAGGAAATTGTGAAAACAATGAGAAAACGTTTGTGCACATTTGCATAATACAAAAGAGAATATATTTGGTGGGGTGAGGCCAGGGTTACCAAGGTGATTCCACTGTTTATGGAACCAACTTGCTGATAGATTAATGTGCTGTTAAGGAGAGGGAGAACGCAAACAAAAGTCAAATTTATTGTTGTATGCACAAGTGCAGTGGAGTATTGGTACAATGAAAATCTTGCGTACAGTAGCATCATAGGCTCGGATAACTCACAAAAACAAATTGTACATAATTACACATTTTATAAGACAGTGAAAATAAAAAGACTGCAAAAAACTTAACTTGACACAAGTTCAAAACACAACTAGAAAAACAAATTCACATTAGCGCAAAAGGTAATGTGTTCCGTTGCTGAGATAGGATTAGGATTTTGCAGGTGATTTCAAGACCTGATGGTTTTGGAAAAGTAGCTGTTCCTGAATATGGGCATTTGGGATTTAAGACTTCTGTACCTCCTGCCCAATGGTAGCAATGGGAAGAGGTCATGGCCCAGATGGTGGCGATTCTTGAATATGCTACCTTCTATGGAAATGCATGTTAATGTGATTTCTTGGATCTGAAACCAAAAGGAGAATGCTGAAATGGCCCTGTAGATCTATCTAGGGCTTCCTCTCTGCCATAGTTGACCGAGCCACAACTGTGTCTCATGTGTTTCATGCAATTTTGTTTTCATGCCCTGACAGGAAGAAAAGAGTTCCACTTATTCTCTGTGTAAGGATAACCACCTGTGACATTAACACATTTATTTTCTCCTCCTACACTACTTTGTCTCTTGGGCATGTCCAGTATTTGCTTTTTTTGTGAGGTTTAGTTCTCTTCAACAGCTCTGACCTGCACTTGAAAACTTTTTAATATATCCCTCTTTTATTTCTTTTCACTCAGGTCTTTGGCATTAATAATTAGCCAGATAGCTTCATAACTAGGGCACGGTCACGCTGGTGTGCTGATTCCACTGTCTAAGATTTTACCGCTGTCCTATCAATTAGGGAGTATCCGGACACGTACTTGCAGAGTCACAGCATAGAAGGGTAGAGATAAAATGGTGCTAATTGGGATTAGTATAGATGGGAACATGATGGCTGGGATGGACCTGGTGGGCCAAAGGGCCGCCTTCTGTGCAGTATGACCGTATGATTCCATGGTTGATTCTGTGCAGTTAAACTGTGGTTGGTACCTCGCTGTTTGACAAATTCTGTGGGATATTTTATTGCATTTAAATTTATATCGCTGCGTCCACTGGTTTCCAGCAGCCGTTCCTGCTTATTCAACTGTAAATGACTAAGTGCCATCAGCAGGATGGGTGGACATGTTGAGCAGCTTGTGATGTGCTGGTAAGTCACACCCCGCTGACTAATTAAATCAGCAATGCCCTTGCCTGCTCGTGAGCGGCAAAGTAGCGCGGCTGGTAGAGCTGCTGCCTCGCAGCACCAGAGACCCAGGTTTGATCCTGATCTTAGGTGCTGTCTATATGGAATTTGCACATTCTCCCTGTGAATGCGTGGGTGTCCTTCGGGTGCTCCAGCTTCCTCCCACATCCCAAAGACTTGTTTGTAGGCTAATTGGCCTTTGTGATATTGCCCATGATGTGCAGGGAGTGAATACAAAAGTGGGATAATATAGAGCAAGTGTGAGATTGATGGTCCGTGGGCTGAAGCAACTACCTCCATGCTGTAGCATCCAATTGATTGTCACGTTTACTGATGCTTATTTCCAGAGTAAATAACTGGGGAGAGACACAACAGCATAAAGGAACAGATTGGGCTGCCCTACATGGTGAGGATGGGAAAAAGTAACCTGGAGTGCATTGAATGTGGGCTTTGTGCACTGGATGAAGGTGAGCTTGTGCACATGGGGTAGGGGGATTTAGAAGAGGCAGGGTTATCATGCACTGATCAGCTGTCATGCACCACAAAGTGGGCAGAACACGTGTGAAACTCAAAGATGCAGATGCTGAAAGTCTGAAATAAAAAGAGTGCTGGAAACATTAAGAAGGCTAGGTACCAACAGTAGAAAGAGGAACGGTTGAAGGGGCTTCTGTTATTATTCTCTTGACAGTTTTACGTAGCATGTGTATTCAGCTAACTGACAACAGACTTGAGACTAAACTGGTTGTGCAGCTCCCTGTCATTCAATTACTTGCCTGGATTTAACCTTGAAGGGTCCCGACCTGTAATGTCCACCACAGATGCTGCTGGACCCGCTGAGTTACTCCAGCACTTTGTTTTTTAATCATAATACTAGCATCTACGGTTCCTTGCGTCTACTGTCTAAGTGCTATCCTTGCCTCTTGTGTAGTTGGGGGAGCAGATTACTTGTTTATGTTATGTGAAATCAGGCTTTGTAGGCTATCTGATTTAGATTCTGTCCTTATTGTGTTCCTTAGGCCTGGACAGTAATGTGCAGAAGTATCCATTTGACCAGTGGCAAGTGAACGGGGAGCAACTTTTACGATTGTCACAGCAGAACCTGGAGGAGTTGGGCGTGAAACAAATTGGGCACCAGGAGCTGATTCTGGAGGCAGTGGAGCTGCTATGTGCACTGGTAAGGAAAGTACATTGCCCTGTGTGAGTCACACTTGTACTCGCACTAATGGAGGTTGGTGGCAATGGAACATGCAACCTACACCATGCGTGTTGTTGCTGGTAATTCTGACTTGAATTAAGAATGTTACATGGCTGATAGACAATCCTGATTATGCTGATCTATGATATTACAAGTGGATTAGGCTGTGCACATTATGGTATAGAGGAACCACTTACAATAACTGTTAGTGTAAAGAATACTTTTGTTTTGGGATTTAGTCTGCATTCTACTTCAGAATCCACCAGGTGTTTCCTATCCCTTGACTTTCATAGCACTAGACTTGATTTGATTCCTCCAACCTGCCAAGCATACTTGTTTTCTGTCCCTGTTTCATATTATCAGCAAACTTGAATACCCTTATTATTATTATTGGTTCCTGTGCTCACTTTTAATCAACCATTATTAATGTCCATCATACGTAACACCCAGACTCAATCACTCACAGTAACAAGTACATTTTTTCCATTGTATAATAGCAAGTACCAAGAGTTCCGAACCCATTGATTTATCTCCTTAGCTAATCACTTCCCTTTTCAGGTTTTCTTGACAGACTATTACACATTTCAAAATTGTTGATTGTATTTGTGGAGAGTAATTTCTTCCATCCCTTCTCAAAACCGTCCTAATTTCTGGTTGCAATATCCTTGTAGCTGCCACCTTATCCTTGCCTTGTATCTGTGATGCAGACACTGGACAATAGATAACCATGTGTCACAACTCTGCTAATTTGAAAGTCACATCTTATTGTTTTCCAATACAAGTTATGGCTATGTTCCCTGACACCACCAGTTCATTATTAACCTCAAAAACTCAATTAAATCCTCTTGAGCTGTATCGCAGTAATCTCCGGTCTACAATCGTGAATGGCCTTGTATAGATCGAGATTGTAAATCAACTAAGTTACTTTGTCAACTAAATCATGATGTGTTCAAGCAGTTAAAACTAGTTTGCAATGTGTAATGAACCCATTGTAATCTTTGCTGATCCTAAACTTTTTTTTTTCCCGATGCTTAATTCTTACTTTCGATGTACAAATATATCCAGCGTTTTTTTTAAATGTTAGTTCTTTGGGGAAACCCCTGTTTTTTGCTGTACTGGACATGATAATTCCTTCCTCAAACCTGAAACCACCATAAGGGACTGAAACAAATTGTGTAGATAGCACTAGAGGTGAGAGGCCTGCTTGGTGTTTTAGGACTGTGTGCCTAATGGATCCAAACTTAAATACAACCTAGAAAAATCAATTATTCAAATGGGTGGCATGAGGTACGTGGTTTCAATGTACAAAGCTGCTCTCAAATTAATAACACACAAATTCCTTCCACAGATATCTCCTGATCCAGTATTGTTTTTGCTCCAAATTCTTACATCTGCAATTTCTCCTCTCCCCAAATTTGTCATTTTGAAGAGCTGATGTTTCAGTTTCTATCAAGAGGCATGTACTAAAGAAATGCCTGTCTGAATGCCGGTTGAGTCTGAAGAAGGGTCTCGACGAAACGGCACCCATTCCTTCTATCCAGAGAGGTCGCTGAGCTACTCCCAACATTTTGCGTCTTATCTTCGGTTTAAACCAGCACCTGCAGTATGTTCCTACACCAAAGAAATGCCTATGTCCTTGCCTATCGGAGGAAAGTGAATAAAAATTCACCGTAGGCTCATGCACAAGGGCAGATCAGTGGTGCTGCTGCTACACATCACCAGGACCCAGGCTTGATGCTGACCTCTAGTGCTGTCTGTTCATAAGTGATAGGAGCAGAATTGGGCTATTCGGCCATCAGGTTATCCCGCCATTCAATCATGGCTTATCTATCGATCCCTCTCCTGCCTTCTCCCCATAGCCCCTGACACCCCGTGTCTGTGTGGAATTTGCACGCTCTCCGTGTGATCGCAAGGGTTTCCCCGGCTGCTCCGGCTTCCTCCCACATTGCTACGACGTGTGGATTGGTTGGTTAATTGGCCTCTGTATACATCATCCCCAGTGTGTAGGGAGTGGATGACAAGGTAGAATAATATAGAACTGGTATGAATGGTGGTTAGCATGGACTCGGTGGCTGAAGGGCCTGATCCATGCTTTATTTTTCAATCAATCCATCAAGCAGTCATTCACCCTAAGAATAAAAAAAACTGTTAGTGTTCAGAATTGATGATTTAATTCCACCCTTTTGATTAAGTGTCGGAATTAAGCATCAACACTGACATGCTTGTCAATGATTTAGTAAACCAAAATTCATTCGACGTGGGAGGAAGAGCTTAGATTTGTTCATTTCATTTAGATTGATGTTACTCCTGACATGCTGTCAGCATCAGTGATAAGAATATATATTATTTAAACTTTAGCTCCAGTTTACCTTTTAGTTTACCTATTATTTTTGACCTTTCACCAAAGTTACATGTTACCCAGTTTGGCTAAAGCTAATGATTTGGAGAAACGAGGAACTGCAGGTGATGGTTTACTGAGGAAAGACACCAAATGCTGCAGTAACTCGGTGGGTCAGGCAACATCCTTGGAGAACATGGATAGGTGACTTTTCAGGTCGGGACTCCTCTTCAGATGGTTTGCCTCTTTAAAGTAGGCATACATAGGTACATAGAAAATAGGTGCAGGAGTAGGCCATTCGGGCCTTTGAGCCAGCACCATCATTCAATGTGATCATGGTTGATCATCCACAATCAGTACCCTGTTCCCGCCTTCTCCTCGTAGCCCTTGATTCTGCTAGCTCTAAGAGCTCTATCTAACTCTCTTTGGAATGCATCCAGTGAGTCGGCCTCCACTGTCTTCTGACAATTCCACAAATTCCACTAATTCACAACTCTCTGGGTGAAAAGGTTTTTCTCATCTCAGTTCTAAATGGCCTACCCCTTATTCTTAAACTGTGGCCCCTGGTTCTGGACTCCCTCAACATCGGGACCATGTTTCCTGCATTTAGCGTGTCCGATCCCTTTAATTTTATATGTTTCTAGAATATCCCCTCTCATCCTAAATTCCAGTACATACATGGCCCAGTCGTCCCATTCTTTCATCATATGACAGTCCCGCCATCCTGGGAATTAACCTCTTGAAGCTACGCTGCACTCCCTCAGTAGCAAGAATGTCATTCCTCAAATTAGGAGACCAAAACTGCACACAATACTCCAGGTGTGGACTCACCAGGGCTCTGTACAACTTTGCTCCTATACTCAAATCCTCTCATTAGGAAGGCCAACATGCCATTAGCTTTCTTCACTGCGAGCTGTACTTGCATGCTTACTTTCAGTGACTGATGTACAAGGGCACCCAGATCTCGTTGCACTTCCCCTTTTCCTAATCTGACAGCATTTAGATAATAATCTGCCTTATTCTTTCCACCAAAGTGGATAGCCTCACATTTATCCACATTATACTGCATCTGCCATGCATCTGCCCACTCACCCAACCTATCCAAGTCACCTTGCATCCTCATAACATCCTCTTCACAGTTCACACTGCCACCCAACTTTGTGTCATCTGCAAATTTGCGAATGTTACTTTTAATTCCTTCATCTAAATCATGAATATATATTGTGAATAGCTGCGGTCCCAGCACCGAGCCTTGCGGTACTCCACTAGTCACTACCTTCCATTCTGAAAAGGAACTGTTAATTCCTACTCTTTGTTCCCTGTCTGCCAACCAATTTTCTATCCATGTCAATACCCTACCCCTAATACCATGTACTCCAATTTTGCCCACTAATCTCCTGTGTGGAACCTTATCAAAGGCTTTCTGAAAGTCCAGATACACTACATCCACCGACTCTCCCTTATCAATTTTACATGTTACATCCTCAAAAAAATTCCAGTTGTTACATCCTCAAAAATAGCTTGAGGGTATTTTGCAGTGGAGCAGTCAAAATGTAGAAACCTGGAATTGCAGATGTTGGTTTACCAAGGGAAGACACAAAAAGCTGGATCCAAAGTAGGCAACCTTGAGTCTTCAAAATGGCCATACCTTGAGAGCAGTCTGAAGAAGGGTCCTGACCCTGAACATCACCTATCCTTGTTATCCAGGGATGTTGCCTGATCCGCTCAGTTACTCCGGCATTTGTAGCTTTTATGATTTGGAGTTTTATTGTTGCCATTTTGATCATCACTCCAATGAATTGTCTAACAATTATACAAGAATAAATTGTGTGATTATATGGGTGTTAAACATTTCTGATATGATCCTTTGTTTGAACATGGCTGCCCCCAGTTGGGTTCTTTCTCAATTATCTTGCCTTCACTTTCAGACCTATGACCTAGAGACAGAGAATCTGAAGATTCTGATGGAGAAGCTGAGAGCAATCTCTGGAACCCTTCAATCCTTCATTATCAGTCGGAGGAAGGCCACGCCCACTGCACAGAGAACGTCTGGAGACCTTCTCTACTCTGTTATTGACCTTCTTCAAATCACCAAAGCTATTTTTTCCTGGCTAAACAGGTACCCATGTAAATTAATACTATGAATTATTCAAGATTCACAAGAGTTTATTGTCATGTGTCCCAGATGGGACAATGAAATTCTTGCTTTGCTTCAACACAACAGAATATATAAGGCATGAATACAGAACAGATCAGTGTGTCCATATACCATTGTATAAATATATACACACATGAATAATTAAAACAGATAAAGTGCAAATAAACAGATAATGGGTTATTAATGTTCAGAGTTTTGTTTGAGTTGAGTTCAATAGCCTGAGGGCTGTGGGGAAGAAGCTGTTTCTGAACCTGGACGTTGCAGTCTTCAGGCTCCTGTGCCTTCTACCTGAAGGTAGCGGGGAGATGAGTGTGTGGCCAGGATGATGTGGGTCCTTATTATTATTATTATTACTACCGAGGCACAGGAGATTGTCGATGCTGGAATCTGTCGCACAAAAACACGATTCCAACTGGTCACACCTTCCCTCCCCACCACTCTGTCTTTGACTCCATGGCCCGCTCATTCCACCGCCTGCAACTATTGGAGATGTAACACTTAACTACATCTCCTCCATCACATTCATCCAAAGACCTAAACATCCCCTCAACATGGGACAGTGATTTGCCTGCTCCTCCTCCAACTATGTCTATTGCATTTGGTGACCTCAAAGTAGCCTCCTCTGCATGGGTAAGCCCAAGTGTAGATGAGGTGACCACTTTACCGAGTCCCTGAGCTTTGTCCACTGTGGCAATCGTGATCCTCCAGTTGTCAGCTATTTTAATTCCCACAGTCTGTCCTTGGTCTTCTCTACTGCTCGGGTTAGGTCAAAATCAAATGGAGGAACAGTACCGCATACGATGACTGGGTAGTGTACGGCCATGATTCTTCACCTTACTTTTCTATTGATTCCAGAATCTGCAGCCTTATGTTCTCCACTTGTTGCCTCCCAGCCCGCCTTTCCCTCCCCACCTGACTGTTAGCTGCCAAGAAACCCAACCTCAAACGCATATCCACCTTTTGTTTGTTAGCTAATTTCTCCCTTTAAAAGGACAGCACAGTGGCACCACGGTAGAGTTGCTGCCTTACAGTGCCAGACACCTGGGTTCCATCCTGACTCCAGGTGCTGTCTGTACGGAGTTTGTATGTTCTCCCTGTGACTGTGTGGGTTTTCTCCGGATGCTTCGGTTTCCCCCCACACTGCAGGTTTGTAGGTCAAATGGCTTCTCTAAATTGCCCCTAGTGTGCAGGATGGAACTAATGATCGCCACAGACCTGGTGGGCCTAAGGGCTTGTTTCAGCACTATATCTCTAAACTAAAGCTCCTGCCCTGGGCCTCTTCCCACCTCTTTATACTTGCTATTTCCCCTCTACATTTACAGTGAAGGCATCCTGACCCCCAGTGCCAACTGTCCATTTCCTTCTGCGGATGCTGCCTGACCCCCTAAGTTCCTCCAATGACTCTCCTGTTGCTTACAGCTTTCTCACGAATCTCTATCTTTCTTCCCAATCCTTCCTTTTATTGGCTGTTAAATATCAATATGTCAAATGTTTTATTGGTCTTAAATAGGAAATAGCTCCTTCCATCAGGTTTGATTTCTGCAGTAACTGAAAAAAGAATGCAAGTGCTAGAAATGTAAAATAAAATCAGAAAATGCTGGAAAAATTCGGCAGGGTAGGCCACGTCAATGAGAAGAGGAGCAGAAATTGAGTTCATGTTTTGGGAAAGGGGATCAATTTTAAACATTAACTGTTTCTTCTTCCTGCAGATGTTGTTTAATCTACTAGGTATTTCCAGCATGTTCAGTTTTTACATTGATCCAGGTAGCAGAGAAAGTTCGGGAGGGGCGGGGGGAGTAGGTGGAACATAGGGTATTTCTCTGAGAGCAAAGTAATGAGGCAGTTGAGGTAAGATTTTGTTTATGTAATCTGTTGCTAATATGTAATGTTTATGTATTCAAGCTTTGTTTAGTGTTCTGAGTCTTGGACACTTTACAGGAAACACCATTCAAGTGTTTCCATATGAGATCTCTGCAGTCACTCATGGGCATCAAATGGCAGGAACAGGTGATAAACCTGGACGTTCCAGACAATGCCGGCCTGGTCAGTATCATGACCAGGATCCTGAAGGACAGTTGTACTGGACAGGCCATGTAATCGGTGTGGACAGTTCCTGTATACTCTGTCAGCTCCTGTACAGAAAAGGACACAAAGTGCTGAAGTATCTCAGCAGGTCATGCAGCATCTCTTAGGGAACGTGGACAGGTGATGTTTCAGATACATGAACTCCTGCACAGAGTTCTTGGACATCCCTGGTTCCATTGGGATCCATACTCCTCTGACTGGACCTCTTTCCACTGGAAAGCAGGGATGAACAAGAAAGTGATACAAAGACTGCATCAAATACGGCCTCAAATACAGCAGCATTTCTGCAAAAGAGCTGGAATCCTAAGCCCAGGACTGAACAGGTTGGAGTGGTTTGAACAAAAGGGTCTGTATCAACGCTGATGGGGCTCAGTAGCCAGAGTCAGTGAGCACAGGAAGGCTTCAGCATCTACACTCGATACAGTGTTCCCATGCCCTCACTGTCCCCGAGTGTGTGCCACCAGGGCCGGTTTTGCCAGTCACAAGCAAGCTCGCCAATGAAGACTACACAACTCAATGATCTTGGAGTAACATGATTAGATTTTAATGCAATTGTTTTTATTTTGGATTTCCACACTTTTTTACAATGGCACATCAAGGTCAAGGTTTCAAGGTCAGTTTATTGTCGCGTGGACCAGTTAAGGTACAGTGAAATTTGAGTTAGCACACAGCCATGCTAAGTGAAAAGCAACAAGACACACAACCACATAAAAGTTACATAAACATCCATCACTGTGGATTCCACATTCCTCACTGTGATGGAAGGCAACAAAGTACAATCTTCTTCATCTTGTTCTCCCGCGGTCGGGACGGTCAAACCATCCGCAGTCGGGGCGATCAAAGCCCCCGTAGCCGACGATCGATCGTTGGGGCGGTTGAAACTCTCTCTGCGGCATGGAGCTCCCGAGTCGGCCTCTTCGTACCAGAGACCGCGGGCTTGACGATGTTAAAGTCCACAGGCCCTGCAGTTGGAGCTTTGATCCCCGGCAAAGGGATCGCAAGCTCCGCGATGTTAAAATCCCGCAGACTCCCGCCCAGGAAAGGTCGCCAACTCCACGATGTTAGGCCGCAGTGGGGTTGGAGATACGATATGGAAAAAAATCGCATCTCCGTCGAGGTAAGAGGTTGAAAAAAAGTTTCCCCAAACCCGCACCCACCCCCTACATAAAACAAACCAAGGAACACAAAAACATACTTTTAACACATACTAAAAATAACAAAAAAAAGGAAGGACAGACAGACTGTTGGCGAGGCAGCCACTGCTGGTGGCACCACCGGGTGTTTTCCACCACGTTCAGCCAGGGAGCAGCACACAGAGTCGTTTACAAGATGCAGAACAATGATTCAACACAAAGTGTTTTATTGAGACGATTCTCTGAGGAAGTTTAAAGCAATTACCGGATCAAGGTTTCATCATCCGTGCTTGACTGATTTGCATAGATAAATAATATGCAGAGAAAGAAATGTTAAACTGTGGTGATATGAGAGATTGCAGATACTGGAATCTTGTAGTAAACAAACGCTCGAGGAACTGAACGGGCCATGGCACTATCTGAGGAGGAAGATTTGAGATGTAATGTTAGGCATGAGTTGTGGTCAAGATTTAAAAAAATGTAACTTGCAATGATGGGTCAGGAGGTTGTGCCTGTCACTGCGTGTGGCATTGAACTGGTTGAGTACATGCATCGAACACCTTGATGTTTGTATGTGAAGGTATGGAATAAAGTCAATGGGCACTGGTAGTGATTGTTCACCTGTTATGGATGAGATGAACACTGGAAATTCTAACTGTATATCTCTTCTACCAAACCAGGTACCCATTTATATGTATAATAAATTATACCGATATGAAGAGGGAGATCATCAGGTTATGTGTGGAACTGGCAGAGACTATCCATAAGGTGTGTCAAATTTACAATCTCTTCTGTAGGTCATTGAACTGTATGTAATTTACAACCCAGAAACGGGCCTAATACTTTGTAACGTCCTCAAATCTCAATGCTGGCTGTAAAGCAACCACAACTTTGCTGTAAGTAGTGGCCAAAACTGTGCGCAATGCTCATCTTGTAGCTTCTTTACTGTTGTACTCTTATACCTCGGCTAATAAAGGAAAGCATCACCTTTGCCTTTTTGTGCATTGGAAACGTAGAAAAATAAGACATAAGGATGTCATTCAGCCCTCAGTCTGTCTTATCATTCAAGTTAATTGTGCCAGGTTTTTGCATCTCAATATCATTCTGTGTCTGAGTCTCTGTCCCTCTCTACTAGAAATGGATCTATCTTCATAAATACATTTACTATCTTCGATTCTTCAACTACTTGCGGTAGAAAATTCCCCAAGTTTACTGCCTTTTTAACCATCCAAACTGCCCTGGCACTTCTGAGGAATGTGTGCATGAACATTCCAAAGACCTCCATACTTTCCAATTTGTACCATTAATTAGGTATTAATCAATTAATACCTAATTATTATTCCTATCAAACTGACCAAACCAAATATATCCTCTTGAAATTGACAGCTTTCCTCCTCCACCAACCACACACGTAACTTTTTGTATCGTTTGCAAATTTCTTTCTCTTGTTGCCTGTTATTAAATAATTAATAAATGCACCAAAACAGATGGGACAGAGTACTGAGATCTGCAGAACCCTGCTGGTAACAGCTTGACAGTCTCAAGAAATGCCCATTAGTCATCACACTATGCTTCCTGCCACTGAACCAGTTTTATGTCCTATTTGATCCATTTTCTTAAAACATGTGTGGCTTTAGTTTTAATCTAAAATAGACATAAAATTCTGGAGTAACTCAGAGGGACAGGCAGCATCTCTGCAGAAAATAAACTGTTTCTGCTTGGCTATGTGGTTTCATCAAAGGCCATGCTGAAATCCACACGGATGACATCAAAAAATGCAATTGCTTGTCCCTGAAGAAATCGACGCTGACTACCTTTTAATGAAACAAATGAAGGTTTGTGCTGTTTGTTGAAATGGACCCCAATAACTTGTCCACAACTGAGCTTAAAACAAATGGCCTGTTTGACTTATTGAGGGATATTGACTTATCCCGTTCTCCCTTTTTAAACAAAGGAACATTTGCAATCCTCCACTCTCCTGGCACTGTGAAAAAAGTGTCCAAACCGTTGCATTTCTATCCTTGCTTCATTTAACAACCTGGGATCGTAAATACAGGCCTAGTAATTTATGGCCTCCATTCCTCTTATATAAATTGTATTCCAGTTAACATTTGGACAAGTAAAATCCTGCATTATTAATGTCCTAATGTGGGTGCACTTGTCAGAGATTTGTCTGTAAATTAGCTGTTCTATCTGCCTGAATCTGTTTTGCAATCCCTACAGCGTGATTGATTTTTATTTTAGTTTGTCTTCAGTTAATCCTCACATGATGATCATTCTAGCTTGTCATATTTTATTAGTGAGGTGATTTTTTTTTTTCCCCCCTTCTTTCTCATCTGAAAAACCTGCAACTTCGAGCATTAAGCTGGCATTCCCTGCAGATTTTTAAGCCACAACACCACAATAGTAATAAATACTCCCAATAAGTGCCTTCAGAGCATCTGCCTTGTAGGCTAATCTTGTATTCCCATTGTTTATTTATCCCTTGTTTCTACCGTCCACAAACTATTTTCAGCCATGCTTTCCAGTGCTTCCCTAGGTGGTGATTCTTCATTCATGAGTGAGTGTTGCATTCTGGAAGGCACCACATCATGTCTGAGCTGCCCAAAGTCCATGAGGATCAGTAGCAATCTCCCTTCCCAATCCTAGGGGCAAGGATAATATTTCTCAGGGTATAACATAAACTGCTGAAGGAACGTGGCGGATCAAGGGTCATCTGTGGGGGCAAATAAACAGATGCTGTTTCAGGTTGTAATTCTTCTTCAGACTGATAGAATGAAGGGGAGAAGGCTGGTCGAGAAGTGAAGAAAAGGGGTGGGGCAAGATCTAACAAGTAATGTGTGGATTCGGGTGAGGAGGGGTTGATAAACAGATGAAGATGGATAGAATTACAATTAAAGCACAAAGTACATGTGCCATTACACCAAGATAAGCGCTCAACCAAGAAAACCAAGCCCAATGCCAAATTAGTATCTAAACTGCTTCTGCACACTTATGCTAAGGACAATAACGAACTCCATGTGCAATAATAAGCTACCTACATATTAACAAGCACATAACAACTGATCGTGTAGATGCAAGTATATCATTGGGGTTATGACGTAGGCACCTCCCTTCACTGGTGTTTCATTGCGTTAGGCCCACGACACCTCGGCAGATAGTAAGCAAAGCTGGCGGTGATAAATGTGGAAGAGTGTAGATCGTGATGTGATAAGGAAGGAAGTTGGGGAATGAAATGTAGAATTGGAAGGAAGAATAGATGGAGAATTAAATGGAGGTGGAAGGGATAAAGTGGGGCGGGAGAAAAATGAAGTGATATTTCTAATTTCTAATATCATATTTAGACCAAATCCCCCATCACACACTGGTGCAATATAATTAGAAATGTAATGTATTTTAAAGTCCCAGATGTATTTTTCTCTTAAAAGATTGATACTTTGCCAAGTTAGTCCCTTAGCTATAACCTTATTACTGAGTCATGATTAGCTGAATTATAATCTATCATTAAAACCCTTACATTTGATATCTGTTCTGTTTTATATTTAGGAATGCAGCCAGATAGAGAAGGAAAACTGTATAGTTAGCATTGTAAGTATGAACAAAGTATGTTGTTTTTATCACGTCATGATGAAACTGTGTAACATATGGATGCCTCTGAGTGAGTAAGATGGTTTGGTTTGATAGTGCAGCACTGTTGCTGGTGCTTATTTATGATGAAATTTGTACAGCTGATTTGTACCGAGAACATTATTTGAACAAGTGCATGGATGCACAGCACTTGACCTTACAGGTCTGGTTCCCATTCTAGAAATGGAGAGCAAAAGAGGCAATTTCTATGTCAAGAACACTAAATAGTAACATTAAACTACAGTGTTCCAGGGGCATTGAATGATTCTTGAGCCCCAATCTAGAATTGTTTGACCCATGCCTTGAGGAGATTTGCCAATGGAGAATATATTTTCTCTTCTGCTTGTCATCCTTCCACCAAATTAGGATGTAGGAAGATTAGCCAACACACTATGTTGAATGTCAGCCGCATAGCTTATGTGCAGAATTGCAGACTATGGCATTACATTTTCAGGAGTTGTTTGCATAGAGATTCATTATTAGCTGGAAGCATTAGATATGCAGTCCAATTACTTCAGTGAAGATTAGTTTGAGAGTCAGAATACATCCTTCCCCCCCCCCCCCCCCCCCTCAACCCCACCCCTGCTACTGCTGACTGTGAGTGGGTTCCAGGCAGTTGTATTGTATCCCCTTGTTGTCTGATGCAGGTAAGCTAATGTTTCCATGTGGTTAGTTTTGTCTGATCTCTTCACATACAAACACCTTTCTTATTTAGTGCAGAGAGCTCTCCAGTTTCTGTGAAAACATGGTGAAGGGCAGCCCGGAGGAGCTGGTGAACCAGCGTGCCTGCCTGGAGACTATACATTTACTTACCACTTCACCAGGGCAGAGTCTGGTGAGTATTACAAGCTCTCTTAGTAGATGGAGGATTGTGGAGGGGATATTGCTTGTGGACATCATCTTTAAATGAATGCTTGAAAGTTTGGCCATTAGGACTCTAGAAACCTTTTTTTTTTTACCCAATTTTGTGCTCTTTTTAAAAAAAAAGTAAATATAACATGTAATTTGTATCTCATGGACCTAAATGTGTTTATGGCATCTTTTGAGTGCCTTTCATATAAACCACACTATCTTAATGCACAGTGACACAACACAGATGTTCATCTCCAGCTTGGCAGAGTTGCCAAATATCAACCTGATTGCATTACCAAAGGATTGCAGTTCTACTGAGAATTGAACATGTGTTTTGCGCTAACGTTAAATGGAGCAGTGTGGGGTGCATGTCATCATTAAAGGTGCCATCTTCCAATCGGGACATTAAACTCGTGATCTGCCTTTCTACTTTGGTTGAAATAATTAATTAGAATCTGAGTTCAGTCAATTTTTTGCTCCATAAATAAGCTAATTCCTTTGGTCCAGCAAGCCCATTCACTCAGTGAAATAACAAAGCAGCATTATCAACTCCTCCTGTATTGTAATATGCTGCAAGCCAAGTTGACAAATGAGTGTCTGGAGCCACTCCAAGGTGATACTAAGATAGGTAATGCTGTGGATAATGAAGTAGATTTTCAAAGTCTACAGAGAGATTTGGGCCATTTGGAAGAGTGGGCTGAAAGATGGCAGATGGAGTTTAACGCTGATAGGTGTGAGGTGCTACATCTTGGCAGGACAAATCAAAATAGGACATACATGGTAAATGGTAGGGAATTGAGGAATGCGGTGGAACAGAGGGATCTAGGAATAACTGTGCATAGTTCCCTGAAGGTGGAATCGCATGTAGATAGGGTGGTAAAGAAAGCTTTTGGTGTGCTGGCCTTTATAAAACAGAGCATTGAATATAGGAGTAGGGAAGTAATGTTAAAATTGTACAAGGCATTGGTAAGACCAATTCTAGAGTATGGTGTACAATTTTGGTCGCCTAATTATAGGAAGGATGTCAACAAAATAGAGAGAGTACAGAGGAGATTTACTAGAATGTTGCCTGGGTTCCAGCAACTAAGTTACAGAGAAAGGTTGAACAAGTTAGGTCTTTATTCTTTGGATCGCAGAAGGTTAAGGGGACACTTGATTGAGGTCTTTAAAATGATGAAAGGGATAGACAGAGTTGACGTGGATAAGCTTTTCCCATTGAGGGTAGGGAAGATTCAAACAAGGGCATGACATGAGAATTAAGGGACAGAAGTTTAGGGGTAACATGAGGGGGAACTTCTTTACTCAGAGAGTGGTGGCTGTGTGGAATGATCTTCCAGCAGAAGTGGTGGAGGCAGGATCGATTTTAACATTTGAAAGTAAAGTGGATAGGTATATGGACGGGAAGGGAATGGAGGGGTATGGTCTGAGTGCAGGTGGATGGGACAAGGGGAAAATGAATGGTTGGCACGGACTGGAAGGGCTGAGAAGGCCTGTTTCTGTGCTGTAATTGTTATATGGTTATATAGTTATGAGGGTTTAGCAGCACCCGAGGCTCCCGCAGTCAAAGGTGGCTGCTTTGGAACTTTTTAATATAATCTAGAGAGACACACACTAGTCTGAGAACCGGGCACCTAATAATCACTAGAAACAAGGAACTGCAGGTGCTAGTTTGTAAAGGAGGACATCGGGTGCTGGATTAACTCAGTGGGTCAGGCAGCTTCTCTGGAAAACATGGATGGGTGACATTTCGGGTTGGGACCATTCTTCAGACTTCTGTCTGTTGCCTGTATGGTTTACAATGAGTCATTTGACAAGATCTTTAGGGAAAATGTGATGGTGTTAGTGCATAGGAGGTTCACCAGAAGGAAGATTTCTTTAGTTATCAGCACTCCTTATCTATAATTAAAACAAAATAATCTACATTGGTAGTTCAGTTATAAACTAAAACCTAATGTCAAACCTTTTTTAGAAAGAAAGTGATCTTTTTTTCCCAGTTGATTAATTCAGCTTTGTGACGGACAGCTGTGACCATTGTTGGCATGGGCATTCATTACTGATAATAAGACAGAAAGTTAATATGTTACACTTCAGAAGCAAATTACATGAACTGCCCTAAATTAATTACTTCAAATCTGCCAAACCCCATGTTGCAAATGACCACACATCTATTTACCATGGCTGTATTATGGATTAAAATCTATTTCTTTATGTTGTTCAGGGAATTGAAATCAAGTCGAATAATGGTCTGCATTTTATCACGGAGACTGCACTAAATGTAGGTGTAATTTATTCATCTCTGTCGGACTGTCTTTCTGAGTAAACATGTAAGAAAGTTTCCCTTCTGCCTCTGTGTCTCTTGCTCAATCTATCTTTTTTCACTCTCCCTCCCATCCTTCTTCCTCTCTCTCCCTCCCGTCCCTTCCATCCTTTTTCCTTATTTCTGTCCGTTTTTATATCTGTCTCTCTCTCTTTATCTTTCTCCCTCTCATTCTCTTTATCTTTTTCTCTCTCTTTCATTCATTTGTGATCTCTCTCATATATTTGGCTTCTTTGGACGTTATCGAAAAAACTATGATTTTTTTTCAATGGTGATTTGGCAAATCTGATGTCCAAAAGGACCAAGATGTCAATAGACAATAGGTGTAGAAGTAGGCCATTCGGCCCTTCGAGCCAGCACCGCCATTCAATGTGATTATGGTATCTATTAGAATGGGTAATGGTACGTTGACCTTTATTATGAGTAAATTTGAGGCGGACTGGTTCCAGGGACGCTGGGTTTGCTGCTTAAGGAGGAGTTAACCAGCCCTGTATTATTTTGCATTTAGAAGAATGGGAGGAGATATCAATGAAATTCACAAAATTCTTAAGGTGGTGGAGGGCGAATGTTTCCTTGCCCTGAAGAGTCTAGAACCAAGGGTCACGGTCTCTTGATAAATGACTGAGATGAAGAACATTTTTTTAGATCTATGGTCGCTCTGCAATAGAATTCCTCACGAACAGAGGTCAATAGATTGCTGTGTATCAAGGCAATTGAGCGATTATAAAGATAGTGTCACAGAGGTAGATAATTAGTCAATGGCAGACTCGAGCAACATGTTGTCTAGTCCTGCTCAGCATGTCCTTGTATACAGTGGTGTGTCTGATTATCAAATTGGGCAAAATGCTTGTCCATTGATTGCACATACACGCCTACCCCATCTGGCTACCCCAGCAGTTTTTGTTCCATTTGTAGCTAGATGTGATCCACTTGAGGACATTTTAACTTTTTTTCTTTTAGAAAACTTGAAATTCCTGTATGTAAAAAAAAAATTAAAAAAAAATCAAAATGTTAACATCCCTGGCACCAGGTTTTGCAGACTTCATCTGCCCAATGAAAGATGTGAAGTATGGGAAATGTTCCAGGAAAGTGACGGCTGCTCTTCTTTCTAAAACTCTAGACTTTTCATCCCAAAAATTTGACGCTTGAGTGAAAGAGGGAGCCTCTGATCTAAAAGCTCTTATTGACTGGACTCTGATCTAAAGGCTGGACTGGACCTGTCAATGAGAATTGATGTTGCCCAGTTATATTGATGTTGCACAACCATTCCGATTTGTAATTCTGGGAAACTGTTCAGCTTCCACAAGGCCTGTGGTGCATATTCCTGGAGTGAATTGTCTATGATTGAATGTTTTGAGCATAGTTTCACTCGCTGTTCTTCAGTCTCCAGCTCAACGATCTCAGAAGATTCGGCCAGGGGATGAGGTTGTCCAAGTGAATGATATGGTTGTGGTAAGTAATATGCATCTGGAACTGTCATGGATGATTTAGTTATGACGTGATTCAATTGTTGGATGACGGGGGTGGGGGTCGGTATTTTTTTGGGCTGGGTAGAAGGGTTACGTACGGGATGTGAATTGAATGCCAGAGTAATGCACGCAATTGTAGTGCAAGGTATGTGACACAGATGGAAAATCATGCAAAATGCTGAGGCACTTTTGTATACATTTGAGATATTTCACCTATGCTATTACTAACTTTTTTCTGGAGGCAACTCTTGAATTGCATACCCTTTGAAACCGTAAGAGTAATTTTGAAAAGCTTAATACATTGCTATGGAGGAATGCCAATCATAGAATCACCCATGTAATAATCTTGTTCTCTCTAAACATTGATGAAGTCATGCAGTATTTGCATCCCATGAACCATATTTTTCAACTGGAAATCCTTCCAACCACATTCTTGTCGAATTATTCATTATTTTCTCCAAGCATTCAATTATGCTTGAAGATGCACACTGTCTCTTGCCCAGAGTAGGGGAATTGAGGACCAGATTCAAAGATGAAGGGGAAAATATTTAATAGGAATAACTTTTTCACACACACATGAAAAACCTTTTACCCAGAGTTGTGAATTTGTGGAATTCTGCCTCAGAAGGCAGGGGAGGCCAATTCTCTGGATGCTTTCAAGAGAGAGTTAGATAGGGCTCTTAAAGATAGCGGAGTCGGGATATGGGGAAAAGGCAGGAACGGGGTACTGATTGTGGATGATCAGCCATGATCACAGTGAATGGTGGTGCTGGCTCGAAGGAACAAATGGACCACCCCTGCACCTATTGTCTATTGACTCAATTCTTCAGCTTCTTTTTTTAATGGTGCTGATCTGCTTCTTTACAAGATTATTTATTCTGCACTTAATTTTTCGCTTTCGGTGATTGCCAATCCTCATTGATTATGGGTCCTGAAATAATATGGGCAGTTTGGGGAACACCGACTGTTAACCAAGCTGTTTCTGACCTTATGCATTCCTGGTACTATCAGATGTCTCAGGAAGGAAGCATGATCTTGTAGGTCATCTATTTACCTCTTTCCCCCACCCCGCTGTCAGAGGTGGAGGAGCCTAAATGCAGACCTAAATTGTACCAGCTTATTGCTTGGACCGTGCAGAGAGATCATAAGACATAGGACCAGAATTAGTCCATTCAGCCCATTAAGTCTACTCCACTGGGCTGCTGAAATGCTTCTTGGAGCTAATTTCTTAAAGCCTCTCATGTTATTTACACTGACACCAATCAAGCTTTAATTCTCTTTCACTACTCTTTATTATAATAATAATAATTATTGTTTTCTTATTTGGAAAATCATTATCTTTTCTCTTACCAGGTTGGATGGACATTAAATAACCTGGTGGCCAAGCTGCGAGAGAATCAGAGCCAAGTGGTGCTTGTTATGAAAAAGTTGCCTCTTGATATAATACCGTCTTTGTGTACCCCCGAGAATATATGTCCAGCTAAACCTCAACCACCACAGGTGAGAGCAGCCTTCATTGAACAAGTTAGCCTTGCGGTTTTGACTAGATTATTCAATATATTGGGCTTGTTAATATGACCAAAGATCATATCACCTGGCATATACTTATTGATCAGAGGAACACTTTAGAATTACCTGTTGTCTGAAGAAGGGTCTTGATCTGAAACGTCACCCATTCCGTCTCTCCAAAGATATCCAGCTGAGTTACTCCAGCATTTTGCGTCTATCTTCTGTGTAAACCAGCATCTGCAATTCCTACCTACACATTCCGATATTGACTGTTCAGTCTGGCAATTATTGCAAAGGATCTAGAAACACTAGTAGACCTAAACACAGCCAGGCTACAAGGTTTGAGCTTGATGGGCCCCTGAAACGTGTTGAGATCAGACTGGGCAGTGTGGGGATGGCTCACTGGGGAGGAGATGCTACCTTGCAGCGCCAGGGATCCGCGTTCGCTCCCGAATATGGGTGCTATCTGTATGGAGTTTGTACGTTCTCCCCGTGACCTGCGTGGGTTTTCTCTGAGATCTTTGGTTTCCTCCCACACACCAAAGACGTTCGGGTTTGTCAGTTAATTGGCTTGGGTTTGTCTACTTGGTATAAGTGTAAATTGTCCCCAGTGTGTGTCGGCTTGTGTTAGTGTGTGGGTTTCACTTGTCGGTGTGGACTCGGTGGGCCGAAGGGCTTGTTTCCACGCTGTATCTCTAAACTAACCCAAAATGACTTCATAATCGGATGCCCTGAGGCAAGCACTGAGGCAGTTCATATCTGGCCTAAAGATCACTTTCAGAGCTGATGTGTCAAACCAGGCACTGACAAGTGATGCTGCTGAAAGAGACGGCGAGGTGTGAGGAGAGTGGTGAGTTTGACTGGCAGAGAAGAGGGAAAAATAAACGATGCACAATTATGTGTTTTGCCTGTGGGACAAAGTTTAAAAGTGTTGGATGTACATGGGATCTCTGTAATGCTTGGGCAAGTGGGCAGGTACTTTGTGCCCAGAATGAGATTCTGCAAAAAGCCTGTTGACAATGCTGGTGGAATTGCTGCCCCACTGTGCCAGAAACCTCGGTTTCATCCTGGCCTTGTGGTCCTCTCTGTGCTCATTCTCCCTATGACCACGTGGGTTTTCTCTGGGTGCTTCGGTTTCCTCTTGCATCCCAAAGACGTGTGGCTTTGTAGGTTAATTGACCTCTGTAAATTACCCCAAGTGTATAGGGAGTGGATGAAATAGGGGGAGAACAGAGATCCAGTGTGAATGGGCGATCGATGATCAACATGGGCTCGCTGGCCGAAGGCCTTTTGCCATGTTGTATCTCTTAACTTCACACTGGCTGAGTAGTCAAATGGCAGATATGAAAAATAAATTGGAGGCCTTTGCTTTGGATTACCTGTGACTTGGGATGTGTTTTAATTTTCATACCCGAGCAGATTTCTGGGCAGGAGGAGGAAGGCCTATGCTGGGCATTGTGGGTTGGGTAGCAAAGCCAAGGTTGTGCTGTGTACATCACCCATGGTAGGGGGCGGAGAATTGGGGCACAGAGTGATAACTGGGTGAGTTTGGGAGGGTTGGGAAGATTGGATTAAGGTAAGGGACGAATGTGGAAGACAGTGCGGTCAGTGCAGTTAAGATGTTCCACCCAAAGATAGGCAAGGGATTTAGCTGAGGTTCCAATTCAGCGTGGTGTGGGGAAGACAAGTTGTCCTGGGAATGACCAATGATGGTCATTACTAGAGCAATTTAAAATGTCCCTGGGGATTGATGTTATTCGGATCGCACCTGCCTCATCAAATGCAAAGGCATGAAGTGGACAGTCATTGCTTTTTGGAGTGATGACAAATAATCTGTAACCTATTCTTCAGTTTCCTTACAGGAACAGATGCATTTTAATTGTGTAAATCTCAAAATAAAAGAGTGTTGTGGTTGTATTTCTGAATTGGGATTATTTTTCTCCTCGGCTGAATTAGTTCCTGGAATTGGCCAAGAAACAATGGTAATGGAGATGGCACCTCGTGCCAGATGATCCCATTTATCCTGTTGGGAGTGAATGCCTCATGGTGGCCCTGGGGTGGAATGCAATATGAAAAAATAGTTTTAAGATGTTTGGAAGATTATTATTGCAAGTCAGCACAGGAAGGGTTATGTGGCTACAGTGGACACTCCAATGTTGCGCCTATCTTCCGTTTAAACCAGCATCTGCTGTTCCTTCCTGCACGTAAAAGTCAGGATGTCATGTAACAGTTTTACAAAGCTTTGGTTAGGCCACACTTGGAGTATTGTGTGCAGTTTTGAGTGCCACTCTATGTGTTTAAGCTGGAGAGAGTGCTGACAGGTTTCATAAGGATGCTGCCTGGATTGGAGAGTTTGAGCTCTAAGAAGTGTTTGGATATGATATGCGACCTGAAACATCACCCATTCCTTGTCTCCTGGGATGCCGCCTGTCCTGCTGAGTTACTCCAGCTTTTTATGTCTATCTTTGGATATGCTGGGACTGTGTTCCTTGGAGCAATGGAGGCTGAGAGGTGACAGAAACATAGAAAATAGGTGCAGGAGGAGGCCATTTGGCCCTTCGAGCTAGCACCGCCATTCATTGTGATCATGGCTGATCATCCCCAATCAATTAGCAATGTTACAAGATTTTGAGATTTTAAAAATCAAGTCTGCAATTTATCCCATCAGATAAACCATAAAAAGAAGTTTAATTTGACACCTAATTCACTTTCATATCTTCAGTATTAAGAAAGTTATGACCATTTTCATACTCGGAAAATAGCATCTTGTTCCCCATTGCCTTTCAATTGACTTAACTCAAAAGCTGTGATCTAGAACCGTTAAAAGCCCATAACTTTCTTAAAAATTAAGAGAACTCAATGACATTTTCAGTTATTATAGATTGAAGCATTCTGAAACAAATATGAAACAATCTTACTTGGATGACCTGAAATTAAAGCATATCATTAGTTAGTTATCTAATTGTAGCTAATTACAAAATTCAATGAGTAGATCTAAACATCTATCCATTTCTTAAGAAAAGATAAACTTTTTTTAAATTGCCTAAGTGTCCAAATAACATTCACACAATAATCCACAATATAACATAATTTTTAAATCTCATTTTCATGAATTTCTGGGCCAAATGGAAGGAAACTAGTGTTTAATGCCTGTAAATTAATGGCCATTTAAATCAACTAGCGAGTGGGTTTTAGTGGAATCCGGTGGATTGGAACGTTGCGGTTTGCGGTGAAGTCGGGAGGAAAAATACTGTTGGTTCATACATTTTTTTTGGACCCCATTTCGCAACATGAAAATATTACTAAAGCCTCCATAAAAACCAACTTTTAATATAAAAATAAACTGTGTACCTTTTTTCCTCCCCTACGCAAAATCCTTCCCGTTGTCGGCGCTCACGGCTTTTGAAGGTGATTTTTAAATTACTGTAGATAATAAATAATCTAGCGTAATTTAAAAATACCTTCATTAATGAAATGTCGGAGCGATTTTTCTTCCGCAACAAAATCGCCCGACATGGATCGATTTGCCCAGTCTGCAGAAAAGTCCGTCTCCCTCTGAAAGGCGCCAAAGTCACGCACACGGGGAGCGGCAGAACTGCAGCGCTGTTCAAGGTAAGTTTTGTAACATACCTAAATCAATAACCCGTGCCTGCCTACTCCCCATATCCCTTGACTCCACTAGCCCCTAGAGCTCTATCTAACTCTCTTAAATCCATCCTGTGATTTGGCCTTCACTGTGCTCTGTGGCAGGGAATTCCAAAAATTCACAACTCTCTGAGTGAAAAAGTTTTTTCTCACCTCAGTGTTAAATGGCCTCCCCCTTATCTAAGACGGTGGCCCCTGGTTCTGGAGTCGCCCAACATTGGGAACATTGGGGACATGATAGAGGTAAATATAATTATGGGAGGCATAGATAGGGTAGCTAGCCAATGCCTGTTGCCTGTGGCAGGGGTGAGTAAAACTAGAGGGTGCATGTTTAGAGCGAGAGGAAGGCAGTTTAAAAGGACTGGACAGGCAAGTGGGATTAATGTGGACGGGCATGATGTTTCTTTGTTTTACAAAGGGCCTGCTTCTTCACTTTACAGTTCTATGACTCTCCATGTCAATTCTGTAAGGCCTCTTTGATATTTTATATATCTTGCAACTTAAAAAAGTGAGTATGTTGAATTGATTTGTGGAGAGAACGAAGTGTAACTTATTAGTGAGCTGACATCTGCTTGCTCCTCTAGTTACCAGGAAGTCAATTAGAAGATGCAACATTATACCCAGACCCCAGTGTACTCTGTGATGGAAATGTGCCGTGAGTATTAATGTTCTTTCCCTTCAGTTTGGTGTGCGGTGGGAAAAATTTGCTATCCTTATTTCCTGCAGTTCAAGTTTTCAGACGGGTTAAAATGATTCAAACTGGTTCAGTACCAAGGAGACTGGAAAATTTATGACCAGCTAGATCTTTTAGAATTAGATATAATTCAATCACAAGGATGTCCGGGACAGATTAATTGGGCATTGTGGTATCGTTCAATCCTGTGTTTTGCTTGGTTGATCATCTCCAAATGGGTTAAGTTAGTTCTTGTCTCTGCTCTTCAGCTGATTACATCTTCTCATCTGTAATGGGCAAAATTGAATGTTCCTAACAAGGGCAGCTTTGTGGGGAACAGACACTGCAACTGGTCCTTCATTTACAATGTTTTGAAGAGGGGTTTTAAAATACCACATGTAAAGAATTGTAGAACCAGATGCACATCTTGCTTACAGTGCAGCATTTCTGAGTGAGCCACAAGTAAGACACCACTGGCATAGCATTCTTGAATTAAATTAAATTTAGTTTAGTTTTGAGATACAGCACGGAAACTGGCTCTGGGTCCACCGAGTCCACGCTGACCAGCGATCCCCCCCGCACATTAACACTATCCTACACAACACTAGGGACAATTTACAATTATACTAAGCCGATTAACCCACAAACCTGTACGTCTTTGGAGTGTGGGAGGAAACCGGAGATCCAGGAGGATAACCCATGCAGGTCACAGGAAGAATGTACAAATTCCGTACTGACAAGCACCTAGAGTCGGGATCGAACCCAGGTCTCTGGCTCTGTAAGGCAGCGACTCTACCGCTGTGCTACCTTGCCGGCCTGTAACTGAGCAATCTGTGTTGACCATTATTTCCTGCCTGTCCATCCAGTCCTTGCATCTGACTGTACTAACGTCCAAGTGAGTACTCTCATTCCAGTTCATTTTTAAATAGTGTTTAGACCCCCACCAAGCACCTACGATTCTGTAGGGAGGTCTTTCTTACTATTCGGTTGCGTGATCTCATCTTCAGTTCTGCGACTTTCCAGCTAAATGCAATCTCACAATGAATTCAAAAAATCCCAGCACGTTTGTTGTTTCTCAAAATAATTACAGATATTGTGGTTGTAGATAACTATCCATAGTTGAATCTTGAAGTAGCAAAAAATATATATATATATTTTAATTTCAGAGATTGTCGGAGGGATAAGGTAGGACTCCAGCAGGTCCCACAAGGCAACTTCAACACCTCTGAGATCAATGCTGTCTGTGAGGACGAATCGCAGTCGGTGCAGGCTGACTCCGAGCCTAAATCCGAGTCTGTGAGTGAAGCAGGGGATGCGGATGGTGTGCAGCCAGAACCATCCCATACAGCGGGTAAGAGGAATTCTTCTATCTAAACTCAGCATTCACACTGAGTGAAGGAAATGTATAACTGTAAGGTGACTAGCTGGTTGTATGTTCAGCAGTATAGTGTATAATTAGATACAGAACTGCGGAGCCTGTGATGCCTACAGACAGCTGGCTACAGTCGCTGGCAGTGAGTGCAAAAGTGACTGGGCATGCCTTCACAACATTGCGATTTGGTTGGCAGAGACAGGTTTCCACAAAGCCTGAGCAACTGCGATTTAGCTCACAAAAACAAACACGGTTTGGATCTCTTTGAAAGGGTGAGTGTCTTGCGGCTAGAGATTTAAAAAAAAACTACTTTCCATTGATATATTCAGTTAAATGCATAAAACTGCATCTGGTTACCTTCTCAGAGATGGTGATTAATAGATAGGAAGGAAATAAACATTTATTTGCCCATCCACAATTATGGTTGAAGTTGCCGTTGCGTTGTTTTTCACTGCAGTACTTTATCATAAGATTATTTTTATAACTGAGTGCTTGCTTGACCTTCTTGGGAGAGAATTAAAGCTGACCACTTAGTGAGTCTGGTGTCCTATATAGACAAAATCACTATTGCAATTTTCTTTTCCTTAGGACATTGGTAAATTGGATTTATTTTTACGATAACCTGGTAGTTCATGATTGCCAGCAATTACATTTTATTATTTTTCTTCTCCCTGATTTAATGAATTAATTACCTGCCTTAGATTCTGGTTGTGTTTCCTGTGTTGGGATTTAAACCCTCTTCTCCTCATTATTAATCCAGGCAATTACAGTCCATCACATTGCCCGATAACATTGCTTTATGAAAGCTTTTACAATTATAATTACTGTATGCCAATTAATTTAATGGGAAACTTGAAATGTAATCTCGTCGGTACAATTTATGAGAATTTGTGCACATTTTGTACATTATGCCTTCAATATTATTTTTATGTTATTTGGTAGCTGGAGTCTCGCATTTTAAATCTTGTATCCAATCTTTATCTAAGGAGTAGTGTAATGCCGAACAGTAAATCCTCATTATTACAGATGTGTACAGAATGGATTTCAGTTATAGCAGACTGTCACTTTAAGAACACAGGCAACCAATTACGCTGCGTAGGACATTGAAATCGATAAGTAATTGAAATTGACAAGCCATTGCTTCGATCCACACGTAACTCTATTAGACAATGTAACAAACAGCCTTTAGTCCTTTAACTTGCAGTAACAAAAATACATTTTTAGGTGTTTAAAAAGATCTTTAACTCTCAGCAGGTTAGTGTCTTTGGAGGAAGAAATGACGTTAACGTCTAAGGTCGACATCCTTTCACCCTGAACTCCGGGTGGGCAGTCATGGGAACCTCGCTTGGACAGGGTTTCCAAACATGGCCACCCCACTGTGGTTTCAGAATCACTGAAATCTCTGTGGAGCTCTGAATGCAGGAATCAACACCAGGGGCAGCGGTCATTGCCGCCCCCTGGATACACTGGTTAAGGTATGGTGCAGGACGGCCTCCCTGGGCTGCTGTGCTTCGTATGGTGAGGAAGGTCCCATTGGGCTCTCCACCTTTCTGATGCAGCTCCTGGGCAATGATGTCTATGGGAGATAAACCCTTGTTCTGCTATAGCAGACAATTGGCAATAACAGATACCAATCCCCCCTATCACCTGTTATAATGAGGGTTTGCTATATATAGCTATAGTACTCTGTATAAGAGAGAGATTAGAAGTCTAAGAGCAAAGTAAATCTTAAAGTGCAGCTGGTGGCACATTAAAAAGTATGGCAATTTGAAATTGGAGATGCATTTATTCGATGATATCTGAGGAGGAAAGTATAGTGCACATAGTGGTTGATAGTTGGAACTCGCTAACAGAGAAACTGGTGGAATCAGATACAATTATTATGTTTTCAAAGTAATTTAGACAAATATGTGATAGGCTAATGTTTTCAAAGTCTACCCCCAATGAGGGCAAATAGGATCAATGTAGATGGGCAAAAAAAGTCAACGGGTGTGTGGCGAGCCCATTTCTGCGCTGTATGACATTATGACACTATGGCACACCTGGAAATTAATTCCCAGTTTATGAGCAACTGTTTTGCTCCCCATTCCCCCTCTTACTTCCCCCCCCCCCCCTCCAAGTCCACTACCCCATGGTTAGCTTAAAGCCTTGTCTATAATAGTTGACGTCCAAACCGTTGGTACACTTGTCCTAATTCGGTTTGCGTGCCCATCCCATTGGATTAGATTATTTCCCTAAAACCTGCTCGAGTAATCGAATTGAATTTCTGGGGACATTTGAGTATGTACTAGCACAACAGCTAAGGGAGATTCTGTGGATGTGGTGAATTAGAATTTTCAGATGCTCATCCTAACATACGAGGTCAGTTTACAAAATAAAAGTGGGATTGATGATACAGACTTGCATGGATTGAAAATTGGTTGATGGAAGGAGACAAAAGGAATAATACAAGACTGGTTTAGTTCAAGATAGACACAAAAAACTGGAGTAACTCTGGTTTTGTTCAGACTGAAGAAACGTCTCGGCCCAAAACGTCACCTATTTCTTTTTCTCTAGAGATGCTGTTTGACTCGTTGAGTTACTCCAGCTTTTTGTATCTACTGTTTAAACCAGCATTTGAAGTTCCTTCCTACACTAGTTTAGTTCTGTTCAATTTAGAGATACATCGCGGACACGGACACTTCAGCCTACCAAGTCCACACTGACCATCCCCCCCACCACCATTTGAATGGTCTCTTTTCCCAAAGTGGCTGGTACCCGAATGCTGGAACTGTCATCTGCTGCCTGTTAGACTGAGCAGGGTGTTATTTGGCTTTGCTGCAGGACAGCATGAGCTATTCTTCAAGGCAATTGTTGATGAAAATGTTGAATCGTGTGCAGACGGCACCAATCCTGATCTCGTGATCAAAAGCAAAGCCATCAAAAGGCAGGTGACAGCAGCTGGGCCAAAGATTCTGTTATAGAATCGATGAATCATGAAAGAGTTCTATACAGGAGGCAATTTAGCCTATCATGCCTTTGATGGCTCTTTGCAATAACTGTACAATTACTCCCACTCCCCTGCTCCTTCCCTCAGCCCTGCACATTTCATCTTTTTGTGTAGATAACAAATTACCTTCTGAAGAATTTTGATGAATCTTCATCCACCTCTCTTTCAGGGAGTGCGCACAAGGGCAGGACTCCTCGTTATGTAAAATATATTCTCCTCTATTTCTTTGCTTTGTTCCAAATTATCTTAAATCTGACCTGCGGTTATTATTCCACTTTTATTATATAAATTAGCGTTGTATTTTTCTAGAATTGTGTCCAAGAGATGATTTGATCAAAGTTTCAAAAATATTTGGGGCAATGGAGCGAAATGATTTCCATTTGGTTCAGGAGTGAAAGACTTAAGGCCAGATTCTTAAACATTGGAACCACACTTTCAGGAGAACTGTTATTACAAACTTTCCACATAGAACAGTACAGCACAGGAACAGGCCCTTCAGCCCACAATGTCAAGATTTCAGTCTGCCTGCATGTGGTCTTGTTCCCTAAATTCCCTGCTACTTCATGTACCTGTCTAATGTCTGGTGGGAAAAGAACCTGCCTCTCCACCCTGTCTGTGCTCCTCATAATTTTGCATACTTTTATCAGGTTACCCATCAGCCACCAATGTTCCAGAAAAAATAATCAAAGTTTGTCCAACATCTCCTTTAGAACTTGAATCTTTAATCCAGGCAACATCATGCTGAACTACTTCTGCAATCTCTCCAAAGTCACCATCTCCTTCTTATAACATGGCCACCATCTCAAAAGATCATTGAGAATTGGTTGGTTGTTAATTGGTGGGGACTTGATAGAGGCCTTTAAAATGATGAGAGGGATAGACAGAGTTGATGTGGACAAGCTTTTCCCTTTGAGAATAGGGAAGATTCAAACAAGAGGACATAACTTTAGAATTAAGGGACAGAAGTTTAGGGGTAACATGAGGGGGAACTCCTTTACTCAGAGAGTGGTAGCGGTGTGGAATGAGCTTCCAGTGGAAGTGGTGGCGGCAGGTTCATTGGTATCATTTAAAAATAAATTGGATAGGCATATGGATGAGAACAGTATGGAGGGTTATGGTATGAGTGCAGGCAGGAGGGACTAAGGGAAAAAAGTTGTTCGGCACGGACTTGAAGGGCCGAGATGGCCTGTTTCCGTGCTGTAATTGGTATATGGTTATATGGTTAATATTAAAATTAATTATATTAGGTTTTGTCAACCAAAATTATTAAGGAACATGGGAAAAGGGAAATTTTGAAACAGATCAGCATTGCATGACAGCGTTGAAGACTTAAATGGCCCTCTCCCTGTGTTTTATGTGAAAGCCTTCTTTAAATATCTGATTTATTTTTTTGTTGTCACATTCTTCTTTCACATGTATGAGTTCAATCCATTTCTTAAAACCCTTTTGTACTTGTGAGTTACAAAAGGTCTTGCACACCAAAGCTGACCTTAACTAAGGTTTGTGGCCTGTTTCAGCAACACTTAAAGCAGCTTGGCCATGCCAGGTTTGTTGTTAGGAAGTCGGAAATGCTTATTGTCTTCTGATTAATTCCTTTATGTGGTTGTCTTGATGTTCTTCCGTCTTTCTTCACTCATTTCTCCATTTCCACATTTTATTGGTGGTCTTACTCAACCTCTCCAAGCCTCAATCCTTCACTGACCTTGAACAGATTTGAATTAGTTCAGAGATACAGCATGGAAACGGGCCCTTCTGGCCTTCTGAGTTCAAATCGACCAACAATGACCCATATGCTAGTTCTATCCTACACATTAGGGACAATTTACAGAAGCCAATTAACCTACAAACCTGCTCGTCTTTGGGATATAGGAGGAAACTGCAGCACCTGGAGGAAATCAACGCCATCACAGCGGGAACATACAAACTCCATACAGAGAGCACCCGTAGTCAGGATCAAATCCGGGTCTCTGGCACTGTAAGGCAGCAATTCTATCATTGTGCCACCCTTGAATGGCCTTTGTGGCCCATAGAATTTTGATAATTGGGCTCTGCTCACAAAACTGGCATGGGTGACCTTTTGAGGCAGAGTTCAAGTTCTGACTCCTTTCTCTCTTAACATCCTGTGGCTGACTGAAATATAACAGTATTGTCCATAAAATGTATCAATCTATGTATGGTATTTATTATATGGTATTTATAAAAGTGCATCATAAAATATTGAACCATTCTTGGTATCTTGGTTCTGATTGGCATGTGTAATCTGGTTTAAAACAAACCCTTGCTCTGTTTCCCAAAATTTTGTTGCACCTGTTTTATTCCGATTATGTTGCAGGTTTGCTGAAGTGCAGTAATAAGAAAAATCATGTCCAAAAAATCTGATTTTTTAAAAAAAATCAAATTTATCTTTCAAGAACCAAGAGCTGTAGAAAATGAACAACTCGCTGAAACAATTTCCTCTTTCTGTTGCTCTTTTTAGTTTTCTGAGTTAGCCACCCCAAACCAAATCAAATTATTATTTTCAATAAGTCAGTAAACACGAATCGAGTGTAGTGCTTCTGTGAAGTAATTTGTTGTTGCTTGGGTCCTTTTCACATATGCCTGTTATTATCTTTTTCCTGAAACCTATCTGGACTATTCTTTGTCCTTCTGCTGGCTCTTCTGGCATGACATCATTAACACACAAGAACAAGCATTATCTAACCTCCTACTCTGTACACATTGTCAGCATCATGAGCAAGTAGATTTTCACCTTCACCAAATTACATTCAAGATGGTAAAAGTGAAAATATATCACACGTATGTATATCCATCTCATTTTTAATTTATAATCTTTGCACTTCTAATATTAATGTCCCAAAAGCTTGCATTTTTCATGAGATTTGTTCATTTTCTGACCTTGAGTTTGTAATTTATAATTATCCAAAATATTCCACTGCAATTAGTATTAAATGGACTCTCGTTTCCAGTATAGCCATCATTTCAACGGGTTATGAAAAGAGACAGGAATGTTATAATAACTTGGCCTTTATAAAAGAATGATGCATTGCTATTGCAGAGCATGTCACTCCTGTTCCATTAAACCTTCTTCATAAGAACTGAGCAAATAATTTAAAAATTGTGTTATCCAATATATATTTGAAAGTCCAATGCATCTGGTGTAAGGGCACTTTTCAATGCTATTTAAACACTGTTCAAATCATGGTTTATTTTGATATTTCAGGTGAGGATATACAGGAAGCCAGTCAATTATCTGAAGAGGGAACTACAGGTGAAAGAGGGGAGATTGTTACTGATGGTTCACCAATTTCACAATCTCCAAGAGTAACTGAGCCTCACAAAGTTGAAGATGGAATGAAATATCATCCTGAGTTTGAAGCAATGCCAAGATCACCATCAACAGATGATGCTAGAGCAGTGAGTACCAGGTGTTGTTTTGAGGCATTATATTTAATGAGATTTGTTCATTTTTAAGCCATTTTCTGTAGGGTGTTTGGGATGCTTGAGAATGTGAGAATAAAATGGTCTTAGTGTGGGATGGTTCTTGATTGATTTGGTGGGCTGAAGAGCCCATTTACATGCCCCATGACTGTTGCTCAGTACAGGCACAAATTGGATTGGGTTTTGTCAGATTTCTCAATACATATTTTAGGTGGCCAGCGAATACTCCTGCTGGTTAGTTTGTCATTGCTTTACAGCACGCCTTTCTTTTTATTAATAACATCCACATTATTGGTTAAGCAACATATCTTGGTATTAATGCCCTGCCTGAATGACTTCACAACCCACCCACCCCCACCCCCCCTGTAGCTCTTCTGTGCACAATTGTCTGTGGGACATTCCCAGCTTATACTCGGTTGTAAAACTGAAACTGAAGGTGGGGAAAGCTCAACGAGTAGGTGTGGCACAGTGGTAGAGTTGCCGCCTTACAGTGCCAGGGACCCGGGATGGATCCTGAACAGGGGTGCTGTGTGTACAGAGTTCGTACGCTCTACCTGTGATTCATCGTGTATTCTCTGGGTGCTCCGGTTTCCTCCCACATACTAAAGATGTGCAGGGTTGTAGGTTAATTGGCTTTGATAAGTTGTTAAAAAAAAACAACCCTAATGTGTAGTGTTGGTGTATGGTGTGATCGCTGGTCGGCGCGGATTCAGTGGGCTGAAGGGCCTGATTCTTCGCCGTATCTCTAAAGTCTAAATAGTTGGACAGCTGGGAATGCTTGAGACCAGTGCAGGTCTTGTTTTCGTTGTTGCAACTGTTTTCACAAATTTTATTTTATTTCAGATCCAATTGCGCAACAGACGGAGGAAAAAAGGTGAGTGCAAGTTCTTTTATCTAAAGCTTTTTGCTCCTAGACGTTTGCCCAATTTCATCAACTGGAGGAAACCAACCCATGAGCCCTGCTGTCATTGACAATACAGTACACACGTGAGGAAAAGCCAAAAGCTTGCGTACTGTCTGATTCATCTCTAACTCATTGCGGACATTTGACTTTGTCTTGGGAACTGATCCCCTACAACGCTGGCAACAATATTCTCCACTCTGTATCTTCCCCTTCGCTCTGTCTATTATACTTGAGTTTGGCAGTTTCCAAGATGGCGCCCAACTATTTGCATGCTTGCCACAGAAGCAGACCTACACACTTATATTACAATCGCTCCACGCTCTTAAATCTGTATTCCTAGAGCAACATTTCCTACTTTAACTATGATCTTCTTAAACTCCTCTCAGAACTGTCCCTTATTATGTATCTGTACACTGTAAATGGAATGATTGTAATTATGTATTGTCTTTCTGCTAACTGGTTAGCGCGCAACAAAAAGCTGTTCACTGTACCTTGGTACATGTGACAATAAACTGAACTGGCTTCATTGTACTTCATTATAGTATTATCTGATTTGATTGGATAGCATGCAGAACAAAGCTTTTCACTGTAGCTCGGAGCACGTGACAATAAACCTAAATTGTGTAAGAGTGCACACCCTTTTATGGTATTGGCTCCACTGTATGATACTGCCTAATAATGCTACTGAGTTGTTTAATTTGATGGGTCTTCATTGTTGGACTGGATTGCACAGAGGATACTGATCACCATGGTGCTGAGTTGTAATGACTGATTCTTCTTGTTATGAACTTGGACTGCTGATGGAAAGAAAATTGGATAGAGAGCATGGGTGGAGGGAGAAGCATTGCAAATACTCAACACTGACTCTGGAAGCACAGGAGCCTCATGACATCAGGTTGAATGTAGCCAAGGAAACTTCTTCATAGTTATTACCTAACTGCTCTCCTTGCGTAGAACATATAATATCTCTATGTAATATAATATAATATCTCTAATATCTCTCTATCCCACCCCACCCAAGTTGCATGAACTTCTCATTTTCACCCAACCAACAGCTAACAATGGCCTGTTTCCTTTATCATCATTACTTTTTTGCATATCTTTCATTCATTGTTCTATTTCTCCACATCGCCATCTAAATCTCTCATTTCCCTTATCCCTAACCAGTCTGAACAAGGGTCTCGACCCGAAACATCACCCATTCCTGTTCTCTGGAGATGCTGCCTGTCCCACTGAGGTACTCCAGCTTTTTGTGTCTATCTGTAGAATAATACAGGACAGGGACAGGCTCCTCGACCCACAATGTACATGCTGAACATGATGCTGTGAAACACATCTCTTCTGCCTGCACATGATGCTACACATCCAATCCCACATTCCACTCCACATGCTATCTGAAATCTTCCAAAACACCCCTTCCATATCTGCCACCACCACCACCGTTGCCATAGTGTTCCTGGCACACACCACTCTGTGTAAAGACAAAAAAACACTTGTTGCACATATCTCCTTTTAACTTTTTCCTCTCACCTTAAAGCTATGCCCTTTAATCTTTGATATTTCCATGCTGGAAATACTCAGCTAATTAATTGCTATCATAGTATTAGGGCATGATAAAAGGCTCAACTTGCCTATGCCGACCAAGATGCCCCATCTGCATTAGTCCTGTCTGTCCGCATTTGGGTCATATCCCTCTAAACCGTTCCTACTAATGTCCCTATCCAAATGCATGTACCCGTGTATCTTCCATGATGAACACGGCTTCAAAGGTAGTCAGAGTAAGGAATGAACTGGGTGGGTAGCTTCCACAGTTTTCACTATGAGAAACCCCGTAGCACCACTACCAATAAACTGGTGGAATTTGGAGGTGTTGGCATTGGACCAGGTTTATAAAAAGTGGACAGAAAACAAACAGAAAAACCCTGGTCCTCGCCAATCTACCCAATGTCCAATGTAGCGTCAGTTGTAGTTGTGATGACCATCAAATGCGTCTTGTGTAGTCAGAATGTGGCATTAATCTTCTACCAGGAATGTTCCTGACTTTTTTTCCTTCTCTCTCTCTCTCTCTCTCTCTCTCAGGGATTGCATCTAAACTGAGTCGCAGACGGATTTCGTGCAGGGACCTTGGTGTGGGAGAATGTTATGGCTGGCTTTGGAAAAAGAAGGAGCATAGTAGATTCATGAGCCAAAAATGGAAGCGCTGCTGGTTTATCCTGAAGGGTCACACCCTATACTGGTACAACAGTGAGAACGTGAGTGTACAGGAAGGTGTCACATTTTGGAGGCCTTCCTGCAGGCATCACCTGTGCTGGGACTGTTGGAGAGATTCCAGTGCAAATTTACAGGTAGCAAAACTGTGTGCCTCAAACCAGAACACATTTGGACCAGAACAAATCTATCTTCATGTAGATACGATTTTCCATTACTTCAGGAGGTCCCAAAGTGCTTAACAGTCTATTGAAATGTTATCACAGTTGCAGGCAATCTGTTTGTATACAACAATATCCTTGCAGAGTGATGTGACAATGTTGAAATAACCTGTTTTTGTCATGATGATTGAGAGATGAATACTGGCCAGATCACCTGAGGACAATCCTCCTGCTTTCTTCTTGATGTTTTACACTGATCTGAGACAGCTTCGAGGTGCTCTGGTTAATGTTTAATCCAGAAGATGGCAATTTTAACAAAATAACCTCTTTGCAAAGCTTTGAAGCATTCGCCAATTTAAATCTTAAAGTCAGCGATGTCAGTAAGTTAAAATGAATCTTCAGCTGCCTGCTGCCAATTCCACTGAAGCATGTGACTCATTGAGGAATTAGTTTAACCAGAAGTTGGATCTCTAACCTCCCACTTCGTACATTGCTACTGACCTTTAAATGGTGTTTTGTTAACTTTTAAACTGGTCTGCCTTCATTCATTATTTATCTTCACCTAATTTGGTTTGTTAGTAAATCCAGATAACCACAGGGGCTCTCTGTGCCTGTATTTTCAAATAGGAAAATGTGAATGGGACTATGTCTGAAGAGCTTTATCTACAAAGCAGACTATCCTCCTAACGATTATCTCTTGTGCATTGGTTTCGTAAAAGCAAGCCTTGAGCAAATAAATAAGAAACCAAGTCAACAGACAGTAATGCTCAACTCTGTTACTGAATAATTTGACAAATATAGCTCCCTTATGAACCTGCTGGTGATCACCTGCTGGTGACCAGCTGGTGCTGGGATTGACAGCCAGGAGAATGGGTGGGCAGACTGCGGATGGCGGCACGATGGCGCAGCGGTAGAGTTGCTGCCTTACATCGAATGCAGCGGCGGAGACCCGGGTTCGGTCCCGACTACGGGTGCTGTCTGTACGGAGTTTGTACATTGTCCCCGTGACCTGCGTGGGTTTTTTCCGGGATCTTCTGTTGCCTCCCAACCTCCAAACACGTACAGGTTTATAGGTTAATTGGCTTGGTAAATGTAAACATTGTCCCTAGTGTGTGTAGGATAGTGTTAGTGTGCGGGGATCGCTGGTTGGCACGGTCCCGTTGGGTCGAAGGGCCTGTTTCCACGTTGTATCTCTAAACTAAACTTAAAAAGACATGACCCAGAATACCTGATCTTTTCCCTGTCTTTCAGCCTCTGCTCTGTATCTTGCTCACAGCATTATTAGAGTGATGAGATCATTGCAGACATTGGCCGCACCCAAGGCTGGAACCACCTCATACCATGTCGCTGTTTGTGGCTTTGTCACTTGTGTCATGTACTCTTTTCCATCACCACCTGAGCTTATGTTATTGTTTTAATTTCCCCCTTTATTTGCTGACGGGATATACTCTATGCAGTTGATGTGCAGGGGTAAGTGATCAAATTGGCAGGGTCTTTCTTGCACTGAGGTGGAAAGAGTATTTTGTGTGGATTGAGGAATGCTTTTCATTCTGGGAACATGGGGAATGAAAATTTGTGCTGGTATAACTCAGACAGACTGCTGTCTGAACTTTAGGATTAAAAATGGAGATGATAAACGAATCTCCAAATTAGTGTCTGTGTGAATGTCTTGATGAATGTCTTAATAAAGTATTTGTTATGTTATGAATCATTTGCTGTTTTATGGCTTCTGGTAGGATGAGAAAGCTGAAGGATTAATCAAATTGTCGTCGTACACTGTGGAGGCAGCTGGAGAGCACAAGAGGAAATTGTAAGTGTCTGAGAACCAGCAGACCCCCCCAACATTACACTTTGACGATGTCCATGAATGTGAGCTATGGAAAGTTGTGTCCAATGGATGGGAAAAAATGATTGGGTGGAGAATACCACTCCAGCGCTGTTGCAATTTTGGATCAGCTCTGGCAGGGGATTGAGTTTTCTTGACCACAACTTTTATGTAACTTAGACGAAGGGCAACAAAATGATTTCAGTATGCGAGAGAGAAAATTGCACTAAACCTGTACAACACTACCACATTAATGCTGAATTGAAAAAACGAGAATTTGCTTGCATCTATGTGGATTGTAGAATTTGGACGGTATTTACCACCTGACTGATTTCTCAAATGCTCTGCCCTGGAGACTATTTAAAAAAAAAACATTTATTAAACCGATACATGTATTCCAGAGCTAACACTGAACTGTAAAGAGTAGCAAAGTTCACAACTCAACATCTGGCCTGTCTTGACGTGGCTTATCTCAGCTATCAGGGCAGGGAGCAGAATACAATTGTGTATGTTTGCTCTGTTGCCGTTCCCTATTCTACTCTTCATTGGTCTACATGTTTATCCCTGTAAAGAATATGACCAATTTCCCTTTCAGTTTTACGATTCACTGCATAAAGGAAATCTCATTTCCTCCACCACCATTTTGCCCAATTATCCCTAAGCTGTCATTGGATCATGAGGGATATTTCTCTCTCTTTACTCAAACACTCATTTGGAACTCATTAAATCCTATCACCCTGCAATCATGCCTCATTCCTCAACCTTTTCTGCTCTGAGAAGAAGAATCTATATGTAGACTTCAGAATGTTTTTAATATATACACATATACACCCACTCGTAGGTTGATTGTGTGGGGATAGGGCATGCTGATAATGATTTTGACTCTGTGATAACTAAACATTGAAAGAAGCCTCACTTTTTGAGCAGATGCACAAGAATATCCTCTACCTGAGATGGTAAAATAATGCTTTTCCCTCTAATTATTCTCTTCTGACCCTCTCTAGTGTCTTCCAGCTTTGTCATCGCAAGTTCAAGTCATTTGTGTTTTCAGCAGACAATGTGGATGAAATGAGGAAGTAAGTAATTACTTGGATTGGGATCCTGAATAAGCTAGTGATCTTATTGCAGGTACTTTCATGCATTTTGTAAATGTGCATATTAACTCACTGAGAAATAATTGTTCTCCAGTTCTCTGTGCAAGTAGTTGAAGCGGCAAGTAACTTTTGTTCTCTGATGCAGTCTGCCTGGAAATTTTGTCCTGTGATGTGAGGCTAGAGTTAGCTCCCCTCAAATCTGTGTTCAGGAACATAATGTCTGTTATTGCTAATACACTATATAATTTGTGGATGATGCATCAGTGATTGCCCTTTGTTGCTCATTGCAGTCTGTTGTATCTCTGATTCTGAAGTTTCATTTATTTCTGTAGGTGGATTAACAGCATCATCAGTGCCGTCCAAAAATACAAAACCGAGAAACATTATGAAAACAAAGAAGAAGGTGAGAAAATTCCCACTCCAACTCTGCGTAGACTCAAAAGTGTGCGGAGTTTTATACAGGAGTACCCCCTTCTTGCACACCCATCATTGCCACAACCAATACTGTGCCACTTGAGAAGCAAGTACCAATAAGATGTGCTGGGGATCATGGATATTCTATAAACCTAGTGAAAAATAATTTGCCCATGAATATTGTGTTCTAGCAGCCCCTCCCTGGTAAGCAGCAGTGTTACTAATTTCCCCTAAATACAAGATGAGCTTGCTGATGCCTTTAAGGATAACCATGCAACACTGTTTGGTATTGAAACATGGACCACAAGGACCACTGATCTCGCCTTCTGACTGCACTGCGTTGGCTAGTTGTGAAACAAGGTGGATAGTGTCTTCTGTGTTTCAGTTTTGTATTGGGATGAGACAAGTTAGATAGAGAGTGGTGTGAAGGCCAGCACTTCTGCCTGAGTTCGGTGATCCCTGCAGAAAAAACCCATGTATGGATGTCAGGTTGTCGGGGAAGTGATCCGAGATTAGCTGTGATGGTAGAGAAGAATGCCTGAGGAACCATCACTCTGCTGGTCAAAGTAAACTACTATTGCTACTAGTGGATTACAACAGAAGGGAAGTTAACTAATGTATACAAATACTCCTGATGGCATAAAGATGAGCAGCATTGTACACCGTGTAGGTGGAAATGAAAAAAAAAAAAATCATATGGTAAACTTTTTAACAAGTGGGCAAAGTTGTGCAGATGTGGACAAATGTCACGTTATCCCCTCTGAACCAAAAAAAACAGGCCAGAACACATTTAAACTGTGGAAGGCTACAAACAATGAACATTCAAAGAGACTCATTGCATTATTATTGATTTCCCTGGAGTTCAACAAGATTATTGGTTGATTTGGTTGAAGATTTCATACTATAAAGAGAAATTTATAGTCAGAGAAACTGACTGGGGAGTTCAAAGCATAATCCAAAAAAAATTAGAGCCAACTTTTTCAAGAATGTATTTATGAAGTTCTCCATGTGAATGGAAGTAGGAATTTGTTAACTGTCGCAAACTGCAAATTACAGTGGATCATTTTTAAATTTAAGGTTATATGACTTTAGGTCCGAGATTATGGGATCAAGATAATCTTATTTAATGATTCACGCACATGTACAAAACCGAGAAACGTTATGAAAACAAAGGTGAGAGAATTCATTCTCCACCTCTGCATGTACATAGGGTACAGTGAAATTAGTTGTTTTGCATACAATACACAAAGTATGCAAACAGTCGCCATGTATAGGACTACGACAAAGTCCCGATGGACCCTCTTAGTTCTCTCGGCGCCAACCTTCCCCCCCCCTCCCCCCCCACCCCCCCCCCCCCCTTCCATGCCAGGTCCCTCTTTGATTTCAGCAGCGCATCCCCAACCGATCGCAGGAACTCGGGGCTCGGGGCCCTTCCTCGGCCGACCAATGGCACTCGTGCAGGCCCGTCTTCGGCTGCCCGCCACCAGGTCCTCCCTTGGATGGTTCTGCGGTGCTCTCCTGGAGCTTTCAAAAGGGCTGCATGGCTTGTTTCTCTTCCTATGTCCCCGTCAATTGATGTAGTACTTGTAATGCAGGAGGACATCCTAAGATTCCATAGGTAATAACTGATCAGTAACAGCGAGCCAGCATTCAAACTGTGGCATTTATTTCCATATTTCTCTCATGGGGAAGCCAAGGTGTTAACTTAATTTCTTATCCAAAATATTCCACCTTTGTCGGTGTGCTACTTCCTTATTTTTACATGGAGAGTCAGACCTACTTAATTGCACATCTCTGGAGCAGATTTTAAACTCTGATTTTCTAATCAAGAGATACAAGATCTTGTACTGATGTCCTTAACCAGCATTATATCTATGCAATCCAGATGCATCGATTTATTTCCTACTAAACATTTTAATTACGACCTATTTCTCTGAAGCTTGAATGATGTTTCGCTTGTTGCTGTAATACATGTAAGCTGCCACTGGAGAGGGATGTAATACCATTGATTCTAAATGCATCCATACTTCGCGCCCCAATTTTAATTTTAAAAATGTCATGCTGCTTAGTTTTCTGTTAAACTAAATGCTGTTCTGCAACAGATTGCTGGAGTGAGACAGAGACAGAAGAATGTGATGATTCTCCAGATGTTCCTTCTGGTTCCAGGGCTAAGTCCTACCTCGTGAGTACTGACAAAATAGGATTGAAGTGGGCCAGAAATTGTATTAGCATTTGCTGTAATATAGTCGTCAGTGTGAATGGTGCTGGGATGAATGTAAGAGGTGGTGGGGAAGCAAGTTAAAGTTGCAGGTTAGAGAACATCTGGGTTATATGTGGAATCCTGATACTCAATCTGATACACCCCCTGAATCTTAGCAATTTTAATGGATTACGTTTTCAAGTTTCCCTTTCCTGTTTAACTTTTTTTTAACTCCCTTTCCAGTGTTGGGCATATTAATTGTGGGGGTTTTGCTGTACAGGTGTCAACTCCTCTCCAATACCTCACCAACATGACTATGTGTGATTACACACAGAGAGTGTTGACCAGATGTCCAGCTGCAGGTCTGATAACGTGGCCCTGTCTGACTTCTCAACAGTGAGCATTCTTCCATTAGTCACTGGTTACTAAGTGGGAATAGAATCCCTATCAAACTGCTCACCCATTGCTTGAAAGATGGTTGTTGAAAGGTGAACATAGAACTGTACAGCACAGGAACAGGCCCTTTGGCCCACAATGTCTGAGCTGAACGTGATGCCAGGACCAAGTCTTATCGGCCTGCACATAATCCATATCTACCCATTCCCTTCATATCCATATGCCTAAAGTCTATTAAATGCCACTTTGGTAACTGCCTCAACCACCACCCCTGGCAGCACATTGCAGGCACTCAACCCTCTGTATGTAAAAAGAAAAAAATGCCTGCACAAATCTATTAAACTTTTCCCCTCTCATCTTTACTCTATGCCCTGTGGCATTTAATATTTCCATCCTAGGAAAATAGTTCTGACTATCTACCCCATTTATGCTTCTCATAATGCTATATATTCTATCAAGTCTCTCCTCAACCTCCGATGTTCCAGAGAAAACAATCCATGTCTGTCCAACCTGTGCCTGTAACCCCCTAATCCAGGCATCATTCTGGTCAACCTCCAATGCACTCTTTCCAAAGCCTCCACATAATTCCTGTATTGGGGTGACCAGAACTACACGCAATACTGCAAATGCAGCCCAACCAAAGCCCAGTAAAGCTTCATCACGGCTTCCTGATTCTTATAGTCGCATGGTTCACAAGTAAACTTCTTCAGTACTCAGTGTGTGCAGGTTGCATCTCATCACGTCAGTAGATCAGAATGCTTGGGTTATCAGGACATGGATGAGCACAAATAGTGCTCCAATTTTAAGTAAGGATTTCACAGTCAGGGATGGGGAAAGCCCATAATTGACCTTGGTTGGCTCTGCACTGAAATTCTACTGCACCAGCAAATCTCAGCCAGGGCTCTCTGGCAATCTAATCAAAGAGTTGTTGAATGTATTGGGACCTTGAAGAATGATTGTCAGTTTGAGCTGCTCACCTAGCCATTCCATTTTTAAACTCCTTTTAGGGCAGAGATAAGGAAGTTGCAGTGAGTGGATATGGGGAGAGGAATCCAGGAGGAAGGGAGGTAAGGTGGGTAAAGGGAAGGATTTAGTTGACATCTAAAGGAATGCTTAAATCATAAGCAGTAATGTCCATGCAGGAATGTTTTGCCACAGATGCAGATAATCAGGTTGTGAATGTACAGTGTAACCATGTCCTTGTTTGTTTGCAGCTGGCACAGAGGACCAGTGACATTTCTGTCACGGAACAGATCAGGCAATCAGTGGGTGACTATGTACAAAGTGGACATGGTGGAGTTCCCAGCAGTGGGCCATCCAGCCCCAGTAAGGAGAAAGAACTGATTTCGGGTAGGAGCCGTCAAAAAAATCATAAAACAGACACTGAAATTAATGTAGGAAAATATTTAAAGGTAATTAGTGGGAAAATGTGGTGACACATATGCCTGCACCCGAGTCACAGCCACCCCTTTCCCTTTTACTGGGTGAGTCTCACTGCTCTCCATTCCAACTTACTGGAGACAAGTCATGGCTGATTGTTGTAGACAATTCTCATCAGTCCGTTTCTTCCTGCATTTCACCGAGTCAGGTGAGTCACTCCTGCTGTAAATCACCTAGCCTCTGATTTTCATTATAACAACTGAATTAACAAGATTATTACAGTTTTTGGTCAGAGGTGATCCCAAAGGATTGGTGGAAGATGTTCAACGATGCAAGGCCATTGCAATTGAAAGATAGATGGCTAGCCTCTGTCTCTTGTTAAAAATGGACTTTGAACTTGTTTGCTGCAGTTGTGACTTGCCATGCATTAGCCAAGCATAAATCATTTGATTATCTGAGAAACTGTAAAAGGAATGAAAATTTGCAATCATAAACAAAAATCCTCATTTTAAACTGATAATGTGATAGAAACATAGAAATTAGGTGCAGGAGTAGGCCATTCGGCCCTTGGAGCCTGCACCGCCATTCAATATGATCATGGCTGATCATCCAACTCAGTATCCCGTACCTGCCTTCTCTCCATACCCTCTGATCCCCTTAGCCACAAGGGCCACATCTAACTCCCTCTTAAATATAGCCAATGAACTGGCCTCAACTACCCTCTGTGGCAGAGAGTTCCAGAGACCCACCACTCTCTGTGTGAAAAAAGTCCTTTTCATCTCGGTCCTAAAGGATTTCCCCCTTATCCTTAAGCTGTGACCCCTTGTCCTGGACCTCCCCAACATCGGGAACAATCTTCCTGCATCTAGCCTATCCAACCCCTTAAGAATTTTGTACGTTTCTATAAGATCCCCTCTCAATCTCCTAAATTCTAGAGAGTATAAACCAAGTCTATGCAGTCTTTGTTCATAAGACAGTCCTGACATCCCAGGAATCAGTCTGGTGAACCTTCTCTGCACTCCCTCTATGGCAATAATGTCCTTCCTCAGATTTGGAGACCAGAACTGTACGCAATACTCCAGGTGTGGTCTCACCAAGACCCTATACAACTGAAGTAGAACCTCCATGCTCCTATACTCAAATCCTTTTGCTATGAAAGCTAACATACCATTCGCTTTCTTTACTGCCTGCTGCACCTGCATGCCTACTTTCAATGACTGGTGTACCATGACACTCAGGTCGCGCTGCATCTCCCCTTTTCCTAATCGGCCACGATGGGTGGAAGGTTATTGATTAAGTCACAGAAAGATGCTATTTCAATGCTTTTTTCTGAAATTTAGGGTGGAGATAATTAACCTATCCACTGCACCAGGTTTGACTCCAGATAGCAGAAAGGTTTCTGACTACCCTTGATTACAAATTTACCAGGACTCCATAATACCACTAGATCAAATGCTGGCTTGATGTTTTTTTAATTTTAATTTTCTTTATTAGAAGTAATGTACATTACAATGATATAACCCAAAAATAACATAATACATTTCCTGTACCACTTCTTATTTTATACTTTAAGAAGAATAAGAATAATAAGAAGAATAGAGAGTTAGATAGGATAGTAAGTGCGTGAGAGAGTGATCCGGAAGAGCCCGTAGAAGCGTAAGACACAAGAAAGACTAAAAAAGAAAAACAAAGGAAAATAAAGAAAAAAAAATAGAAGACAGAAAATATGAGAAAGTAAAATAAGCTAAGATAATCATTTATGATCAGCCATGATCATACTGAATGGCGGTGCAGGCTCGAAGGGCTGAATGGCCTACTCCTGCACCTAATTTCTATGTTTCTATAAAAGGGGTGTACCTACTTCGTATCTTTACACACCCCTCACCAGGTCCTGATACCATTTATTTTCAGAGTTGTGTTGCACCCTACGCTTGTAATAAGTCGATAAATGGAGACCATATAGTTTGGAAATGGTCTGACTTGCCTGCTAGGAGGAATCTCATATCTTCTAGGTGTAACGTTTCGGACATATTTGAAATCCACATTTGTATTGTTGGTGTGGGAGCGTTTTTCCAGAATTTAAGTATAAGTTTCTTTGCCATTGTTAAGCCATAATTAAGGAAGCTCTTCTGGAATGAAGCCAGCTCAAAGCTGGCTTCCATTGTTCCAAAAATAATCAGTTCTGCATTCGGTTTCAATTTTATTTTGAATAATTTTGTAAAAAATTCATTCCAGAATTTTTGGATTTTTATGCAAAAAACAAACAAAGGAATGTGCTATGGTTGCTTCTTGGGATAGACATTTATCACAAATTGGGGCGACATTTGGAAAAAATTTACTTATTTTAGTTTTTGAATAATATAGTCTATGTAAAGTTTTAAATTGGATTAAAATATGTCTTACATTGATCGCGCATTTGTGCACATATAGCAAGTGTTTATCCCAACTCGCTTTCAAGATTTTTATAGCTAGTTCTTGTTCCCAATCTCTTCTAATTTTATCAGATGATGGTATTTCTATATTTAGGATAATATTATACAAATATGATATTAGGTTGAATCTGCCTTTAAATTCATTGCTTCATTTAATAAGTCTGGAGACATTTTGATATTCTTGTGTATATTGTTTCAAATAATCACGAATTTGAAAATATTGAAAATATTGATTACTTCTCAGGTTGTAATTGTTAAGTTGTAGTTGTTGGAATGATAAGAAATTTCCATTTTCATACATGTCTCCGAACGTTTTAATTCCTATTCTTTCCCAATATGTAAATGATTTATCAATACTAGAAGGTTTAAACGACGGATTATTAACTATAGGAGTGAGAAGTGATAAATTTTGTAATTTAAGGGTTAATTTTATTTGTTTCCAAATTCTAATAGTACTATGAATAATTGGATTTTTACTATAATTCAATTTTGTTTGTGAGAGAAGGATCGCTCCTAAATTAAAAGGGGCACAATCCACTCTCTCCATTACTATCCAATCCACCCGCTGGGCAGAGTTGTCTAACAGGTGAATCACATTTAAGACGTTTGCTGCCCAATAATAATACAAAAAATTAGGGAGTGTTAATCCACCAAATTCTTTGGGTTTGCACAAATGCCTTCTTTGAATTCTATGTGATTGATAGTCCCATATGAAATTTGTAATATCAGAATCCAGTTTTAAAAAAAAACTTTTTAGGTAAGTATATTGGTATTGATTGGAATAGAGATAAAATTTGTGTTAAAAAGATCATTTTTATAGCATTTATTCGTCCTTTTAAAGACATCGGAAGAGTTTTCCGAAACTTAATCAGGGCGTTTAAGTTGTTAAGTAAGGGCATATAGTTTGCATTAAATAAAGATTTATATTTTCCGATAATTTCAATTTCCAAGTATTTAAATTTCTGTAGCGATTTTAAAAGGGAATTTTAGCAGATGTGTTCAGTCTTGAGGTTTTATCGTCATAATTTCACTTTTATTCCAGTTTATTCTATATCCTGAAAAGGATCCAAATTCCTCTATTAGATTTAATATATTTGGTATGCTAATTTGTGATTTTGTGATGTACAGTAGTACATCATCTGCGTATAATGATATTTTGTTATTTGAGCATTTTGTATTATAACCATGGATGTTCGGATGTGTTCTAATGCTTTCAGCTAGCGGTTCTATTACAAGAGCAAATAGCAGGGGTGATAGTGAGCATCCCTGTCTATTGCCCTTGGATAATTGAAATTTCTGAGACAACATGTTATTAGTTAATATCCTAGCAGTGGGCCTGTCATATAATAGTTTTACCCATGAAATAAAATTATCTCCGATTTGAAATTTTTGCAATACTTTAACCATGTAGTCCCATTCCACTTGATCAAAAGCTTTTTCTGGGTCCAATTAGATAATTGATAAGTCTTGTTCTTCAGTTTTATATGAATGCATTATATTAAACAGACGTCTCAGATTATTGCATGAGTATCTCTTGGGGAGAAACCCCGTTTGATCCGCATTTATTAATTTACTAACATATTTACTTAATCTTCTAGCTTATGTTTTCGCTAATATTTTTTTATCTGTATTTAACAGTGTAATGACTCTGTACGAACCAGGGTCTTCTACATCTTTATCTTTTTTAGGTATAAGTGTAATCGTTGATTCCGCTAATGTTTCTGGTAATATGCTGGCTTGATGTTGAGAGCATTCACATTCGAACACCTTACTGGCTTGAAAATGTTTTACTGTTCCTTCATTTTCACTGAATCAAAATCTTGGAAGGACTGTGGCGTGTGTTCATGGTAGTGGATCATGAAGTTGGCTCATAGCATTACAGAATGGGCATTAAATGGTGATGTTACCAGAAATACCAGCAACCCTGGCAGATCTTAATGAAAAAATATATCGTAAAGATCAGTAAGGTTGCTCTTATTTGGTTCCGCTTTTACCTGTCCATTTGTAGCCGGAGTATCTTAGTCATGGTTTATTCTAACCTTACTGAGAGCATTTGACGTCCTTCAAAATAACTGCCACCTCTTTGTATCTCCCCATTCTCGATAGGTTTTCTGAGATTCATTGACTAGACTGAAAATTGACTCATTGCAATTGTTGTCATTCGCTGAAGTACACCTTGTTATTAGTCAATAAAAATATGGTATTTGTGAAGCTTGCAAGCTAATTAAAATATGAACATTAGAATTTTAGAGATAGAAGCATGAAGTAAGTCAGAGGGTTTCTCAATCCTGCTCTGCTATTCAAAGAGAACGAGGCTAAATTTCCACCTTGTCTATTAAACATGTCCTGATCTCAGTTATTGAGTATAGGATTTGAGTTTAGGAGCAGGGAGGTTCTACTGCAGTTGTACAGGGCCTTGGTGAGACCACACCTGGAGTATTGCGTACAGTTTTGGTCTCCTAATCTGAGGAAAGAAGTTCTTGCCATAGAGGGAGTAGAGAAGGTTCACCAAACTGATTCCTGGGATGGCAGGACTTTAATATGACGAAAGACTGGATAGACTCGGCTTGTACTCGCTAGAATTTAGAAGATTGAGGGTGGATCTTATAGAAACTTACAAAATTCTTAAGGGGTTGGACAGGCTAGATGCAGGAAGATTGTTCCCGATGTTGGGGAAGTCCAGAACAAGGGGTCACAGTTTAAGGATAACGGGGAAGTCTTTTAGGACTGAGATGAATCTGTGGAATTCTCTGCCACAGAAAGAGGCCAGTTCATTGGCTATATTTAAGAGGGAGTTAGATGTGGCCCTTGTGGCTAAAGGGATCAGGGGGTATGGAGAGAAGACAGGTACGGGATACCGAGTTGGATGATCAGCCATGATCATATTGAATGGCGGTGCAGGCTCGAAGGGCCAAATGGCCTACTCCTGCACCTATTTTCTATGTTTCTATATTCAAGGTGAAGCATCCACAGCCATCTGAAGTAAAGAATAGCACAGATGCACAATGTTTTATGACTTTAAAGTAAGCTTCTCATTCCTAAGTTGTTCTTGGCTTTCGCCATTTCCTGCCTGCTTGCAGATATACACACAGATCTGCCTGCCACTAAGCCATCACTCCATTCACAGTGTGTGCTGCCTCCTGCTCCACTAGTAACGGCTCTCACTGTCTCCTACTTAGTTCTCACTATCTTCTGCACTCAATCAATGCCACTTTTATTTGCTGATCCACTTTAATCTTTTAGTCAATTCTTGTTCTTTGCTGTATCCATTCTCGCCACACTGCCACTATATTTGTGCTCTAGCACCTGTTATATTTGGCTCCAAGGAACATTCCTTTTCCTTGTGCACAACGTTGGGGATAGAGTACTGTCAATACTGCACAAAACTCACTGATACTTATGTCCGTTTACTTAGAACCCAGCCAGAATTCCAATGACGAATTGGAGGTGCTAATGAAAATGTTAGAGCAAGGTGGACTGTCATTAATCGGCAAAGAACAACCCTTTCGAAAAGATTATCATCAGTCGTTCATCAGACGAAATAAGAACCCAATTATCAACGAGAAAGCACACAATCTCCGAGCTCTTAAGAGCACACTAAAGGCAAGTGTTTAAATCAGTTCCATTGAATGATTTGCATTTGCATTTTCTTTCTGTTTTGCTGTTGTGGTCACTAACTGATTATCTGACTATTTTTAGGCTAAAATTGTGGATTTGCAATCAATTAACAAGATCCTGGAGGATCCTCATTTGACAGCAGCAAAGTATAGAGTTTGGAAAGAGGGAAATCAGGAACTGCTTGCAGACATCCATAAAGCTCGGCAGCTTGCAAAGAAAGGACGGAGAGCGAAAGTTGAACATCAGTCAATTCCTGAACCAGACCTGCAACTGAAAGCCATGGAGAATTCTTTCACTTGGTTTAATACAGGTCAAATATCATCAGAAACATCCATGTCTGTGTTACATGAACTGGAGGACAACAAAGTTACCTGTTCAGGTAGTACATCTCCGCAATTAGGAACTGGAGAATATGACTGTGAGGAGGGAATGCATACCCAACAGGACTTGGACATTGACAGGATTCAAAGATGTCCTTAATCCTTCTGTAATTTCACATCCAAGCCACTGAATGAATCCCAAAATGAGAGCAGAGCTTGGAATTAGGCACTGTTAATTCAGAAGATGTTTTACCGAAGAGCAAATATGCTAAACTATTGGGTTTTTTTTACCATGCACATTGACAAGAAATGTAACCTGTTTTAAAATTTAATTTTAGCAACAAAATTATTCAAATTGGTTAAAAGGGAAAGAAAAGCTATATCTCCGAGTGATTCTGTTGTGTGATTTTTATAAAGAACCCAAATATTTTATGCACTTACAATAATATATTAGACATGTTTTTAATAATTTCTTTAATATTTGTATGTAACCCAAAATGCACACAAATATAAAGGTCCATCCCTCTAAAAAAATTTAAGACATCTCTTTCCTACATTACATATGTGCTGAACAATGGGGTCAGAAACAGGCTAGAAATATGTTGGCCTTGTGTGGACACCTAGACAACAGAGGAAACTGTTCAACTGCATCAGTCTCCCCTGAATTTTCCATTCCATCTTTTACTCCAATCTAGAGATTGTCTGCACTGATTCAAAAAAATGTCTGCTGTTTCCTTTTGCAAATTTGATCTTTCTCTGTGCATCTGTTGTTAAATGTCTCATTCCCATCAATGTTCTCTTTTTCTGACAATGTTTAGAAAAGAAAAGCTGGTTGGTATTTTCCTTATCTCGTCTCTCCTATTGTGTTCATGCACAATGGAGTCGTGCACTGAGCTTTATTGTTTACCTCAATTTTAAAATAACTTGATTGATATTTCCTGAGTTTGGGCAACCCTTTTATATGTAGTGACCGTTAATATTTGCTTATGTAGTGTAGTGTTCGGGTAGTGTTCCAAATCATGCGACTGTGTATATAGATTTGAACACATACTAAAATATTCAGTCAAATGTCATTCACCTTACATGTACATCTTTGCTGCTGAAGAGTCTACCAAACAACACAGGCAGTGGCTTTAAATTGTGGACAATTTGTTTGCCACTCTTCCCAAAACAAATGCTATTGATTTCTACCCCGTCCCCCTTTTATTAATTTATAATGTTGCTGTCAGCTTCAGATCATACAGAAGCAATTCTGATTAAATTAGATATTAAAATATTGTTGCAAAACCCTCAATTGATATGAATTCTGGAAAAGTTACTTTGTATTTTGGAATTGGTGTCCGATGTGATCTATATCTCAGTTTGAAAGGATTTAGGAGGAACTGTTTTTTATTTATCCTTTTCCCACAATAGTCACCCATTCAAACTCTAGTTTCTGCTGCTTGGCCCCAAAACATTACTATTAACTTCTAATGACACTACAATGTCCAATGTACATGTCTATCAAAGTTCACAAAACTATTACTTTCTAACACAACATTAAAATGACCAATATGCACATGTCTTTTCAGTGTCCGTAGACTATCTGATAACAGAGGAAATTATAACCTAGCCTGCTCCATCATTTACAATACATCCTCTCAATTACAAAACTATTTCCCACCCACAATCCAGCACAGCCAAGACAAATCAGAAGACTATGGTAGTCCAGACTGACTATCAGTACAGTTCAAATATCCAACCTAGATTGTTCTTGATCTTATGACTGTGATGTAGACCACCTCTTAACTATTCTTGCCTATCTCTGTAACATCTGTACTTGAATTTCAGATTTTAAAACGGGTGGATTGTGGAATTTCAATTAATTTTTAAATAAAATGTTTATTTTAGTGTCTAGCATCCTTTACTTCTAACGGCTATAAGAAAAATAAATCTGCCTATATATATATATATATATATATATATATATATATATATATATATATATATATATATATATATATATATATATATATATGGGATTGCAATGGTATTGATGTAGTATTGATGGATAAATAGAGAGAATTGTGTGCTGGAGACAAAAGATCTGGAACTGGATGGAGCATGGTATATGTATTTGGAAATATTAATTGAGCCATTCCATATCATTATCAGCGACTAGAAAATAACTATTTTCACAGGTGGTGCACAGCTGATGAGGATCAAGGTGCAAGGGACTTTGGGTGAGTAAGAGGGACACAGTTTTGAGTTTAGCTGAGGTTTGTTAAAAGTAGTGGAGAAAGCACAAGTTAATTCTTGAAGTTGCAATGTGACTTCAAGTGATGTAGGGTAAAATGCAGAATACATAGGAGTATGAACATGATTTGGCAATGTATTGGAAGTAGTGTAAATGCTCAGCTTTGCATCCATCAAGACAATTACATTCTAGGTCACCAAAGGAGGTAGCCAGGAAACTGATGGAATTGAATGTAAAACTTATCATTGATTTATTTGGACAACAAAAGGTGGAGATTATTCAGCACTTGGTCTGCTGAGCAGTTAAGAGCGGGGCATAATGGTCACTGCTGTACTACAAATGACAGGGTAAACACTTCAGCTTATTCTAACAGGCATTTATATAAAAAGACCATCCCAGATTTAAGTGGTACTGAAAGTTTACTGGATGTCAAAATTGGCATTTACCAACTTTGTATCATTTACAGAATTGACCTCTTGCTTAACACCATTCCACAGAGTGCTGATTCAACAGAGTGGTCCGGATGTCTGAATATTCAATATGTTTGGGCTGTGGCCTACAGCCATACAATGGTGACTTTATTACAGCTGTGTGCAAAATGAACCACAGAAGACTGGTGTATAAGAAGGAACTGTGGATGCTGTTTTAAACCGAAGATAGACACAAAAAGCTGGAGTAACTCAGCTGGACGGGCATCATGTCTGGAGAGAAGGAATGGGTGACGATTCAGGTTGAGACCCTTCTCCAGATGCTGCCTGTCCCGCTGAGTTACTCCAGCTTTTTGTGTCTATCTGTGAAGACTGGTGCTGGATAAACAGGGACGAGAGGGGTGGCTATTCATCATCAAAGTACTAGTACTGGCAATGACTGGCCCATGTAATGACTTAGTGAATCTTGTGGTCTCTCTCACAACATCCATTTGACATGATCAAATTTGCTGACTCCCTCTCTCTGCCTTTGGCAGCATGTTGTTTCCTAGTTGGGAAATTTCTCTGCGGTAACAAGCAGATGGAGAAAGTGCAGGTCAAAAGAACAGCAAGCACGTTTAATAGTTTAAATTATGAAAGAATGGAACATTGTTCAGAGGCTGGGGTAATGCAATGAAGAGGAACGGGCCTAAAGAGAAAAATAATTTCCTTGGAATTCATGACCCAGGTGTGCTGCTGATTTGATTGGAGGTACTAAAAAGGAATAGTGCCCAAAATTAACTGCCTGGAGTTGCAGAGAACCACAAATGTAAGATTCAATTGCAGAAATAGACTCATGAAATCATGAATCGGATTCCAACAATATTTGTTCCAACAACAGCATTTCCAGCATTTCTATTGTTGATTGGACTCTACCCATCAGTAGTCCGCAGTGCTGCAACACTTGGCTTGAAGGTGAATTGGTTCATATTTGCTGTCACAGCTGACACAACTGTGGATCCTGATCAAAGTTATTTTATAATTAAAGCCACCGATCCAAAGTACAGAGACACAGGAAATGAATCACATAGTAATAACCTTCGTATCCGGAGGGGCTTGGGGGAGTGCAAACAAAAATAGAAATGTTGGAAATGCCTGTGGAGAGAGAAGTGTTGTCAGAATCTAATTTATACTTGTAGCAGAGGAATAGCAAATTAATATCAAATATTTATTGTGTCATAAGCAGCTATTGGCACATTGAGTGTAAAATGGCTCTCAGGATAATTCCATTAGTCCCTTCTTCTTTTATTTCCCTGTAACCTCTTCACCTATTCTCTTGTGTGCCCATTAAACCCCCTCTATGTTTTCTGTCAGACACCTACACTAACGGTAATTTACAGCATGCAATTGATTAGGATATAGGAGGAAACTGGAACACCCAAGGGAAACACGTGGTATAAGAATGTGCAAACTCCACATACTTCACACCATCTCGGGGAAAGTTGCCAAAATAATCAAGGATCACTCGCTCCCTGATCATTCTTTCTTCTCTCTTTGCGCAGAAGACAGAAAAGCATGAAAGTATATACCACCAGATTCAAGAATAGCTTCTTCCCGATTGTAATCAGACTCTCGACTCACATATACCAAAGTTGAATTCCCGATCTGCCAATCTACCTCATTGCACCCTTGCATGTTTTTTTTAACTGGACTTTTTTTTCAGTAGCTGAAAAAAAGTCACACTATACTCTAAATTATGTCCTTTTCTCTTTAACACTTACCTGATGTACTCCAGTATGATATGATTTGCCTGGGTAGCATGCAAAATACAAAGTTTTCCACCGTGTCTCAGTACATGTAACAATAATAACCGGTACCAATAACAAAGCTTCAGAAGAGAGGAACTGAAACACTTCACAAAACTTTGGATGTGACGAGGAAACAAATAAGCGAAAGAACCACAACAGTGATCAGTAGCTCCAAATTTACTGTTCAGATTGCATTCTTAACATGCTTTTGTTTCAAAACAAATATATCTATTTTACAAAAGGAAAAGAAACAGAAATACATGGGTAGTGTGTTTTGGACAGGTGCCTTTAAATGTAATTTAGATTAAAATGCAGTCACCTTTGGAGCCACAGGATCTTAAGCTCAGGAAGACAGAAAGTAGTAAGGCCTAAGGACTTTACAGAAGGAACCTCAGTATGAAACTAATGTTGACTGACCCACTGAGGTTTCTCCTGCACTTTGTGTTTTGCTCAGCAAGAAACTCATCTGTCCAAGATCCATAATCTCCAAATCACACATTAGTTTGATATTCACCATTTCTTCACCGTCAAGATCCTGCAAATGCCTCACTAATATTGCAGGGCTGCATTCAACAGACAAAATACTGCAGATCACAAATTTTAAATTCAATGTAAATTCTAGGCACGTTGCAATTATACAAGTCTTATCTTGAACAATGATTGATCCTGTTACTCTCTGGAATCATTGAATAATACTAAATGGTTGCCCATCAATCCTATTTGAGTCTGCAAAGGCCTTTACCGGCTGTTTCCTCCTCCATCTTTAGCACAAGTCGCCCGCAGCACAATACCCAGCAATTTCTAAACGCGAGTAAAAAACTTTCTTCAAAAGTGAGTAAATTGTTGCCAAGCACATTGGTACCAAATTACCATTAGTGTCAAAAAGGACACAAAGTGTTGGAATAACTCAGCAGGTCAGGCAGCATCTTTGGAGAACACAGCTAGGTGTCATTTCAAGACAGGACCTTTCTTCAGTGTGAAGCAAAGATTATGATCTTTGGCATTGTGGGAAAAGGGGTTAACAGACATGGTTGATTTAAACTGGGAATAGAAAAATATAGCTCAGAAGGTTTCAACAAAGCCAGACTGTTAGTAGAATAGAAAGTAACGATAGATAGAACAGAGAGAAATTTGAGATAAAAAGTAACAAACTCACCAGATACTAGCTTTTCAATTAAAATACAAGAAACTAGGCCAGGTCAATTGTAACTGAGCATGCTTAATGAAATAAATGAATGTTACTTACACACCCCTGGTTGAGAAATTGCTCATTACCATGCACATGTATGAACATGCGATGTATGATGAGAGAGGTACTGGGGGACGTACCTATAGACTGTGCACCTCAGTGCTCTGATTGGGAAGAGCCAGAGGGGAGGTTAAGCCAGCAGAATTGTGTGTATAAAGGGGCTTTACTTTCCTGACTTTGGTGTGCCTCTAGGGGACAGCAAAGGAGAGGCACCTATTCTGCAGAATATTATCTTAATAAAAGCTTCTTTGCTGACTTTGTCTCAAACAGCATTTGTGATTTTTTTTATATCTCATAATTTGGGGGCTCGGTTCCGGTATTTAATTACTCCAGGCCAGCTGATGGGAGTACACGGACGAAGAGAAGGTGCACCCCGCTGAGCTCAGCGGTCTCAGACTCCTTGCTTACCGTCTGAAGGTTTGAGCGAGTGATGCCCGGACCAAACAGAGACTCAGCAAAGAAGTGAAGGTGGTTGGAGATTGGTTGGAAATCGCGAAAATCGAGTAATTCTGTGCACAGACCCCGGTAAGAAACTTTGACTACTATAGTATGACCTGGGCGATTTGATAAAAGATCGGAGAGGAATTCTGATCAAGGTAATGGGAAATGTAAGTGAAAACCCCAAAAGGGAGGGAAAATGAGCCCAAGGATCTGAAGATAATGATAGTAGCAGGAGAAACAGGATTAAGGCAGTTATATGAGAAGGGAATACCAACAGGGGGAAAAGGACCTGGCTAGCCTGGATGATGTACACATCCAGAAGTATACAACGAACCAATTGTTACGCCTGCGCCGGAGGCAGGCCTCAGCTGGTCCCAGTACCATTTCCCCTGAATTGGGATAGAACACCTGGGGCTATGTCATGTATACTACAGCTATTCACGAATCCCCTCTTACCAAAGAATGCGATATGCCAGAGTTATCATTCCTATTTCCGACCAGCAACAATACGAAGGGCCGAAGGGAAGACCCTAGACCTCCTCCATTCACCATTCCTCTTGGGGAGGAGGGATATGAGTGCTATACAAGAGATAACCCAGAGGGACAGGACATGGGGAAGGTGCTCAACTGCAATCAGACGTATAACATAACGTCTGAGGAACAGGGCCACTGTTCAATAGCTCCTGGCTGAGAAAGCAGATAGTCCGTAGAGCTGATGTCTGGTGGTGGTGCGGGGAGAATACCCTGTGGCCCCGGTTACCAGGGTCATGGACGGGAACCTGTACCCTCATACAACTGATGATACCCTTTACCATAGCAGTAGAACATGCTGTAGAATTCAAGGAAGGAAGCCGACGACAAAAGAGAAAGGTGAAAGGATCATCCGACACACATCTATATAGATACGATAGGAGTGCCAAGAGGGGTACCCGATGAATTCAAAGCCAGAAACCAGATAGCTGCGGGCTTTGAGTCCATGCTCTTCTGGTGGTCCACAATTAATAAAAATGTGGACTGGATCAACTACTTATACTACAATCAACAACGCTTTATAAATTACATTCGAGATGCAGTTGAAGGATTAGCGGAACAACTGACAGCTACCAGCCAAATGACCTGGCAAAATCGCATGGCCTTGGACATGCTACGGGCTGAGAAGGGAGGGGTGTGTGTAATGTTTGGCGAACAATGTTGCACATTCATCCCCAACAACACTGCTCCGGATGGGTCATGTTCCTTATTTCTACCATTGGTGACAGGCGCATTGATATCAAACGACCATTGATGCCAGGTGCAAGGGGAACAAAACTACCATTGGTGCCATACCCATTGGTACCAGACTATCCTAGTGCCAGGCAAATTGGTACCAGACTACCATCAGTGTCAGGCGAAGTGGTACAAAACAACCATTGATGGCAAACTACCATTGCTACTATCAATCGTACCAAACTACCATTCGTGCCAGTCTCATTGATCACCAGACTACCATTAATGCCATGCTCAATTGGACCTGACCACCATTGATGCCAGTCTTGTTGATCCCAAACTACCATTGATGCAAGGCTCAACTGTACCTGACCACCATCGGTGACAAGCTCATTGGTACCAGACTACCATTGATTCGAGGCTCAATTGTACCAGACCACTGTCGGTGACGAACTCGTTGTACCAGACCACCATTGGTGCTGGTGCATTGTTAAAGCACCGTTTGGTGCCTAACACATTGATGGTAAAATACCACTGGTGCCCAAGCGCCCTTACTCCAACACATTTTGTTTCTAAGAGGCCGCCATCTCGGTGAGCGCGGTACATGCGACTTTGGGCGTCACGGTTGGGCATTGTGGCGACACAAGGGCGGTAGAATGCTCGCCCAGCCGTGGAGTGAGCGGCGCGCCAGCCAGGACCGGGCCTGTGCCGCGGGAAACCAGCCGGCGTCAAAATGAACCTAGCCGGACTGCAGGACCTGAAGAAATACTCCGTTGTGGTGAGTGTGGCAGCCGTCTGTTTCTGTGCTTTTGTCTCAAATTACACACTGCGCTCCCAAGCCAAGTCGGGTTGTTTTGGGGTTTGAACGGTTCTGGGCCCCTCCCATGTACAGGGTGGGTGTGGAGGCCCAGTCCCAACCCACCAGAGTCCAGCCACTCTCTCGCCATCCAGTCCCTTTATGAACTGTACATATATCAGCCACGTTATTTTGATTCTTTCCTGATTAAAGATCCTAACATCATATTGACACATTTGTTATTTTGGCTGTGTTATAAGTACCTTTAGAATGTGTTCATGGGCCTAAAGGTTGAAATACTGATAAATTGTAGGTGTCTCTTCCCTGAAAAAATGTCAACAATAGATGAATCGATCAACTTTAGTAATCAACCACTTCAAATGAAATGTAAAAATTCAACAACATGGCTTTATTTTAAAATATTTAAATTCATTTAATTGAATTATATTTTGTAGTAGATTAAATATATCTGGTCAAATATACCCACAGGTTTATGTGACATAATTGCATAACATGCCTGAATATTACAGTTGTCATGTATTCTGACATGTTTTCAGAAGTTCCCAATTGATATAATAAATAAACGTAAACTATGCTGGAGGTACCCAGCAGGTCAAGTAGTATCTTTAGAAAGATAAACTGGGTTAACCGTTCAGTTAAATTGCCTGTCATCAAACCTGAGGAAGTGAGAAAATGTGTTGGTTAGTACCAGTGGCTACATATAAAAAACCTTTGATATTGAAAGATATGATACAGGTCATTAGTGGAAAAAATCTCAGCTCGGAAAATTTAGATACAAAATCAACATGCATGAAGCTATGAAATAAGAAAATATCGATAGGAATAATTTACAGTGCCCTTATTTTTGTCAGTAAATAAATAAGATAGAAGGGCAAGTTTAAAAAGTTCATGTAATCATCAAGAGAACTTGACAGAACTCACCAATTTGGAAAATATAACGTGGAGCAAAATGTCTACTTGAATGCATTCAAAACATTTTCAATAACACTAGACTGATAAATGTTTTCAACTGTTTTAGAAATGGACAGGATTAATTACCAATCATATTAGAAGAAAAGGGGTCTGCTGAATGTTATATTAAATATGAGAATTATTTAGTTGAGTGAAAATTAGTCTTGGATTTAAACAAAGCCAGTCATAGAAATATGAATGATTGAGATAGCTGAAATAGACTGTGAAATTAGATTAAATTATGCAGAATAATGTCTCCAGCAGAATATGCTGGAGACACTGAACAGCATCTATGCACAGATAAGCAGAGTTTGCATTTCAGGTGAAAACAGAGATACAACTGAATTAATTAACTCGGGTATACTCTAATTTGATATCAAAAACTATAACAGTAGGTAAACTGTGCCTTAGGCAATTCAAATTTCTCAACAAATATACATTCCGTGAAAAATGAAAAACTACAATGGAAAAGTAATGCATCTGCAACTAATGAATTAAGTGAAAGATATTGTCAGAAAAAGAGCAAGACTGAGGGTTTTTTTAATTGGCAAAGAATGACATAGAAATAGGATGGGAGCATAAAATGGTTGATTTTTGAGAAACATTCTGAAAGCATTTATAAGGTGTAAGGAAGAAATTAATGAATACAAGCATGTGCCTTTAGAGATAGAGACAGAAATAATTATATGGTGAAATTGCAGAAGCATGAAACATTGTACCTGTCTAAAAGAGGAAGGCACAAAAGGTATTTTATGTTGTGGAAAAACAATTATCCAATGTGTGATTAATGAATTGAAAATTATTAATAAAAAATACCCTGGAGTGAACAATGGGCTAAATATTGGCTAATTTCTGAACCTGATATTTCAAATTTAATGGCTACCTTGAATTTGATTTTCAAAAATATGTAGGGAACACTTGACCTACAGTATTCCAGAAAAGAGGACGGGTAAACTATTAACTGCAGGACTGCTGGCTTGACATCAGTAATAATTAAAAATAGTTAAAATACACTGATAATATGTTGTAAAACAGCACTTTGAAGTTTTCAGTATGGTTATGGAGAGTTAACATGACTCAGTGCAAAGGAAATTGTGTTTGATAAATTGGAAAATGTTTTGAGGTGCAACTAACAGTATAATATGAAATTAATGAGTAGTGAATTTACATTTCTGTAAGCTTTTGATAAGGTGCCACACAGGATTCCTGTGCAAAATTAAGACTCATGGGATTCAGCGTTTTTATAATGACAAATTGGTGGCACAAGAAACTGCAGATGTGGAATCAAGAGCAAAAGACAAAAGTGCTGAAGGAACTCAGCAGATCAGGCAGCATCTGTGGAGGGAATAGACAGACGACGTTTCTGCAGAAAAGTCCTGACCCGAGACGTCGTCTGTCCATTCTTTCACCCAGATGTTGCCTGACCAGCTGATTTCCTTCAGCATTTTGCATTTGACTTAAATTGGAGATTGGTTCAATGACTGAATCTAAGATAGTACTGACATTTTTGAATTGGCTGGCTGCAAAGCAACAGTGCCACAACATAAATCTATGTTGTGACTTAGAGGTCAGAATGCTATGTATTTAAGATTACGAACAGTAAGAAGTTTGGTGGGAAAATATAACACTGAGAAAGATAGAAACAACTATGAAGGAAGATAATATGGATAACATTCTGCACGGATACAGCAGACAGAATATAATCTGGAGAGATGTGAAATGATAGGAAGACGGGAACAAATGAATAAAAGGTATAAAATTAGTACATGTCACTATCCAGCAGGATTTAGGGCACCCTGTGCGATAAATTGTCTGCATGGACTCGTGATAGGCTGGTTCAGAGGATGAAGTCACATGGGATACCAATTTGACCTTGTCACAGAAGCAGAGGGTGATGGTAGGGCGATGTTTTTCTGACTGGAGGTCTGTGATCAATGGTGCTCCGCAAGGACCAGTGCTCGGGGCTCAGTTTGTAATATGTATCAAGGTCTGTAGGAAAGAACTGCAGATGCTGTTCAAAACTAAGGTGGACACAAACTGCTGGAGTAACTCAGCGGGACAGGAAGCATCTCTGGAGAGAAGGAATGGGTGACGTTTCGGGTCGAGACCCTTCTTCAGACTGATGTTAGGGGAGTGGGCGGGACTGAGATGGAATGTAGTCGGAGATAGTAAGACTGGTGGGAGAACTGGGAAGGGCGAGGGGATGGAGAGAGAGAGGGAAAGCAAGGGCTATTTGAATTTAGATAAGTCAATGTTCATACCGCTGGGGTGTAAGCTACCCAAGTGAAATATGAGGTGCTGTTCCTCTAATTTGCGCTGAGCCTCACTCTGATAATGGAGGAGGCTCAGGAGAGATAGGTCAGATTTGGAATGGGAGGGGGAGTTAAAGTGCTGAGCAATCGTGAGATCAAGTAGGTTAAGGCGGACTGAGCAGAGATGTTCAGTGAAACGATCGCCGAGCCTACGCTTGGTCTCGCCGATGCACAGGAATTGACACCTGGAACAGCAGATACAATAGATGAGGTTGGAGGAGGTGCACGTGAACCTCTGCCTCACCTGAAAAGACTGTTGGGGTCCTTTGATGGAGTCGAGGGTGGAGGTAAAGGGACAGGTGTTGCATCTCCTGCGGTTGCAGGGGAAAGTACCTGGGGAGGGGGTGGTTTGGGTAGGAAGGTACGAACGAGTTGACCAGGGAGTTGCGGAGGGAACGGTCTCTGTGGAAAGCAGAAAGGGGTGGTCAAGAGAACATGTGATCCCGTTGAGGGTGGCGAAAATGTTCTTCTGCAGTTGTATACGGCTCTGGTGAGACCACATCTGGAGTCTTGTGTACAGTTTTGGTCTCCTAATTTGAGGAAGGACATCCTTGTGATTGAGGCAGTGCAGCGTAGGTTCACAAGATTGATCCCTGGGATGGCGGGACTGTCATATGAGGAAAGATTGAAAAGACTAGGCTTGTATTGACTGGAGTTTAGAAGGATGAGGGGGCATCTTATAGAAACATATAAAATTATAAAAGGACTGGACAAGCTATATGCAGGAAAAATGTTCCCAATGTTGGGCAAGTCCAGAACCAGGGGCCACAGTCTTAGAATAAAGGGGAGGTCATTTAAGACAGAGATGAGAAAAAACGTTTTCACCCAGAGAGTTGTGAATTTATGGAATTCCCTGCCACAGATGGCAGTGGAGGCCAAGTCACTGGATGGATTTAAGAGAGCGTTAGATAGAGCTCTAGGGGCTAGTGGAGTCAAGGGATATGGGGAGAAGGCAGGCACGGGTTATTGATAGTGGACGATCAGCCATGATCACAATGAATGGTGGTGCTGGCTCGAAGGGCCGAATTGCCTCCTCCTGCACCTATTTTCTATGTTTCTATGTTTCCATGGAATCAAAGGAACATTAAGAGTATGGATGTAAAACGGGATTGAGGAACAGAATGTGAGAATATTGACAATGTTTTCTTTCTTTGGGTTTGAAGTTAAAAGGCACTACTGCAAATGGTGGTTTGGGTGCTTTGGGTTGAAGTTAAAAGGCACTACTGCAAATGGTGTTTTGGGTGCTTTGGGTTGAAGTTAAAAGGCACTCTGCAAATGGTGTTTTGGGTGCTTTGGGTTGAAGTTAAAAGGCACTACTGCAAATGGTGGTTTGGGTGCTTTGGGTTGAAGTTAAAAGGCACTACTGCAAATGGTGGTTTGGGTGCTTTGTGTAACTTCCTGTTTGCACTGTATATTGATTTTAGATAAAACGCTACCACTTACGGCTGTGATTTTTGGCCATCTTACTCAGTCCCCCTCCGCTCAGCAGGTGCAGAGGATTCTTCCCATCAATGAAAAATATAAGTGTTATTAGTGTTTAAAAAACGTTGAGAATCTCTCTCCTGTCAATCACGCCATGAAGGCCACACCTTTTCCGGTGGGAGGGGGAGGGGTTATAAAACCCGGAACTGTAGGTGTGGCTCAGTCTCTGCATGATGGGGGAGGGAGTGGTCACAACTGTCTGAGCTGTGAATCAACTGAACACACTGCATGTCTACTGAACTGTGAATTTGGTGTTTTGTGTGGTTTTATGGTGGTTTCACCCTGCTTGAAATGGTATGAAACTGCATTGGAATGTGGTGGCCTTGCACCCTGCTTGAAGTGGTATGAAACTGCACTGAATTTGGTGGCCTTGCACCCTGCTGAAAGTGGTATTAAAACTGCACTTGAATTTGGTGGCCTTGGATCCAGCTTGAAGTGATATGAAACTGCACTTGAATTTGGTGGCCTTGCACCCTGCTTGAAATGGTAGGAAAATGGATTTGAATTTGGTGGCCTTGCACCCTGCTTGAAATGGAATTTCAAGGAATAGCCATGAGTCAACTGCCAACCCACCAGCCGTGAGTGAGCTGCCAGCACATCAGGCTTGAGGGACTGAGCTGCCACCCCAAGAACCCATACCAGTGCTCCAGAAAGCCCCCCCCCCCATTGGCCACCAATATTGGAATTGGTGGAGAGGTGGAATATTGCTTTGGGGGACCAGCCCTCCTGTGTGAACACGGGACCCAATGGGTCCCACCTAGTCTAGTAAATGTTATAGGTCCGAATTCTCTATAAATTAACGAGTACTAATATTTCTTTGTTCTGATGAATGATTAGCAACCTGGAGCATAATCACGGATACTTTTGGACCCACTAGGTATTTCCATCATTTTCTATCTTTATTTCAAATAAGCTGGTATTTCATTTAAACTGTGGTCTAAGGAAGAATAGCAAGGCTTTGGGATGGGTTGAGGTGGGATTTATTAGATCTCAAAATCATATATTTTGATGGGGTATTTCTAGGCCAAGAGATTTGGATAGCCATAGGAATCAAATTTAAGACAATTGGCAATTAATACCGAAATGACACGACAAAGCCATTTTATACACAGTTGAAATTCACTGTGGAAGGATGGTGGAAATCGACTCAATGATGATGTTAATAGTACAGTGAATAATTAAGAGAAATGGAAAACGGAGAAGTAGAGGATTATGGATTGAATTATAATTGAATAGCTCAAATAAAATACTAACACAGACATGAATAGTCTTGTGCGCCGATTCTGCTTATGAATTTGTGTTGGTTTGTTGTCAGCTGTTTGATAAAACACTTCTGAAAGCCCATGAGATGTATAACTATGTTAAAGATGCTTTATAAATGTAAATTATTTTGCTGTGCTGAAGCACATTAAAGAACCAATATTTCAAACCACATGAAATATTTGCATTTATCTCTTGAAATTGGATGTGCTGTAGTGCAGTGAATGTTTCAGTGCAGATAATTTCCATTTGAAATATTTGGATGCGGGTGTGTTTTGGTGACATTAGTGTCATCTGCATAATGCAGCTGGACTATTGAGGTTTGCTATCTGGAGCATAGTCTCCATAAATTGAACAGTTTCCCTTTATTTCTGAAGACTGGCTCCACTCCTATGGCCAGCTTGGACATGAGAAGCAACATTGCAGCAAAATAAATGGAGTAAAGCATTGAGGGTGCGTCCATGTCCGGTACCAGTATTCATCGCGAGTGGTTTTGTTGAAGACTGATTGGCTCATATTACACCTTGAGTGCTGTCATGGATCAAAAGTTAAATAGAGACGACTGTTGCAGCTCAATTTGAGGAGAGTGTTCCACAGCCCATCACAGTCATCAATGGAGTGAAAGGGTTTGGTGAGGTGGGAAGTGATTTTGCATAGAGGCAGATTCAGCCAGATGTCATAAGATCATAAGCAGAATTAGACCATTCAGCCCATCAAGTCTACTACGCCATTCTACTGGCTGATCTATCTCTCCCTCCTAATCCCATTCTCCTGCCTTCTCCCCATAACTTCTGACATTCGTACTAATCAAGAATCTATCTATCTCTGCCTTAAATATATTCACTGACTTGACCTCCAGAGCCTTCTGTGGCTAATAATTACACAGATTCATCAGCCTCTGACTGAAGAAATTCCTCCTCATTTCCTCCCTAAAATAACACCCTTTAATTCTGAGGCCATGACCTCTAGTCCTAGATTCTCCCACTAGTGGAAACATGCTCTCCACATCCACTCTATCTATCTAAGCCATTCACTATTCTGTACGTTTCAATAAGGTCCCCCCTCATTCTTCTAAACTCCAGCGAGTACAGGTCCAGTGCCATCAAAAGCTCATCATGTGTTAACCTACTCATTCCTGTGATAATTGTTATAAACCTCCTCTGGACCCTCCAGAGCCAGCACATCCTTCCTCAGATGTGGTGCCCAAAATTGCTCACAATATTCCAAATGCGGCCAGACCAGCTCCTTAAAGAGCCTCAATATTATATCCCTGTTTTTGTATATAAGCCCTCTCAAAATAAATGCTAGCATTGCATTTGCTTTATTTACTACCAATTCTACTTACAGATTAACTTTTTGGGAATCCTGCACGAGCACTCCCAAGTCCCTTTACACCTCCCATTTCGGGATTATTTCCCCATTTAGAAAATAATCTATGCTTTTATTCCTGTTTTTCTTGGATTTGTAGTGCAGTGAGGTTTATGTCTACATGTCTCCAGACAGAATCTACACTGTGATTCAAGAAGGTCTGTAGCCACTGAGAGGAGGCATTTGAAGAGGATGAAGTGATGACTTTCCCATTTGTGGAAAGTGAAAACCTCTCTGCAATTGCTACTGTCGGAATTGCCTGCTTTCTTGAACATGGTCAAAATTATAGTAGTGGTGGTCCTCTGGAATATCATCTTCATCCCAGATGTGGGTGATGAGGCTGTGGACTTGTGACTGAAGCTCTTGTGGCTGATTTTTTTAAATTTCCTGAGACCTTGTTTCCTTTCCCCTTGGAATGTAGCTTCCTTGATTTTGTTCAGGATTGGCAGCAGGTCTGGCATGGATAAATAGCTGTGGGGTGAAGTTAATTAGTTCATGTCAAATATATAGTTGTGCTTGAGGTCTTCAAAGTCTTCCTTTCAGTGAATGTTGACTGCCTCTCTATCCTTTGGCCGTGATAGATGGCTTTTATCGCACTAACAAACCCATCCAAGTCATCACTAGCAGTAAGCTGATGAGCATGCAGAGCACACTCCATCCAGTATTTATAGCTTAGACCCTATGGGAGGGGCCTTGCTGGGTCTCTGCTTTCATGTGCCTGTAAATTCAAAAAGGTGAAGCTTCCAATCCAGAATAAATATCTGCATTTTTAAGTCAAACCTTGACAAACAAAGGGTGAAATGTTACTGGGTTTGACATGTCTCTAGCTTCCCTGTGCCATATTTTCTGTGTATTATTTTGTGATATGAATATAAAAATACCATTTAGCCTCTGGAGCCTGTTATGCTACTCTGTTCACAATTCTATGATGTTCCTTTCATCTACACTGTGCGAAGATTATCACTGCTTCCTCTAACTTTTGCTGTCTTGTACCCTTTACATCAAAGGGAGCCTTCTGATCTAAAAAAAAAGTCGTAACATTTTTCTTGCATTAAAACAATATTCACGATCTATCTGACTGTGGTTCAAAAAACTCTTTAAAACTAAAAACAAAATATGTTAGCATCAATTCCAAAACTCTGTTAATGAGCTCCCTTATGTAATGGTAGAGCTTAGGGAAGGATGCACTTCAGGAATTGAATTTCCAACCCTTTCCTCCTTTCCTTAAAGCCTGATATCTGGAAGTAGTCCTTGGTAGATCTTGACACGAGACAATCAATACCCTTTCAGCTCTGAATAATGCTGACAAAAGAATAAATGCACAAAACAGCGTTGAGAGGGGATGTAGGGTCGAAGCAACAATTGCAAAATTGTGATAAACATTTTTATATGGGAAGTGGGCACTCTGTGGAAAGTAGTTGCCAATAAGAAATCCGCAAGGGTGTGACTACCCTCTTTGAATGCCTTGCTCCACAGCCAAATGTCCCTTCCAAAAAGTTAATGTTCTTTAATTTACGATTAGAGCTTTTGTTTTGACTTCTGGATTGCAACGGGGCACCAGAGTGTGAAATGTGGCATGTCAGCAGATAAGCCTGCAGGTTTCTTCATTCTGACTTTGAGGGCATCGCAGACACTGGTGTTTTCCACTGATAGAGTCATAGAGTCATACAGCATGGAAACAGGTCCTTCAGCCCAACTTGCCCACGCCAACCAACACGCTCATCTAAATTAGAACCATTATTAGAACCATAAATTAGAACTAAATTATTTCTTTGATTACTGTTTGATAATAGGGAAAAAAATAATATTGAAATTTTGGAAGGGAACATTATCCCCCACAATTAAAATGTGGACAGCAGAGATGTCGGAGACGTTGCATTTGGAAAGAATTAGATTTGTCCTAATGGACAAATATGAAATCTTTGAACAGATATGGTCTCCATATATACAATATTTGAGGGGGTAGCTGTTCTTGGCATCACAACTCAATGGGTACCCGACAGGATTTGATGAAAATAATTCATTTTCAAACTGGGATTTGTATACATGTCTCTATTGATATTATCATTTGTAATAGTTTTATTTACAATATATTTTGTTGTTTCTCTTTTATATATATATATATAATACTTTTTACTCTTTTAAAAAATATATATATATTAAATAGATATATTAATTGTTTTTTTTCCTTTTTTTCTTTTTTTTTGTTTTTTTCCTTTCTTTTTTTATATAATCAAAATCATTATTTAATCACAACCTTTATTGATTTAAAACCTATTCTTTTTTCTTTTTCTCTCTATTTCTAAAAAACAGAAGATAATAATCATCAATGTGATATTTGTATAAATACCGAATTAAGTTGGTATTTGTAAATTTGTTTTAGCATTGTGAAATTAATAATAAAAATATTATTAAAAAAAATAAATTAGAACCACCTGCCTGCTTTTGGCCCATATCCCTCTAAACCTACCCTATCCATGTACCTGTCTCAATGTTTCTTAAATGTTGCGAAAGTACGTCCGGCAGCTTGTTCCATTGCCCTTTACGTAAAAACAGTTACCCCTCAGATTGCCATTAAATCTTTCCCCCCTTACCTTAAACCTATGTCCTCTGGTTCTAGATTCCCCTACTCTGGGCAAAGGACTTTGTGTGCATTTACTCAATCTATTCCTCTCCTTATACACCTTTATAAGATTACCCCTCACCCCCCCCCCCCCCCCCCCCCCCCCCCCGGTGCTCCAAGGAATAAAGCCCTAGCTTGCTCAACCTCTCCTTATAATTCTGTCGCTAGAGCTGTGGCAAAATCCTGGTAAATCTCTGAACCGTTGCAAGCTTCACAACATCTTTCCTATAACATGGTGACCAAAACTCAACGCAATACTCTAAATGTGGCCTCACCAACGTCTTATATAACTGTAATGTGACCTCCCAACTTCTATACTCAATACTTCAATGAAGGCCAATGTGCCGAAAGCCTTTGTGACCACCCTAATAACCTGTGACACAACTTTCAAGGAACTATGCGCCTAGATCTCTCTGCTCCACAGCACTCTCCAGTACCCTACCATTCACTGTGCAGGTCCTGCCCATGTTAGACTTCCCAAAAAGCAACTCCTCACATTTATCTGTATTAATTCTTAACCATTCCTCAGCCCACCTGCCCACCCATCAAGATCCTGCTGTAATCTTTGACAACCATCTTCATTATCTACAACACAACCCATTTAGTGTCATTTGCAAACTTGCTAATCATGCCATGTACGTTCTCATCCAAATTATTGATATAGATGACAAACAGTAAATGGCCCAGCACCGAATCCCGACGCATACCACTAATAACAGGCTTCCAGTCCAAAAAAGACCCTTCCACCAATACCCTCTGCTTCCTTCTTTGAAGCCAATTTTCTATCCATTCTGCTATATCTCCTTAGATTCCATACAATCCAACCTTCCAGAGCAGCCTACCACGCGGAACCTTGTGGAATGCCTTACTGAAATGCATATATATAACAGCCACAGCTCTGCCTTCATCAACCTTTTTGGTCACACCTTCAAAAAACTCAATCAGGTTCGTGAGACACGACTTCTCTCGTACAAAACCATGCTGACCATCCCTTATCAGCTCTTGTCCATCTAAATGCATGTATATCTTATCCCTTGGAATACACTATAGGAATTTTCCAACCACAGATGTTAGGCTCACTGACCTGTAGTTCCCTGGCTTTTCCCTGCAGCCCTTCTTGAATAGAGGCACAACATTTGCCACCCTCCAGTCTTCTGGCCCTTCGCCCGTTTTTAATAACGACTCATAAATCACAGCGAGGGCACCTGCAATGTCCTCTCTAGCCTCCCACAGTGTCCTCGGATATATCTGATCAGGTCAGGGAGATTTGTCTACCTAAGTACCTACTGTTTGAAGTATATCTTGCAGCAAATCCATACCACATTAAACATGAAGGTAAATTACCTAGAAACAATTGCAAAATCAGTTAATGTCACATTAACATACATTTTGTCTGTACTTAGCCAGTTTTGGAAATTGTGCTGAATGATTTATGTTTCTTTGAATTAAAAAAACCCTATTATTTGAAAGCTGAAAATCCTGCATGAGTACAGAGAACGTTCATTTTTCAAACATTAAAATTATTGAATGTAGGTGATTCAGCTCAGGAATGAATAAGAGATATCATTTTATTCCAGAGCTATACATTAAGAAAAATAGCAAGCTTTTCTATTGGAAAAGTAAAGTTGGATATAACCTGGACATTACCATGGACTGGCTTTAAGCTAATGGAGGGGCCAATCTATTTTACAGCAATACCCAGTTTCTATTAACAGTCTGTTAATTAGCTTAAACACATGCAGTGCTAGAATTACGCAGACTAATGTATTTTTTTGTAAATCAGCATCTGCAGTTCTGTGTGAAAATTAGCTTAGCAGTTATAGAAAATAGAAACATAGAAAATAGGTGCTGGAGGAGGCCATTCAGCCCTTCGAGCCAGCACCACCATTCATTGTTATCATGGCTGATTGTTCCCTATCAATAACCTGTGCCTGCCTTCTCCCCATATCCCTTGATCCCACTAGCCCCTAGAGCTCTATCTAACTCTCTCTTAAATCCATCCAGTGACTTGGCTTCCACTGCCCTCTGTGGCACGGAATTCCATAAATTCACAACTCTATGGGTGAAAAAGTTTTTTCTCACCTCAGTCTTAAATGACCTCTCCTTTATTCTAATACTGTGGCCCCTGGTTCTGGACTCACCCAACATTGGGAACATTTTTCCTGGATTTAGCTTGTCCAGTCCATTTATAATTTTATTTGTTTCTATAAGATTCCCCCTCATCCTTCTAAACTCCAATGAATACAAGCCTAGTCTTTTCAATCTTTCCTCATATGACGGTCCCGCCATCCCAAGGATCAATCTCGTGAACCTACGCTGCACTGCCTCAATCACAAGGATGTCCTTCCTCAAATTAGGAGACCAAAACTGTACACAATACTCCAGATGTGGTCTCACCAGAGCCCTATACAACTGCAGAAGAACCTCTTTACCCCTATACTGAAATCCTCTTCTTATGAAATCCTCTTGTTATGGCGGTGGAGTGGTACCTTATGGCTTTTGATTTTAGCCCATGATAAACTCTGAAATGGAATTCAGTAAGCTGGTCATTTTAATGCTGACACCAGGCGGGGCACAATGGTGCAATGGTAGAGTTTCTGCCTTACAGTGCCAGAGACCCGAGTTCAATCCTGACTATGGGTGCTGTTTAAACAGAGTTTGTACGTTCTCACTATGACCGCTTGCGTTTTCTCCAGTTGTTCCAGTTTCCTACCACACTCCAAAGACGTACAGGTTTGTACGCTAATTGGCTTCCATAAATTGTAAATTGTTCCTAGTGTGTAAGATAGTGCAAGTGAACTATCGCTGGTTGGCGTGGACTTAGAAGAGCCTGCTTCCATGCTGTATCTCTAAAGTTTAAAGTACAGACCGGTAAAATATAACCATGAAAGGCTTCCTGTTGTATTGCAGTACTCCACTCTACCCAATTCAACCTCTGTGCTACCAGTGGACATGTAAAGCTCTCTGAAGCAACCAAGCAACGGTAATACTAGGGGACCGAGGATCTAGTGGGAGGGAGGAACTGAGAGGAATACACATTTGTCAGGAAATTGTGTTAGGTAAACTGTTCCAATTCACTGGATGTTTTCATGAGGGTGTTAGATTTATCTCTTTGTGCTAACAGAGTCAAGGGATATGGGGAAAAAACAAGAATGGGTTACTGATTTTGGATGATCAGCTATGATCATATTGAATGGCGGTGCTGGCTCGAAGGACTGAATGGCCTACTCCTGCACCTATTTTCTATGTTTCTACTCGCATCAGGTCTAAATCCTGTCTCCACCTTCCCAAGAACAAATTTAAAAGAATGACTTGGGTATTGATTGTATTGCCCAATGTTTCCTGCAAGCTGCCAAAAACTAAACCTGCTGAAACCATTTAAAAATGAGGTGCAGTTTTGCTAAATAATGAATAGATGTTAGCCTTACATTAATTTTTAAGCAATGAGGCAAATCCTATTGGGCAGGTGTGATAGCTTGTCTATATTAACTGTCTTTTCAGTTGATTTACTACAATTCTGTAAGTCAGCCAATATTCTTACATGACCAGAATGCATTCGACTAAACGCATCCATATATTCCTCCATTGACTATAGAATGCAGAGCTCTTCACGCTGAATTAACTGCTTTCTTGGAATTGGTTGACAATTGAACTTATTCACACCCTGTCAAGATCATATCTCAGTGGTTCAGAGATTCCATTGTGTGTGCATTTTTTTTTGTGCATTGCACTTGAATTGAAGGATAAACTTGATCGTGAAATGGGATCAGGTCTACCTGATATGGATATTGCACAACATAACTGAACAAATGCACGCAGGAACCTAGTTTGTGTATACGACTGACTGAGGAGCATTGAATCTTGACGCTAGTGGTTTCTATAAGCCGCTGCTTTCAGAGGTCTGTCATCTTCTGTGACAGGTGCTAGTTGTGCACCTGTGTCCTGGCTGCCCTGTTTGTAGAGAAAAAGATCACTGTTACCTTCAACTTGTTATCCTCTAAATCATGTCAGGCAACCATAGCTAATATATTGTCATAATTGCCAGAAGCTCACTGCTTCTAATTGTCCTGAGGATACTGCTTGATCACTAAAGATACTGATTATAAATGAACATGCTACAGTGACAATCCTTTTAACTATCCTGACCTAATGCCTGCAGCGGGTGCCATTCCCAATTGTACGGCGGTAGCTTGCAAGAGCTTCACATCACAAGAGGAGGAATTGATCTGTTATAACTACAAAGGCAATGGCTTTGGTATTTAGGACAGTCAAGGTTGATGCTAGGTTGCTTAATTCATTATGTAGAATTGTATTTTTTTCTTGTTTAAAAGACACAACATTGGAGCTGCTTTCAATAGTACAAAAATGTCCTCTCCTCTAAACCTGCAGCAGGTTAGGCAAGGTCACCTAGATGAATCAACTTTAGACTGCAACATCTGTCAGAACTGGTGTGTTGATAGTTAGCCATGAGAACAATGACAACATGGCAATGGAAAAAAACTGCTGGAGGAATTTAGCGGCTTAGGAGCTTCTGATGCAGGGCCAAACCTGATGCAGGGTGGGTCTCCACTTGAATCAGCAATCATCTCTCAACATGAAACATCAACCATCCCTCTGCCTCCACAGATGCTGCCTGACCCATTGAGTTTCTTCAGCATTGTGTTAATTGTTTCAGATTCCAGTATCCGCAGTCTTTTGTGTCTCAAAATTCTAGTATTTGCACCACTAAAACCACAAATGGTATCATCACAAAGACACCAGATTGGTACATTACGCACATAGTGAAAATGTTCAGGGACAAGGCATCAGCAACTCCAACAATCCGAAGGAGGTCAGACAATTTCAATGACATACCTGCCTTGATACCGTCTGAGCTTACACGCGTGATTTTGAATAAAGTGTTCCTCGGGCAATACTCAAACATTGGCTATTTTCCACCTGTGTTGCAGTGGCTAATTGGATTTACAGGAGTTATATTGAGTTAGTCAATACTACCACAATGGAAAGAATGAGTTTCATACAGCAAATCCATATGCAAGGAAGAGGGACATATAGTGAGTGCTTTATCATTTGTGTTTATGATTTATCTCGTACTTAAGGTGTTACATTGGAGCAATGAGAAGACCATACTGGCTTAGTTCCCCCAGTGCTATATTAGCAGATTAGTAAGGGTGTCAGGGGTTATGGGGAGAAGGCAGGAGAATGGGGTTGAGCGGGAAAGATAGATAAGCCTTGATTGAATGGTAGACTAGATGGGCCAAATGGCCTAATTCTGCTCCTAGTACTTATTAGTTAGTTGTAAGTAGAGTACTATATGTGTTGGCAGATGACAATTGTTTCTCTTTTACCATGTTCAACTCACTTGAACATCCTGTGACCGTGGGACAGTTCTGCCCAAATCACTCCTCCCATTACCATTTCGCTTTTGCCTTTGGTGGCTTCTCGAACAGCTTAGCATGCAATATTCCCTCCTCTACCTCAACTTCCCTCTCTACAGGTTGCCCTGCTCTTCACTACGATTTTAAGGTTGATCAGTTCTCCCTTGGTTACGCAATGACTTACAATACTCATTGGATCAAGCCTGATGTGAGTTGTTGGGAATCAATTTCAGCAGGTCTGTGGATCTCCTGAAATTAGTTACAGTTGCCAAAGGAAGGAAAACATGATGGTTACCATTTCTCAAAGCACACTAGTGAGTCGCAAGTGTGAGAACTATGCACCGGAGCAAACTGCCATGGGTCCCCCTTCATGCTGTAATTTTAATGCCTCAACCATGGACTAAGGATTTATTTAAAATATCTTTTACACCAGATGTGCAGTGGATCGCACTTTGTAGAATATTTCAATGCATATTAAATATACAGTAATGGGGCTAATGTCATTCTAGTCAAAAGACTAAAAATCAGGTGGATGGAATTTTATTAATGCTGAGATTTTTTAATACATTATTAGCTGATGTGACAAATGTAAAAGACTTTTCTTTTAGTACAAAATAGTTCGCCAAATGTCTTTGTTTTTCTGTTCCAGGGACCGAAAGTTGCTGTGAAAGAGTTGAAGTTAGACTTCAATGATATCATAGTGGGAAAGGTATGTTAGCAATCTAATGTCTGCTAAAATTAATTAAGTGTTGTTTGAAATGTATTGTGTTGCAGTACAATTACATTTTGTGATAATCAATAATAGATTCCTTAAAGGACTGGCAGTTCTGCTTCAATGTGAATTTCCTTCATGCTAATTGGATATGACGCGACTGATGAATTAGAGAACATTAATTGTATTACCTGGGCTAAAGTTGATATAACCAAAGATCCTATAGCAAGCAAGATAGATCACTCGACAAAAAAGGAGTATGGTCATGGGCAGATTCATGGGTAATTTTTGGCCCCATTTCCGTAACCGGCTTCCGTCTCCGCACCAAAGATCCCATAGGATACTAGTGCGGAGACGGAAGCCGGTTACGGAAACATCCTCGTAAAAATAAAAGTTATTTGGCAAAAATCTTCTCCTCATTTTCAGAATTTTAATTTATTAACACAAACTGTTCTCCCGTAACGTTGATTACACTGCGAGTCGGGTCGAGTCGGGTTACAGAAATGGATGAAAAAAAGGCCCACGTTCCGCTCCGTTCCGTTGCGTACTACACGTCAGCCCATTGCATTTAGGAGTGGTCTATCTTGCTCCGCTATAGGATCTTTGGTATAACATGGTCCACTCTCACTCCCCCTCCCCCCCAAATGGAACAAGGATAGAGTTTCCCAGGTCCTTTCACCCCACCATCCTCCGTATCCAACACATCATCCTCTGACATTTCCACCATCTCCACATCCCACCACCGGTCAGAACTTCCCATCCCCACCCTTTCCGTAGAGATTGTTCCACCGCACATCCTTGGTTCATTCATCCCTGCACACCCAAAGCACCTCTTTCTCAGGTAGGAGATGTAACACTTGTCCCCACACCTCTCCCTCACATCCACCCATGGACCCCAGCAGACCTTCCAGTTGAGACAGATTTACATGCAGCTCCCCTAACCTCATCTACTGCATTCGGTGTTCCTGATGTGGCCTCTTTACATAAGCGAGACCAAGCATGGACAAGACAACCATTTCGTCTTACACTTGCGCTTGATTAGCTAGGGCCAGTTGGATCTCCTGGTTGCTCACCATTTTAAATCCTCTTTCCATTGTCATACTGATCTTTCTATCCTGGACCTATTCCATCGCCAGAGAGAGACCACATGCAAACTGGAAGAATAGCACCTCATATTCCATTTGGGTACGTAACAAAACAACGGTATGAACATTGAATTCTCCACATTTAGGTAACTAACCTACAAACCCCTCCCTTCCCCAATGTTTTGACCCTCTCTTTTCCCTAAATCCCACACTGGATGTGCATCCATATCCCCATCCCCTTCCAACTATATTCCTTTCTCTGACTTTACATTTCATGGCCCTTCCCTTCCAATCTCCTGTTCTCACACTTTTTGTCTTTTCATCTCTGGCCTTTGTCCAACCATCTTCCAACCCCCCCCCCCCCCACCCCCCTAACTCCACCCCCCCCCCCCACACCTATACCCACATATCACTTGCCTATCACTATCCCAATCCCACCTCTCTCCCAGCTTTCCATCTCCCTACTACAATCAGTCCACAGCAGAAATGTTGCTGAACATGTTCTCCAGAGATGCTGCCTGACCCGCTGAGTTACGCCACAGCTTTGGAAACCGGCATCTGCAGTTTCTTGTGTCTCCATAACACATTTGATTGGGAACTAAAGAATCACTTAAAAGAGATTGTGGTAATGTTGTTTTTGTTTTAAAAGCAGTCGAAATGAAAATATATTCTTTCCATCGACACTGTTATATCTTAAGAATATCACTGTGCGTGCCCACTGAAATTGACAATCACTGCTGTTGACACGTACAATGCTAGTATATTAAACAATGACATGTAGTTGAATATTTCCAGTTTTCAGTAAACTTACAGCTATTAAAAATACCTTTATTTTTCCCTCTCCTCATCTCCACAATTGTTTTTATTATATGTTTCTTAGGAAAATTGTGTTATAGCAGAACTATCTGTATATAATTTGTAGTTAAGTTGAGACATTCATCTCTTCCAGAGTTTAAATGTTGATCTTGCACTGTGTAATTCCAAGAAACATTATTAAACCATAAATACAGAAGGAGGCCACCGAGTCTAGTTGGTCTCTTCTACTTCACTTCTCGAAGTGATTTAAAGCTAATTTTATTTCCTGCTGGAAATTTATAGCTGTGTGTGTCCCTTTTGTTTATCCAATGTTTCTTTTAAAAATGCCATCCTCTAGACTTCCTTTTATCCAATAACAGTCTACATAAACAAATCTCTCCTAACCTCTTCCTCAGATTTTTAGTGATGATTTTAACCATCGTAGACGGTTCAGTAAGAAGTCATAGTCTTTTTATATTCAGCTGCTCAAGACATTGTAATATAAAGCATACTCAATTAAATTACCTCTTAGCCCTCTATCCTCAACTGAAAATGGTTTTGGGAACTTAAGTGTCCAACAACCTAAGCATCATCCGATGATCAACTACAATGGCCCTGTCCCACGGTACGAGTTCATTCCAAGAGCTCTCCCGAGTTTGCCCTGATTCGAACTTGGAGATTTACGGTAATGGCCGCTCGTCGGTGGTCGGGCCTCTCGTGGACATTTTTCAACATGTTAAGAAATCTTTACGAATCTTCCCGAGCTTACCTGCCGTTAACGAGTCTTCTGAGTACCAGCCGTTAGCGTTACGAGCCGCTAAGAGACGTCCCCGAGCTCCAACATACCCGCTACGTTCATTCTCTGTGCTTACCACGGGTTTGATTTTTTTTTTAACTCGGGAGAGTTCTTGGAATGAACTTGTACCGTGGGACAGGGCCATTCTAGAATCAGATTACACAAAACTGCATTAATTGTTACATGTGTGATATGGATATCTTTAACTTTTATCACTGGCAGTGATTTGAAAACATTTATTTTTGTCCTATGATCATAAATGAGAAGCACAAATTCTATTAAACTTGTCAACAATTTAATGTACCTGCACCTTCTTTTCAGGGAATTATACTATAAATAATGACTTTCACTTGCCGCAAAACACCCAAATTGTTTACAGTAGCATAATCAGACAAAAACTGATAGCGAAATCCTAATTTCGATAACCCATTATTTTTCAAGAAAATATTCAATAATATTCCTATATCCACTCAACATAATTTAATAATTGGGGGCGATTTAAATTGCACTTTGGATAACTACTTAGACAGATCCTCAACAAAAAGGAAAGCTATTTCTAATTCAAGTAAACTTATAAATTCTTTCATTAATTCAACTAACGTTAAGGATATTTGGAGATTAGAGAACCCATCCGGACGAGAATATTATTTTTTCTCGCCCGTATTCGGAACCTACTCGAGGATAGATTACTTTTTAATAGACTCAAAACTGCTTCCCTTTACGTACAATGCAAAATATCACAATATTATTATTTCAGATCATGCACCATTAACATTTAAGATAAAACTAAAAGATATATCTAATAAAACTATGACTTGGAGATTTAATCCTCAGATACTGAAGGACAAGGATTGTTGTAATCATGTGACAGAACAGATTAAATTATTCTTTGAGACAAACGACACACCTGAAATTTCACCATTGTTACTTTGGGATACATTTAAGGCATTCATGCGTGGTGCAATAATATCGGCACAAGCATATTTTAATAAAGAAAACCGAAAGGGGGAACAGAAGTTAGAAATGGAGATAAAACAACTAGACAATGAGAATATAAAACACCCTTCTAAGGAGTTAAGTAATAAAATTGCAATAGCAAAGTATAGACTAAATAAAATATACTCTAATCAAGTCATCAAACTTTTTCAACAAACCAAACAAGTGCATTTTGAATTTGGAGATAAACCGCATAAATTGCTAGCACGACAATTAAGAAAATTAGACGATGAAAAAACGATACATGGAATCAGATCAATGCAAGGAAATATACTGACCATACCAAAAGATATTAATGATAGATTTTTACAATATTACCAAAATCTTTACTCATCAAAATTAACAGGACAAACAGATGGAATGGAAACATTTCTACAAGAATGTCAAATTAAGAGTTTAGATCAGGAAGGGAGACACTTGTTAAATGCTGAAATATCAGTGAAAGATATCGCAGAATCAATTGGTTCATTAAAGAATGGAAAAGCTGCGGGGCTTGACGGCCTGAGTGCAGAATTTTATAAAAAATTTCAAGATCTGATCTCTCCAAGACTACATACAGTGTATAGACATGCATATGAACAAGGAAAATTACCAGACTCTTTAAATGAATCCACAATTACACTCATACCTAAGGTAGATAAAGATCTGGAAGATCCTGGTTCATATAGAGCGATTGCCCTTCTAAATACAGACCAAAAAATATTAGCTAAAGTTTTATCTAGGAGACTAAGTTTGGTGATTTCTAAATTAATACATTATGATCAAACAGGTTTTATTCCAAAACGCTATTCATCTCATAATTTAAGACGCCTGTTTAATATTATATATTCTAAAAGAATACGAGATACGGAATTAGCAGTCATATCGTTAGACGCAGAAAAAGCATTTGACCAGGTGGAATGGTTATATCTATTTAATATAATGGAAAAGTTTCAATTGGGGGATCAATTTTGTAAATGGGTAAGAATCCTATACTCAGATCCTACTGCAAGAATTCTAACTAATCAAATACTATCAGTTAAATTTAAACTCTTTAGGGGATGTAGACAAGGATGTCCGTTATCGCCTTTATTATTTGCCTTGGCGATAGAGCCTTTGGCGGAAAGAATTAGATCAGAACCTGAAATATACGGTTATAATACTGACACAACAACTAATAAAATATCCTTATATGCAGATGATGTTTTGATTTGCATCACAAAACCTGAAATTAGTATTCCAATGTTGTTTGATGTTATAAATAAATTTAGTACATTTTCTGGATATAGGATTAATTGGAATAAAAGTGATATTATGCCAATAACTAATATAAATTTAAACATATTACAACAATATCCATTATCAATAGTTACTGACAAAATTAAATATTTAGGAATTAATGTATCTAAATCTCATAATTCATTTATTAGATCGAATTATCCTCAATTATTAGATAAACTTAAAAAAAATATTTTATATTGGAAAACACTGCCTATATCTTTGATTGGTAGAATAAATGCTATAAAGATGGTTTTTTTTACCACAATTATTATATCTGTTTCAAACTATCCCTTTTTTCCTTCCGAAAACCTTTTTTAAAAAAATTGATAATATTGTTAATAGTTTTATCTGGGATTATAAAAATCATAGAATAAGTAAAAAACATTTATGTAAGTCAAAGATAAACGGAGGATTAGCACTTCCAAATTTTCTATACTACTTCTGGGCAGTACAGATTAAGAATATGAATTTTTGGTGGGTAAATACGGACCTGGAACCAACGTGGTTAAAGATAGAAAAGGAAGATTGTTTGCCTTTCAACGTAGATTCAATTATTTTTGCCCCAAAGGAAGTTCAAAAAAAAATTTATAGGGACAATCCAATCATTTATAATAATAGACGTATTTGGAAACAAATAGTCAAGACTTTACAATTAGACAATCTTTCATTTAGATTACCAATTATGAATAACCCATTATTTAAGCCCTCCACATTGGATGGAGGGTTCAGACATTGGGATAATTTAGGAATTACAAGGGTAGAGCACCTCTATAGAAATGGAAAATTTCTTTCATTTCAGGAATTACAAGATATCTACGGATTGTCTTCACAGCATTTGTTTAGGTATTTCCAAATTAGAGATTATATTAAATCTAATACAAAGGATTTTAAAAATAAGGAACCAGGATTATTAGATGAATCGTTTAACTGGCATCCAACCACAGAAAAATTAATAGCTTATATATATAACATCATTATGGATAAGGAGAATCCAATAACTGAAACATATCGTCAAGCATGGGAAAATGAAATTGGATCACCTATAACCAAAGAAAATTGGGAAGAAAGTCTACAACGAATACACCGGTGCTCGTTAAATGCTAGACATATATTAATACAATTTAAAGTATTATACAGATTACATTATTCGAAAACCAAATTAAATAGTATATTTCCTAATCTCTCCTCTATTTGTGATAAATGTAAGAATTTAGAAGCAAATTTAACACACAGTTTTGTTACATGTCCTAAATTGAATTATTATTGGACAGAAATTTTTAAAGTTATTTCTGAAGTTCTTAAGGTTAAATTAGAACCCGACCCAAAGCTAATAATACTGGGAATTCCAGAGGCTAATTTGATATTTACACTAGATCAAAGAAATTTCCTTGATTATTGTTTGATATTAGGGAAAAAAATAATATTGAAATTTTGGAAGGGAACATTATCCCCAACAATTAAAATGTGGGCATCAGAGATGTTGGAGACGTTGCAGTTGGAAAGAATCAGATTTGTCCTTTTGGACGAGTATAATTCTTTTCAACAGATATGGTCTCCATATATACAGTATTTAGAGAAGTAGCTGTTCTTGGCATCACGGCTCGACTGACACCCTGCGGGATTTGATGAAAATAATGTATTGGTATACCAGGATATATGCATGTCTTTACTGATATTATTATTTGTAGTTGTTTCATTTATAATATATTGTGTGGCTTTTAATTGATATATATACATAATATGTCTTTTTTCTTTTTCTTCATTTTTTCTTTTTCTTTTATACCAAATAATTATTAAGGAATTCTAATTTTATTGATTAATAATGGTATTTCTCTTTACCCACTTTTATTTTCAAAAAAAATAAGATAATAATCATTAGAGTACAAATATTGATTTAAGTTGATGTTTATAACTCAGTTTTAAACATTGAGAATTGTTTATTGCTAATAAAAAAATTATTCAAAAAAAAAAACTGATAGCGCACCAAAGTAGGAGATAATTGAACATCTGTCAAAAAGCCTGTTCATGGTGGTATATTGTAAGGAGTATTTCTCCTGAGCAAATGTATAAAGGAATGGCATTCCACCAAGCAGGCGTCAAAGCCAGTCCACCGTGGGCTGCAGCTGTAAAGAAAAGCCAGACCACCTTTGGTAGTGACAGTCAAGGTGACAATGGCATTGAAATGGCCTACTCCTGCACCTATTGTCTATTGTCTATTTCTAATCTGGTACTGGGGATTCAATGGCAATTCAAAGTTTGCAGTATCCAACTAATTAGGAGAGATTAACACAAAATGTTGGATTAACTCAGCGCATCAGGCACTAGCTTTGGAGAAAAGGAATATGTGATGTTTCAAGTCAGAAACCTTCTTCAGATCTATTCCAATAGACAATAGGTGCAGGAATAGGCCATTCGGGCCTTCGAGCCAGCACCGCCATTCAATGTGATCATGGCTGATCATCCACAATCATTACCCCGTTCCTGCCTTCTCCCCATATCCCCTGACTCCACTATCTTTAAGAGCCCTATATAGCTCTCTCTTGAATGTATCCAGAGAACCAGCCTCCACCGCCCTTTGAGGCAGAGAATTCCACAGACTCGCAACTCTCTGTGTGAAAAGGTGTTTCCTCATCTCCGTTCTAAATGGCTCACCCCTTATTCTTAACCTGTGGCCCTTGGTTCTGGACTCCCGCAACATCGGGAACATGTTTCCTGCCTCTAGCATGTCCAAATGCTTAATAATCTTACGTTTCAATAACATCCCCTCTCATCCTTCTAAATTCCAGAGCATACAAGCCCAGCCGCTCCATTCTCTCAGCATATGACAGTCCTGCCATCCTGGGAATTTACCTTGTGAACATACACTGCACTCCCTCAATAGCATGAATTTCTTCCTCAAATTTGGAGACCAAAACTGCACGCAATACTCCAGGTGTGGTCTCACTAGGACCCTGTACAACTGCAGAAGGACCTCTTTGCTCCTATTCTCAACTCCTCTTGTTATGAAGGCCAACATGCCATTCGCTTTCTTCACTGCCTGCTGTACCTGCATGCTATCTTTCAGTGACTGATGAACAAGGACCCCCAGATCTTGTTGTACTTCCCCTTTTCTCAACTTGACACCATTTAGATAATAATCTTCCTTCCTGTTTTTGCTACCAAAGTGGATAACGTCACATTTATCCACATTAGACTGCATCTGCCACGCATCTGCCCACTCACCCAACCTGTCCAAGTCATCCTGCATTCTGATAGCATCTTCCTCACAGTTCACACTGCCACCCAGCTTTGTGTAATCTGCAAATTTGCTAATTGTACTTGTAACCCTTCATCTAAATCAATTAAATATATATATATTGTAAATAGCAGCTGTCCCAGCACCGAGCTTTGCTGTACCCCACTAGTTACTGCCTGCCATTCTGAAAGGGACCCGTTAATCCCTACTCTTTGTTTCCTGTCTGCCAACCAATTTTCAATCCATGTCAGCACTCTACCCCCAATACTATATGCCCTAATTTTGCCCACTAATCTCCTATGTGGGACCTTCTCAAATGCTTTCTGAAAGTCCAGGTACACTACATCCATTGGCTCTCCTTTGTCCATTTTCCTAGTTACATCCTCAAAAAATTCCAGAAGATTAGTCAAGCATGATTTCCCCTTGAGTTCTGACCCGAAACGTCACCTCTTCCTTTTCTCCAGAGATACTGCCAGACCCGCTGAGTTACCCCAGAATTTTGTGTCTATCTTCAATATAAACCAGCATTTGCAGTTCCTTCCTAGTAAATAAGGGAGATTATTGTGACTCTTTACTCAAATCAAGACAGCTTTGTCTCCGACATCTTGGGAAGAGAGCTAAGGATAGCACAAAAAATTGGATTTTCTTTAGAAATTGAAACATGATTTACTATATTTTCCCTTGCATACAAAATCATGCCTTTCCTGAGCTCACCCTTCGTCTGTCTTGAATGCTCACATCCTCTGGCTCCCTTTGTACCCAAAAATCTATTAATCTTGCTTTCTAAATATAACTGAGCAGTCACAGCCCTAAATTCTCAAAGATTCCAGTCTATCAAAGGAGCCATTGATTAAAAGGATCACAGGACAAAGCAGACTTATAGAAAGACTGCATGTAATTTGTGAATGGCTGTACCAACATTGGCATAACCATGCTTCATTTATTCTGTGACAGTCCTCTGTACCATCTATTTTTGTGTTGTGGCTATGCATCATAGGACTCTTTTGTGCTTCAATCCAAATGCCCCTGGTAGAAATACCCCTTTAACAAAATGTGTCCTGCTACCAGAACATTACATTTTTTGGGTGGGCATTACTATAATTAATTTTACCTTTTTTTTTTATAGGATCAGTGGAGTGTGGAAGACAAGGTTTCTCAACATATTTTACGCAATTTGTTGGACCATATCTTGCTGAGGTCATTTATTATAGCATTGCTTATTGGGAGCTGTATTTCAATTAGTTGTCAGACCAATCCTGTTATTTTAGAGGTAAGGAAAGAACATTCTATTTCATCCACATTTAATCTTCCCCACCCCAGTCCTGATGTAGGGCCTCAACCCGAAACATGGGCAGCTTTCTTTTGTCTCCACCAATACTGCTTGACCTGCTGGCAGCCCTCCAGACACACAGTGAGAAGGCAGTGAGATTAAATAGACGTATAATTCAATTTTTGAAAATTAATTCAGAGAATCGATATGTAGAACTGTGAGATATTCAATGAATTCTCATGCTTTTTTGAAGTCTGAGAATGTATCCTCAATGTCATATTCTACCACCTCCACCACCAATAATTGCTCAATTCACAGCGCCATCATTTCACTCTGCCAAAAAATCTTTCAGTCAACACTCATGTCTTATAATTAAGCTGCATTAAATCTGCAGGATTTAACACTGTTCCAAGCCTCAGACCCATAAGTCATGATTTTTACCCAGCTTGCAACTGTTTCCAGATTTTCTGCAATGCAGGCCACATCATCCAAACAGATTGCATAATACCTGTTGTTGGACATCTCACTATCAGGACAAAGTGCCGCAGGCAGCGAGATTAACAGAGTTCAGGCAAGGTCACATTACATACCCAGGCAAGGAAGGCCATGCATTATTATTGACCATTGGTGAGTGGATAGGCTGAAGCAAACTGAAAAAATAGACAGTGATGGTATTCTTGTATTCCATGCTGTTACTTCCCTCTTCGCAATTTATTTCTGTTTTATAAGCTGCAGATGGTGCAGGCACATAAATCTTCCTTTCCATTTGCCCTTCAGAGCAACCTTGCCTGTTTCACATTTTAATTCAAAGTTCCAAACAAGGCCTGTGAGGGAAAACCTTGAGGCCACATTTTCAATTGCTTTCACCCTCACAGTCAGTTCATGATTTACCGTCATTGCCTTGCTTGGAACGCTGAACTAAAAAGTGAAAAGGACAGGGTGGTTCTGAAGGGGAACAGGAAAGGAAGAGTTGTGTGTTTTGCAACATCTGAAGTTTGAGGAACAAAACATTAATAAAGGAGTGGAGTGGAATGTGAGCAATTGGATTGAATGCAAAAAGAGCAAGATCTAATGATGATGAGACAGGTGCAGTGTGGCCAGGACCTACAAAAGTGGGCTGAGGAGTTTCATACCAAAATGCTTGGTCCATTATAGGACCTGCTTTTAATCTTAACGAATAAAGTAATCTGGCATCAATTTACTACAGGTCTTTGTGCAATGATTAGTGTTCAATCCTTCCAGCAGGAACAAGTGGACAGTTTCATTAAAACATTTGTAGGCTCAACTGTGGTACATCTTACTAGGGTTATTGGCTTCATCGCCCCAAATCTCTAACGTACTCTAATAGAAGCTCAAACATCATGCAATCTCAAACAGCTGGCATCATGTCTTTATATTTGAAGGGAATTGAAGAGTAATGGAACTTTGAAAAATGGAAATGGGCATTTTGGCCCACCAAATCTATCTGATCCTCATGTACCCATTTATACTAATCTTGTTTTTTTATTTTTACTCTCCTCATATTCCTGGTAGCTTTCACTAGATACTACCATTTGCCTTCATATTAGAGGCACTTTTAGAGCAGCCAACCCACACATCTTGGGGATGGGAGAGAAAACCAGGGGACCTGGAAGAAACCCACATGATTACAGGGACAAAGTGCAAACACCACACAGTCAGAACCATAGCTCAGGATTGAATCTAGATTGATAGAGTTGAGACTGCAGCTCTACTAGTTGCACTCTGCAGACCCAGCAGTCCAGCAATCATCATCCAACGGATTGAAATCAAGGAAAGTCTTGTATTTTGTGACACCTTTCATGGCCTTTCAGAGTATTCAAAATTGCTCTATTGAAGTAGTAACCTTAGATGTTTGGAATGCTGAAGTACTACCTCAGCTGAAGATAGACACAAAAAGCAGGAGTAACTCAGCAGGTCAGACAGCATTTCTGGAGAATAGGAATAGGTGACGTTTCAGGTCGAGACCCTTCTTCAGACTGAGAGTCAAGGGAAAGGGAAACGAGAGATATAGATGGTGATGTAGAGAGATATAGAACAAATGCATGAAAGATATGCTAAAAAGTAACGCTGATAAACGAAACGGGCCATTGTAAACTGTTTGTTAGGTGAGAAGGAGTACAGACAATATATTAGCGATTTAGACAAGGGAATTAAATGTAACATCTCCAGGTTTGTGGATGACACATAGCTGGGTGGCAGTGTAAGCTGCGAGGAGGGGTGGTAAATTGGATTAGTAAGTATGCAGATGATACCAAGATAGGGGGTGTTGTGGATAATGAAGAGGATTTCCAAAGTCTACAGAATGATTTAGGCCAGTTGGAAAAATGGGCTGAAAGATGGCAGATGGAGTTTAATGCTGATAAATGTGAGGTGCTACACCTTGGCAGGACAAATCAAAATAGGACGTACATTGTAAACGGTAGGGAATTGAAGAATACAGTTGAACAGAGGGATCTGGGAATAACCGTGCATAGTTCCTTGAAGGTGGAATCTCATATAGATAGGGTGGTAAAGAAAGCTTTTGGTATGCTAGCCTTTATAAATCAGAGCATTGAGTATAGAAGCTGGGATGTAATGTTAAAATTGTACAAGGCATTGGTGAGACCAAATCTGGAGTATGGTGTACAATTTTGGTCGCCCAATTGTAGGAAGGATGTCAACAAAATAGAGAGGGTACAGAGGCGATTTACTAGAATGTTGCCTGGGTTTCAACAGCTGAGTTACAGAGAGAGGTTGAGTAAGTTAGGTCTTTATTCTCTGGAGCGCAGAAGGTTAAGGGGGGACTTGATAGAGGTCTTTAAAATGATGAGAGGGATAGACAGAGTTGATGTGGACAAGCTTTTCCCTTTGAGAATAGGGAAGATTCAAACAAGAGGACATGACTTTAGAATTAAGGGACAGAGGTTTAGGGGTAACATGAGGGGGAACTTCTTTACTCAGAGAGTGGTAGCGGTGTGGAATGAGCTTCCAGTGGAAGTGGTGGCGGCAGGTTCGTTGGTATCATTTAAAAATAAATTGGATAGGCATATGGATGAGAAGGGTATGGAGGGTTATGGTATGAGTGCAGGCAGGTGGGACTAAGGGAAAAAAGTTGTTTGGCACGGACTTGAAGGGCCGAGATGGCCTGTTTCCGTGCTGTAATTGTTATATGGTTATATGGAGGATGCTATGAGGCTGCAGGGTGACTTGTATAGGTTGGGTGAGTGGGAAGATGCATGGCAGATGCAGTATAATGTGGATAAATGTGAGGTTATCCATTTTGGTGGCAAGAACAAGAAGGTAGATTATTATCTGAATGCAGTCAGATTAGGAAAACGGGAGGGGCAACGAGACCTGGGTGTCTTTGTACTGATTTTAGATGATCTCCCATGAAAGTAAGCATGCAGGTACAGCAGGCAGTGAAGAAAGCAAATGGCATGTTGGCCTTCATAGGGAGAGGATTGAAGTATAGGAGCAGGGAGGTCCTTCTGCAGTTGTACAGCGCCCTGGTGAGACCACACCTGGAGTATTGTGTGCAGTTTTGGTTTCCTAATTTGAGGAAGGACATTCTTGCTATTGAGGGTTAATTCCCGGGATGGCGGGACTGACATATGATGAAAGAATGGGTCGACTGGGCTTGTATTCACTGGAATTTAGAAGGATGAGAAGGGATCTTATAGAAACATATAAAATTCTTAAGGGATTGGACAGGCTAGATGCAGGAAAAATGTTTCCGATGTTGGGGGAATCCAGAACCAGGGGTCACAGTTTAAGAATAAGGGGTAGGCCATTTAGGACTGAGATGAGGAAAACGTTTTTCACCCAGAGAGTTGTGAATCTTTGGAATTCTCTGCCACAGAAGGCAGTGGAGGCCAATTCACTGATTGTTTTCAAAAGAGGGTTAGATTTAGCTCTTTGGGGTAACGGAATCAAGGGATATGGGAAAAAAGCAGGACTGATTTTAGATGATCTCCCATGATCATATTGAATGGCTTGGAGGGCTGAATAGCCTACTCCTGCACCTTTTTTCGCTCTCAACAAGTCAACTTTGAAGCTGGTATGACTTGGGCGGGGGAGTGATGGGGAGCGAGGAAATGTAGGTGTTACTTGAAGTTGGAGAAATCAATATTTATACCACTGGGTTGTAAGCTGCCCACGTGAAATATGAGATGCTGTTCCTCCAATTTGGATTTGGCCTCACTCTGACAATAGAGGATGCCTAGGACAGAAAATCTCCATTCTTGGACAGTGTGGGAAGGAAAGCTTAAAAGTAATTTCTATATCTCTTGTTTCCCTTTCCCTGGACTTTGTCAGAAGAATTGTCTCGACCCGAAACGTCATGTATTCACTCTTATAGGTATCATAGATATCACTCTTAGGGCGAACAAAATGAAGAGATCTAGAGAAGAAGCAGGAACAGGGTACTGATTCGGGATGATCAGCCATGATAATATTGAATGGCAGTGCTGGCTGGAAGGGCTGAATGACCGACTCCTGCACCTACTTTCTATGTTTCTATGTCACCTATTCCTTTTCTTTTGAGATACTGTGTTACTTAAGCGTTTTGTTTCTATCTTCAGTTTAAACCAGCATCTGCAGTTTCTTCTTACATACTATCTCAGCTGAGTGGGAGTCATCGTATGGGCTGTGAATCTGCTATCCTCTTCGGGTAACAGCATTTAAGATCCCGTGTTTGTCACCCCACTTACTTGCAGAGTTGCATCTCAGCACACCAGTGTACAGTCCTGTCATCCATGTAAAGATAATTCATTTACAGTTTAGGCAGTTTTTGCACAACCGATTGTACATTTATACCACTTTTGCTGGTTTGGACACTGGAAGGTGTTTAATTCCAACAATCCATGTTTTCACAACTTATTTGTGATTACATTTTCGGTGCTGATAGTTAGCACCAAAAATTGAGTTGAATTGCATTTGTAAATCATCTGCATTATTCTGTGTTTTTGCTGTTTCCCCCCCCCCCCCCCGCCCCCCATACAGCGGTACTCCGTAATCTTTGTGACCTTTGAGCAGGTGGTGGTGACGATATTTTTTTGGGAGATGCTGCTGAAATGGTACTACGGCTTCTGGATATTTTGGAAGGTAAATATTACCTTACTGACATAAAGCCAGGCACTGGTATTGCAAAAAATAGCATACAAATTGAACCTGCAAGTAATCATTGGTTAGTCTGCATGAAGCTCTCATTGGAAATCACATCAAACCCATGCATTTAACTGTATCCGATAAATTGTTCTTCACTTGTGTGGGATACTGAAAATGCCAAGAGTGCAAATATTGTATGTGATTTAAATGTACACTTGTAAATAAAGGGTGACCCTCGGTTTGAAAAAAAGTAGATACTAGATTTAAAGCATGTAGATTTTCAGTATGTCTCCATAGGGGCAGAAAAGATTAAATATGAAAGCAAGCTAGCCACTAACATTAAAAAAGGATAGCAAAAGTTTCTTCAGATAAATAAAGAGTAAGAGAGAGGTGGAGTGGACATTAGACTGCTGGAAAATGAAGCTGGAGAAGTAATGGGGAATAAAGAAATGGCAGATGAATTGAATAACCTTTTTGCGCCAGCCTTCACAGCGGAAGACTTCAGCGACATGCCTAAAATTCAAGAGACGGGGCAAAAGTTAGTGGAGTAAGGAGAAGATGCTTGGGAAGCTGAAAAGTCTGAAGGTGGTAAAGTCATCTGGACCAGATGGACTTCACCCCAGGATTCTGAAAGAGGTGACTTTGGAGATTGTGGAGGCATGAGTGGTGATCTTTCAAGAATCATTAGTCAGGAGTGGTTCCAGAGGATTGGAAAATTGCGAATGTTACTCCGCTGTTCACGACAAGAACAAAGCAATAAACCATAGACCGGTTAGTCTAAGTTGGTAAGATTTTGGAGTCGATTATAAAAGATGAGGTTTCCGAGTACTTAGAAGCACAGGATAAAATAGGCCAAAGTCCGCATGGTTTTGTGAAGGGGAGATCGTGCCTGATGAGTCTGTTGGAATTCTAGTAAATACCAGGATAGACAAAGGAGAGTCAGTGGATACTATTGGGGTGGAAGATTGCAACCTTCACGTGGTCCGCCCTGTTTCGACGAATGCAATCAACCCGGCGTGCACAATAAAATAACGATCAAATAGAATAAGTTGTCCTACAACTTAGGCTGTGCACGCCATACGCAAGAAGAAGAAGGGTGAATATTATTTACCTGGATTTTGATAAGGTGCCGCATGTGAGGCTGCTAAAAAAAGATGTGAATCCATGATATTAGGGGGAAGATGCTAGCATTGATAGAAGGTTGGCTGAATGGCATAAGGCAAAGAGTGGGAATAAAGAGGGTTTTTTTCTGGTTGGTTGCCAGTGACACGGTGTTCTGCAGGGGTCGGCGCGACTCTTCACTACTTTATCAATGGTTTGGATGAGGGAATTGAAAGCTTTGTGGCTAGGTTTGCGGGTGACAAAAATCATGGTTTGGTAGATAGTGTAGAGAAAGCAGGGACTCTGCAAACGATTTGGACAGGTTGGGAGAGTAGGCAAAGAAGTGATAGATGGAATACAGCATTGCAGTGTGGGGAGTTGTGTATTTTGGTAGTAGAAATAAATGCATGGACTATTTTCTAGGAAGGCAAATACAACATTAGCATTTATTTCAAGAGGACTAGAATATAAAAAAACAGGATGTAATGCTGAGACGTTATAAGACGCTGAGTCAGACCGCATTTAGAACTCTCCTTAATTTTCTTTCAATGTCTGGTGCTATTTTGCTGCAATCTTTCAACAAAGTAGGTGGCTGAGATCTCCTGATGAGATGTATATTTTGCAGGTCCAATTGATACATTCCTTCTGTGCCTCAAAGCTGTTATCCAGAGCTGCAGGCAAACAGCTCCATTGACTTGGGTTCCGTTTTGACTCTCAATGCTTTTATATGTGGAGTTCTCACATTCCCCCTGTGATCACATGGGGTTTCTCTGGGTGCTCCGCCATCTGCTTGTGACCAGTGTTTCACAGCCTGAATTCTTTCTGTGATTCTATTAGGACTATCTGCACAAGTGAGGGTTACAAAATATCCCACAGCACTTCTTAAAGAAGTACTAAAGAGTTCTACCCTGTGTCCTAGTTAATATTTATCGCTCCAATCATAACAGTTTAAATTGTCAATTATCTTATTGCATTTTGTGGGATTTTGATCTAATGCATTACCTAACATACATGCTGACTGCACTTTCAAAATACATAAGTGACTGAAGTATTTTAGGATGTTTTGAGGTTGTGAAAGATGCTTGTTATATTTATTTGTGTTTGTTCTGGAAATGTTCTAGGATGGCTGGAATATTGCTGATTTCATTGTCACATCCACCTTATTTTTGGGCTCCACATTGTCAAGCAATAATCAGATTTTCTATGTATTGAGGTAGGTAGGATGGTACTGCTTTTCGTATAGTTGATAATTCTCTCCAGAAATTAATAGCAGAGGATCATTTAAAGTTAAAATAAAACTAAATTATTGGATTCACAAGTAAGTTCCCATTATCTTAAAAGTAGGATGAAGATAAGTTGGAACTCCATGGAATGGTTCCTTGTACTGACTGACTGGATATATATTTCCATTAATGTTTGGTTTTCAATTTTCAAATTTGTAATATTCTTCCTTTCCACCTTCTTTCTTCCAGTCGTGCCCCATTTTAAATAAATAGTCCTGTTCATTTGGTCATTTACATTACATTCTCTGTACAGACATGCATCATCAGTAAATGTAGGCACCTTGATGCAGCATATATTCAGACACATAATAAATAGTCATGAAATATTTTCCACATAATGCATACAATAGGCAACCTCCTTTGGGAGATAGATTGTATTTCTTTGCCCTTAATTCCTGATTTACTAATTTAACTTTTCATCTGAATTAGTAAGTTTTTCAGAATGATCTAAACCAGTGCTTCTTAAACTATTTCAGTGTCATTCATCCTTGAGTCTTTATCACAAAATTTCATTCACCCTCGACTAAATTTTCATATGTTTTTTGGTAATTTCTCCCTTGTGTATAATTTTATATATAAAATGTATTTTGTCACATGAGCAAAAAACATAAATAAACATTCACCCCAAAATAATTTCATTCACCCTTGGGTGAACCATTCACCGGGTTAAGAAGCACTGATCTAAACAGATGACTTAATTTATATTACATAAATGCAAATTCCCTGCTATCAGGCTGATCTATTGAACTTTTTTAAGCAAAACTGTTTTTTCCAAACTCTCAATGGTGCAGATTTCGCGTTGGAAGCTCTGTGAAATTTGTTTACATTCCTTCCTGTAATTTAGGAGCTGGAAAAGATTAGCCCTTTTATTTGTTATAAAACAAACAAGGATCTGTCTGGTGCATACATTTAAATTTATTAGTGCCATTTTACTTGAAAGTTTTGCTCACTTGAATGTTTAGCTAATTTAACATATTTATCGTGTACTGGTTTAATTGCTAGTTTAAATGTATGAAGGAAAGATTATCAAATGAATCATGGTTAACTATTTTAATTAAAGTCTTCCATTAACAACATTAGTATGCACCACACATAATTAAATTGCTATTTTCGTTGATGGAATGAGCTTTGAAAAAAATTTTGCACTGCTTACTCAATGTAGCTCTTTCTATTGTGCATTTTCTTTATGTAGATTGGTGAGAACAACATCAATTATTTTAAGCACATCTAATGGATAAATTGTACTGAAAAGAAAATGAAACACTGGGACATTTGTTTACATTTACTTAGAGAGCCTAGTAGTTAAGCAGCTGGGAAGGTAGTTAACTAGCAAGTTATTTTTTTTTATTGCGATTGAACACAGTTTTATATTGCCTTTCCTAGAGTGCTCAGAGCTCTGAGAATGGTGAGGAGTTTGGCTGCCATCCAGGGCCTGGCCATTATGGTGCAAGTGATTGTCCAATCAGTGTATGATATGGCCAACGTAATCTTCCTGCTCATCCTGATCACATTGGTGAGTACAAGTAAGTAATGATTGTTTCTGTACTGATGCTACTCATATTGTAAAATGCCCTAGGGTCCTACTTGGTGAATAGAAAATGTTGGAAATGCTCATCAGGACAGTCAGCATCTACAGAGATAATATTTCAGGTCAGTGGCCTTCCATCAAAATTGGAACAATTAAAGATAGGAAGATATTTTAAGATGCAACCAAAAATGGGCGGCAGGCATGGATAGGAAAGAATCACAACAGCATCAGCGTTCAAATTGCAGTTGAACGTGAGGACGAACGTCCTTGTGGTCCATGCCAGCTCTTTTGAGAACTTAAGTGACTCCTTTGTTCCTCATCAGTTCATCCTGTCTTCATATTTCAGGTTACCACTACGCAAATAGATGAATATTGTGGTATGAATGCCTTTGCCTCACTTAGCTTTTAACTTATACTCAAATAAATTATGAAAGTATTGGAGACGGCAGTCTCAGAAAAAAATCTGCTTCATCAATCTGTATCCTCAGGCAAGTAATGAAAAATAGGATGCGCCATGAATTTTTTGAGAACATTTTCTCAGATTTGTTGCCAGTACTAACCATTATCAGGTAAACGATCAGCTTTTTAATTGAACAACATCTATATTGATTAATTCAATGTGGGTTAATTTACACAAAACCAAGGTAATCAAAAATATTCCTTCCATTTGAGTGCTATTTTCTGGATGGCTTCAAATAAGGTGCTGACACAGAGCTATGAAACTGAATAATGCGGGAGGAAAAAACCCATTACCTTATTCTTGCAGTGGCAGCAATTACATACAAGCTATATCAGTAGCGGGCAGACCTGAAATACATGGATGATTTAAAATGGCAGATTTCAGCCATCCAAGGATTAAAAAACTGGATAAAGATACAAGGAAAGATCATCAGTCAACTATTCAATGTTGGCATCATTCCCTCCCCATTAAATATCTTCTGCAGTGTAATAATTTCTACAGATAGAGAAGTAAAAATAATACTAGTGCCACACACTGTAGCCTTGAAGTCAAAGACTGCTCTAACGTCGGTAATTTCACTTATCAGTCAAGTGTCAACTGAATTAAATGTCAATATCCTTCAAACCGCTGATTTAAGGAATGAAAGGTTATTATATCATGAGGTTCTAGGGATTTGATATAATGAACTGGGCTGTGTTCACCTGTCTCTGAAGATTCAAGTGGGCAAGAGGAGTGCATTTGCCATACTGGGCTGAGATGCATCCAGTCATAATACTTTCAAAGCACCGAGAATCTTGGTAGAATCCTTGTTGACATGTCGAATCTTCTCAGATGGCTAAGAAAGGAAATATGCTGATGTACTTTCTTAATTGTTATCTTAGTATTGGGGGATTGGGTTAGGTTGCTGGTAATGTGGGCACTAGGAACTTAAAGCTGTTAACGTTCTCTACAACAGCGCCGTTGTTGAGTTCAGGGTTATGTTCACGCCCTCGTTTCCTTAATCAATTCTTTCATCCTACTGTGTAGGCAGCAACTGCAGATGCTGGTTTAAACCAAAGCTAGACAGAAGATGCTGGCGTAATTCAGCGGGACTGGCACCCAAAACGTCACCCATTCCGTTCTCTCCAAAGATGCTGTCTGTCCCGCTGAGTTACTCCAGCTTTTTGTGTCCATCTTTCATCCTACTGATGTTAACAGCTGGCTTATTGTCCTGACATTATGACATTAAGTTCTCGATTTCTTTCTTGTACTTCATCTGATCGTTGTTGTTGATCCGGCCGACAATAGTAGTGTTATTCGCAAATGAAAAGATCAAGTTGGCATTGTACTTGGCTAAGCAGTCGTGAGTGTACAGGGAGTAGAGCCAGGAACTGAGCACTCAACCCTGGGGTGGAGGGTGAAGGAAATGTTATGAATAATTCTAACCAGCTGAGCAATGCCAGTCATCAAGCCCAGAAACCAGTTACAAATAGAAGCTCCAAGGCCGAGGTCCCAAAGTTTAATGATGAGGCTATTTGGTATTATGTTGTTGAAAGCTGAGCAGTAGTCAATGAATAGCATTCTGACATAGTTTTTTTTTATTGTAAAGATAATCCAGGCTGAATGTAATGCAAGAGAGATGGCGTCCTCCCATCGAAATTGCAAGAGGGTCTAGAATACTCAATATAGAGGGTGCATAATACTCCCTTAAAAAGTTGGAATATACCATTCTCATGAATAAAGTTTCTCTGAGGAAAATGAGGAAAAGCAGTGTGCAGTATATTCATTCACCTCTTATGATCCTACAAAATTATTAAGTTAGGAACTATTATGAGCTTCCTATCATGCACAGAAGTATTTCAGCATACGCAGGTGTAAATTTTGATCCATGGAAATCTATTACAAAAAGCAGTTGGTTTTGTGTACACCCTGGTGATTCAACATAGTGCATGCCTCCTACACCAGCTTTACAATCCAAAGGTACCCCGCTCTAATCTTTTCCATCCTGTTTGTAGCTGTTGCCAAGCTAATGGAAAGCTACTACTTTTTCTGGTGGGGACACCAGATGCCCACAATTAGCTCTTGGCCTGGAAGGCCTGACCTGACTGCTCCATGCCAGTTTGAGTGGTTGCAGTCTATTTGAGTTTGGGATTCAAGCGAGGATATAGCCTGCGTCAGATATGAAAGGGGAGAAGGTATCCTGATAGTGACACAGTTCCATACACACTGCATTGCTACTGGCACTCTCGCAGAACCAGATGGACATCTGTTCTTTGGGCAGCATCTCTCTGTTCTCTCTTGATAGTAGTGTTTGTGATTAACTGTAAGCAGAGTTTTGATTGTTTCCACAGAGAGTTAAAGACTTCGATCTTTTCGTTTGCCCTGAAAAAGATGAATCTGATCCATCAACCACTGCAATGTAAAAGTGTCAACAGTGGCGAACACAGATAAGCATATTGCCTCCACATTGGGTGTATTGATCTTTTGGCTCAGCATGACCTTTCGTGCAAAGCTGGACACCCACTTCACAAAAGCATTTTATGTACCCTTTCTGACTGACTGAACAATATGACAATGACTTCATGGTGAATTTGCAGTATAATTCTCTCCAAAGGTTACCTGAATTAGACTGGAATGAGAGGTGGAGGTTGTAGTTAGATCAGCAATGATTTTACCAAATGATGGAACAGTCTCATTGGGCCTGGATGGCGTACTGCTGAATTAAATCTGTGTGTTCAAGAAACGTCCTTCAGGTGACCATTACACTAGGGCAAGAAATGGTATATTGTGTGCATTTCCCTTTTTGGGAATTTATCCCACAGACATTCAGATACTTAAAGGTTAAACAATCATTTTGACAGAGGAGGCCATGTCCTTTGTCCTTTTATCAGCTTTATTCAGTTATTGTTTTGTCGTAGGCCTCAGATGAGCCAGCACCATTTCAGTTCAGGTTCGGAAGTTCATGGCAATGATATTTCATCACAACTATAAAAAAGTTAGAAATGTAGCAAAGTTTAAGTTATGGAGGGAATGGATGGTGGTCTTCACACTTTCACGCTCCTTTTACTCTTTCTCCCACTTAAAACGGATTTCATGACTAACTTCTTCTGATTCTGATGAGAGGTTATCAACTTGAAACGTATAAGCTTCTATGGAACTTATAAAAGATGAGAAGATGTTTCCACTCATGGAAGAGTTCAGAACTAGAGAGCTCAGTCTCACAATAAGGAAGTGCCCATGTAGCAATGAGATGAGGGAAATTTTTCATCTGAAGGTTGTTAGCTTTTGGACTCCTTGCCACAGAACACTGTGAAGATAGTTCTTGTGTATGTGTATATATAAGACCTGGACAGATGGACTTCTGATCACTAAATCATCAAGGGCATGGGAAATGTGGGGTCAGCCATGATCCTACTGAATGGCAAAGCAAGTTTAACGGTCTGAATGGCCTATTTCTGTTCCATTTATTTATGGTTAGAATTATTTTTTTGTCCCCACTGACATTGCCTGACCAGCAGAGTATTTCCAGCATCTTCTATTTTTGGTATTGAGCCACCTAATAAATGTCAAGTTGTATTTTGTGCCATATATGTGGCAGCTATTGAAAATCCAGAGCCTTAGTAAGCTGTCTGTATTATTGCTGAGATCCCACTACCATAAAGTGACCAAAAACTCAGCTGGACCAGCGACACACAGTGCCCTCCATAATGTTTGGGACAAAGACCCATCATTTATTTATTTGCCCCTGTACTCCACAATTTGAGATTCGTAATAGAAAAAAAATCACATGTGGTTAAAGTGCACATTGTCAGATTTTATTATAGGGTATTTTTATACATTTTGGTTTCACCATGTAGAAATTACAGCTGTGTTTATACATAGTCGCCCCATTTCAGGGCACCATAATGTTTGGGACACATGAATTCACAGGTGTTTGTAATTGCACAGGTGTGCTTAAATGCCTCCTTAACGCAGGTATAAGAGAGCTCTCAACACCTAGTCTTTCCTCCAGTCTTACCATCATGTTTGGAAACTTTTATTGCTCTTTATCAACATGTGGACCAAAGTGGTGCCAATGAAAGTCAAATAAGCCATTGTGAAACTGAGAAACAAGAATACAATTGTTAGAGACATCAGCCAAACCTTAGGCTTACCAAAATCAACTGTTTGGAACATCATTAAGAAGAATGAGAGCACTGGTGAGCTAACTAATGGCAAAGGGACTGGCAGGCCAAGGAAGACCTGCACAGCTGATGACAGAATAATCCTCTCTATAATAAAGAAAAATCCCCAAACACCTGCCCGACAGATCAGAAACACTCGTCAGGTGTGAATTTGACAAAGACCACTCTCTGCAGAAGACTTCATGAACAGAAATACAGAGGCTACACTGCAAGATGCAAACCACTGGTTGGCTGCAAAAATAGGATGGCCAGTTACAGTTTGCCAAGAAGTAACTAAAAGTGCAACCACAGTTCTAGAAAAAGGTCTGGACAGATGAGGTAAAGATTAACATATCAGAGTGATGACAATGGCAAGAGCAAAGTATGGAGGAGAAAGGAACTGCCCAAGATCCAAAGCATACCACCTCATCTGTGAAACACGGTGGTGGGGGTGTCATGGCCTGGGTATGAATGGTTGCTGATGGTACTGGCTCACTTATCTTCATTGATGATACAACTGCTGATGGTAGCATAATGAATTCTGAAGTGTATAGACATCCTATCTGCTCAAGATCAAACAAATGCCTCAAAGCTCATTGGCCGGTGGTTCATTCTACAGCAAGACAATGAATCCAAACATACTGCTAAAGCAATAAAGGAGTTTTTCAAAGCTAAAAAATTGTCAATTCTTGAGTGGCCAAGTCAATCACCCAATCTGAACCTAATTGAGCTTGCCTTTTATATGCTGAAGAGAAAACTGAAGGGGACTAGCCCCCAAAACGAGCATAAGCTAAAGATGGCTGCAATACAGGCCTGGCAGAGCATCACCAGAGAAGACACCCAGCAATTGATGATGTCCATGAATCACAGACTTCATGCAGTCATTGCATTCAAAGGATATGCAACAAAATATTAAACATGGCTACTTTAATTTTTATGACATTGCTGTGTTCCAAACATTATGGTGCCCTGAAATGGGTGGACTATGTATAATCACTGCTGTAATTTCTACATGATGAAACCAAAATGTATATAAATGGTCTTTATTAAAATCTGACAATGTGCACTTTCAACCCCACGTGGTTTTTTTTAAATTACAAATCTCAAATTGTGGAGTACAGAGCAACTAAATAAATGAAGGGTCTTTGTCCCAAACATGGAGGGCACTGTATTCTGGTTGAATGGGAATGTCATAGTCCTGGTACACCACTTCCTAATAACCTAATCTTCCCACAAGACAAAAGACAGGAAGATGATTACTTGCCAGGATGAGCACATTTCCATCAACATTCAAGAAACTTGGCATTGTAAAGGTAAAATAATATTTAAAAAAAGAAAGCTTCAGCGAGCAGCTAATCCAACCAGAACTGCTTTACAGGGCATCAAATTGCATCTAAAGTGTTTGTATTGCAGTGTAACCTTTTCAATCACTTCTTTTCACTTGACTTTTTCAATCTAGATATTGACCTGCACTGTGGACATTGATCCTTCAAAGTCATCCCATTCAAGCTGCAGAAAATGAGATTTTTCTCTTTGCAGGTTTTTGCGGTGTTTGGGGTGATCCTCTTTAGCAGTCATGTTCCAGATTCATTCGGAAGTTTGGAAAAAGCTATGTATTCGCTGTTTGTCTGCATCACACAAGATGGATGGGTGCAAATTTACGAACAATTCCAGTAAGTCCTATATATATATCTGGCCGATTTGTATAGTGTTCAAGAGATTACTCCTTCTAGCCACTAAGTAAACTACATGGTTAAGGAGAATGTCGTAATACGCATGTGAACTCTCCGTGAGACCTTCATAGCTTCTTCACAGATAATTCTTCATAACACACTCTTTTGATGAATAGTTTCTTTATTGTTAAAGAAAAACAATAAGGTATTCATCCGACCTTATACTCCAACTCGTACACTCTAATCTTCGTCAAACTAAATGAGGGTAATTCGAGGGAATTACAGCATATCGCCTTAAACTTTAGAAAACTCCTCGCGTCTCGGTTAAACATCACATGGTCGAAGAGTAAACCTTCCCCATGTAAGTTCAAAACTAAACTGAAAACTAAGCTTCTGCGCAAGAAACCTAGCACCAACACACCCTAGAATACGTAATAAATCCCACCTACATAATAACGGACAGTCTAAAATCTAAAGGCATATGCCATAATTAATGACACACAAAATAAGCCAAATGGCCACTACGTACCGGTCCCTAATTGTTCCGAGTATATAATGAGGCAATTATTAATAAACATCAAAAACTTAGCTATGAAGGCTTCACATTTATCAAAAGCAAAAAGTTGGGGAATTGAACCCCGTTCTCCCGCATGACAGGCAGGGATACTAAACCACTATACTATCGAGAAAAATAGCATGCACTATATATCCGCAATCAGAATTCTTCATCGATTCTTCCATCTTCACTTTTGCCTTCTAGAAGCAAGCATAACTTGATTATTGATCTTATTAAAACACTATTTTTAGTTTAAAGTCATACCGTGCGCACCAAACCCTTAAAATCAGGCATGATACGCAGTATATAGTCCAAAGCATAAAATTCCAAAGCTTTGATAGCATGAAACTTCTTCATTCATGTCCGATCAACTCATGGATGTGTTGAAGTGTGAAAATCCTTCGAGGGAATAACAGGATTTTTAGCAATAACGTTCACCATTAGGTTTGATTTAATTTCCGGATCATTAGCAGAGATTTCAAATCCCAGCTCAAGCTTTGGCCATTCTCTGTTTGTCTTGCAGAGAGACTAGTTCATTGGTCCATCTCCTATCGCTTAAGAAGCGGTTTGCTGTCAGTTCTCTAGAAACTTCATTCTTTTGTGTTAACATATTTCAATTGTGCAACATTAGTAGCTCCCAATGCTCTTTCCATTGGCAGATTAACTCTGTCCAAATCCAACTCTCTGGTTTCTTTGGCTCTATCATCTGGTGGAATGCTTTCACAATTGTCGCTAATCCACTTGGAAATCGTGAATCCTCCCTTATTGCAAAGGGAAGTCAGATGTTTTACTAGTTGAATTGCTTCCTACTCAGTTGACATGGATTTTAAGCAATCATCCATGTAGTTATTATTCTTCAAAGAGATTATTACTTCATGATATTTAGTATTCTCGCCAAACTTGCATTTCAAATTCTGGGTGCGTCGCTCTGCCAATATTCGGCAGATTAACATTTTCTTGTTTGAAAGGTAAGTCCAGACAATAGTGTCTGTCAATCTTTACTGAGTAGTTCATAATATCCACGAACTTTAACTCTTCTCTGGACATTTCTTCAGATTCTTTATTGGTACTTTCATTGAAGTCATGATCATATTGCTTCATCATCAGCTTTTCTAATTTATCGGTAGATATTTGATTAACAGCAATGGTAGAATAGTTCTTCTGAATCCCGTTTTTGTTATTCCTTCACAAGGAGCCATAGATAACCCATCCAAGTCAGGTTTTTGCAGCATATGGTCTATCACCCTGGCTCCTCACAATCTGGTTCCAATGCTTTCAAAACATTTGTTCTGATAAGTAAATCTAGAATTTATTTCAGATATTTTGACATCCTTCAGGTAAGGCCATTGTTTCAAGTCTTCATGTCTGGGTATATTTTGACGACCAACAGGCATGGTTCCGTGTGTAAACACTTCAGATATTGGTATAAAATTATCTTCATCCAAACTGGATATCTCCATACTTCTAATGTAATGCTCTCACTATCGTTATTCATGGTACGCAATCAAATCTGTGATGTTCAGCCTTCTTGCCAGGTTTTCTGTGCAAAAGGTAGTCGAACTTCTGTGATCCAAAAAAGCATATGTTTGCAACACTGTTTTTGTCTTGCCATTCCTTACCTGTACTGATAAGATAGAAAATATGCAGTTTTTAACCCCGGCCCCAATATGAGCAGTTATCTGAGGCGAGGTGATAGCATCACTAGTAGTTGGCTTCTTCTTCTGTTCTATTTGCTCCAGTAGTTTTTCTTCTATTTGTTCCGGTTCTTCCTTTTCCCAATGCTCTGGTAGCTTCTTTGCAGTGTGAAATGCTTCAGGATGATTTTGCCTGCACTTATAACAAATTATAGGACTCCTACAGTCTCTCACCGAATGTTCTTTTTTCAAACATCCAAACCAGATTCCCTTCTCTTTCAAGAAATCCATCTTTTCTTCATATTCTTTCATCTTGAATCTTCGACACCATCTTATGGTGTGACCAACTTAATCACATAAAAAACAAAATCCAATTTGCTTGCTAGTAGATACATCTCCTTTCATTCCATCTGTCATTTCCACAGGTATTATAGTGGTAGCAAAACTATTTATCCTAGGTTCCGATCTTCAGTTTTGGTAAAGGTAGAACCTTTGTTAGTTGCAATTGGTTTATGATCTTCAATAGGTCCGTGGTGTGGCTGTAAAACATGTACCGTACTTCCTTGTCCAAGAATTTCACCAGGTCTGATAGCCTGGCTACTTGCGTCTTCTTATCCAATATTCTGCCTGCTTCATCTCTCCATCTTTCTCTCAGTCTTCTGGGCAACTTGCTAATGATGACTCTAGTATTACTTGCAAGATTCATTTCTTCCACATGGCCGAGATTTTTCATCGAGCTGCAACACCCTCTAAGAAATATTGCATAATTACTCAATGCCTCCCCATCTTCTGGCTTGATTTATTTCCAAGCATGGGCCTTCTGCACAGCAATCCTCTGTTCATTACCATAACGTTCTTTAAGTAACCTTCTTGCCTCTTTATAGCCTAGGCTGTCAAGCTCATTTTGACAACTTTCTACAAGTATCTTGACACTTCCACGTGTAGTTCACCAGAAATCGTAAGCACTCCTTTTCATCCGTAATTTTCATTTCTAATACTTCTTCTAATGCCCTTACGAAAGCTCATACAGCAAACAATCTCCATCGTATGTAGGAATTTCTGCTGGTGGTATAGAGGTATTTTGTCGAGCTATGATCTGGTTGAATTCAGCTTGCCTATTTGCCCATGCAAATAATCCATCCTGATAACCTTGGCTTGGTTCCAAAGGATGATAGTCAGGCCTTGGCTCAAATTGGCTTGCTCGAGCCTGTGCACCAGGCCTTGGAAAAGTGTAGTCCGCTATTGGTTTGTCCCGAGCCTCTACAGACGCTCCATAAGTTGTTTATTTCGATCCAGAACCCATTTGCTGAGATGAGATTTTACCCATCTTCCTCTGTTCCAATGGGTATTCAAAGCCGTGAAATCTGGTGGACCTCGATTGTGGAATTGATCCAACTGCCAACTCACTTGGAGCAGTTTTTCCTCTTGGTCCAGAGTTCATTGTCTTCGATGCTCTAGAGCCACATCTTGAACCCTCACTTTCCAATATCTCCTTCTTTGATTTGACCACCGCCATCTTTGTGTCTAGTTCCAGTTGTTCCTTTTATCGCTTCATTTATTCTTCTTGTCACCTCATCTGTTCTTCTTTCATCTGTTCTTCTTGTCGCTCAATCTCGTGTTTCTTCTTCAAGGCATCCGCTTCTATTGAGAGCGGCTAGATCAGCTTCAACTCCCAATCAAGCAGAAACCCTTGATACCGAACTGGCTGTAGAACCAGATTTGTGTCCTGATCTTCGTGTAGTTACGTTCGAGTTACTATCTCGTTGTGTCATTTCATCTTCCATTCTGGCACCTTGTCGCATCGTACGTCCAGCTGTCGAGCGCGGAAGTTGTGGTATCATTTCAGATAACCACTCCTCCGCCTCATCCATGTAATCATTGAATGTCTCCTCCCTTGGCTCCCATCACTGGGTGTGTCTTGCATGTCCTTCCAGAGATGGCTCTGAGCCAATCAGTGCATTATGTTGATCTTGAACCTCCTGGAAGAGATTAAATGGTTGACTCGTATTAGATTCCACTTTGATTACGTTCTTATCCGATTCCATTAGTTTCTTCTGTTTCTCAACTAATTTGGTAACCTGTTTACATAATTTGTTTCTCACCCTCTCGGCTTTTTCCAGAAATAGAACTTGGCCTTTATCAGTGAATTTAACTTGTCTCCTTGGTCTTTCATCGCCACCTCGTGCTTCTTCAGACGTGACACTTTATACATCTCCTTGCTCCATGGATTAAACAGGTCTTGGCAAATTGCCAAGTCTTTAAATTGAACGAACAAAGCCTTCTCTGAATTTTGCTCCAACTTTGTGTAAACATCTTTCTCAGGAACAATAACAAACTGAATATCCAGATAACATCCCTCCAACATCCACAAGCTTAATGGTGACGTTAGTTCAAAAGGAATGTGTGTCTTATCTTTACTTCAAAACAAACCAAGGTCAGTTTCCTTTCTCCAGACAGATTGGAAAAATACTTATTTGGCTATCTTCCAAGCTAGTGGCTGGCTTTCATTTATCTGGCTTCTTTACAGAAGCCGTTTAAAATAAAGGTTTTCAGCTTCAAAATTCAAATAAATAATTGTAGGTTTCTACACACGATATCTTGATAATGTCTTCAGATCTTCAGATAAGTCATGTCGCTATCGATAAACCTTTGGGCCATCTCTGGCCGAGATCTATTGTCTTCAGTTCCCAACTGGAACCGGTCTTCTGGCCAAAACCGCTTTTGAGATCCTAGCCTTTCTTCTGTCCCACTCTCTGGGACGGGCTCTCACCTTCTGTCAGAGGTATTCTTCGACTCTATGTAGCGACAGATTTTTATATCGTTCAAGAGATTACTCCCTCTAGTCACTAAGTAAACTACATGGTTAAGGAGAATGTTGTAATATGCATGTGAGCTCTCCGTGAGACCTTCAGAGCTTCTTCACAGATAAATCTTCAAAACACAGTCTTTTGATTAATAGTTTCTTTACTGTTGAAGAAAAACAATAAGGTATACATCCGACCTTATACTCTGACTCGTACACTCTAATCTTCATCAAATTCCAGCATATCGCTTAAACGTTAGAAAACTCCTCGTGACTTGGTTAAACGTCACTTGGTCGAAGAGTAAACCTTCCCCATGTAAGTTCAAAACTAAAAACCAAGCTTCTGCGCAAGAAACCTAGCACCAAACATACCCTAGAATATGTAATTAATCCCACCCACATAATAACGGGCATTCTAAAATTTAAAGGCACTTGCCATAATTAATCACACAAAATAAGCCAAATGGCCACTACATATGTCCATCAGCGAATTAATTGAATAATGCAATCAAGGGATATCCAAGTGGAAATTACAAAAAATGTAGATGCGAGAAATCTGAAATAGAACGAAATAAAAACAAAAAAATGCTGGAAACATTCAGCAGGTCACTTGTATCTGTGAAAAGAGAAACAGAGTTAACCTCTTGGATCAAACACTGGGAAAGAGAGAAAACACAGTTTAGTAGGACAAATAAGTATCTAGGGATGAGGCGTGGCCAGGAATGGTCAGGATTGCATGGTAATAAATAGTGATCAATGGGTTACTTGCAACAGTTGAAAGGGACAATTCTGACTAATGGGAGGGAGTGTTGTGAAATGCAGTGTTATTGGCCATGTGCTAATGGAAAGAAACAAACAGTCAGTATCACCAAAGGATGATTTATAGTTGAAATTCCGATACAGAACAACTTATCTGAAGTTGTAGAATTCAATATTGATCTTGGAAAGGTTGGAATGTACTCAGATGATTAATGAGGCGTTGTTCCTCATGCACTGGGCATTGCTGTAAATATTCAGGTCAGAGTGGGGGTGGGATGGCGAATTAAAGTGCAGACAACAGGAAGGTCAGGGTCGTCCTTGTCATTTGAATGAAGGTGCTAGGTGAACCAGTCACTCGGTCTGTGTTAGGTTTCTCTGTTGTAGAGGATACCACATTGTGAACACTGAATACAAAGCATTAAATATGAAGAAATGCATGAGAATCACTGCTACACTTGGCAGGAATAGATGGAGTCATACAGCATGAAAACAGGCCCTTTAACCCAATTTGTTCATACCAATGAAGGTGCCCCATCTAAGCCAGTCCTATTTGCCTGTCCTAAACCTTTCCTATCCATGTGCCTGTCCAATGTCTTTTAAATATTGTTATTGTAGCTGCCTCAACTACTTAATCTGGCTCATTCCATTTACCCACCACCTCTTGTGTGAAAAAAAGACTGTGCTTTCATTCTATCTTTTCTGCTGATGATTTTATACATCTCTACAAGATTAGACCTCAGCTTCCTGTACTCCAAGGAATTAATTCCTATCCTTTTCAATCCTGTAGAATTGTAACATAACATAACGTTCCAACTTCTGTAAATGATGTTACTCACACAGTGTTTCTTTACTAATACTTTACTGATTACATATGCACTAGTGCCCTAGCTGTACATGGTCTGTACGTTCAAACTACTAGAGGAGGTACCAGGGGATGGAGAGACATTAATATACTGGTTAAACGGGGAGTGGTCAGGGAAGCTACACAATCTATAATTAAAGGGACATGCACTATCATCTATATCCTTCCTCTTATAAAAGAAAAGAACATAACTGGCGACCATGTCTCATGCGCTAGGGCAAATGGAAATAACAGACAATAAAAATAGCAGCACTCATACATAATCGCCGTAATGGTCAGGCGCCCGTACAATGCGGCCTGAGCGGGTGCGAACCCCGCTCACACCACCTTCCCCCAAAGGAACGGAGACAGGGGGTAACCCCACGACAGGGGAACCACGAAGCGGGGAGACGCGCGGTGACAAAGGGATGGGAGGCGATCGGGGAGACGGGGGAGAAATAGGCGGAGACACGGGAACAGGCACAGGAAGAAGGACCGGGACGGGCCGAGTAGGCGCAGGCATAGGGAAAGCAGACAGAGGGGAAGCATGGGGAAGAGCAGGAGGTGGAGGAGCCTCATTCACCAGGCGGAGGTGCTGACGGGAACGACGGTAAACTGTGCCGTCCAGGTTAACCAGGTAGGAGCGAGGTGAAACAGCGGTTCCGACAACAACCGCGAGTCTAGGGCGACCGGAGGTGGAACGCATACGGACAACCTGACCCGGAGAAAGGGGAGGAAGAGGACGACAGGACCTATCATGGGAGCGCTTCTGAATGGACTGCTTAGCAGCAATGCGCTCATGGACCATGGCAGGCTTGAGAACAGCGGGAATTAGAGTTTGCTGGGCCACCGGAATAGGAGGGCGTGTGACACGGGACATGAGGCGCTGCGCCGGGGACCCCAAGACGCTGTCACGGGAGATGTTGCGGAGGTTTAGTAAAGCAAGATAAATGTCAGATTTTGAAATGCGGCAGCGTTCCAACAAGTCCTTTGTGCTGCGGACCGCTCGCTCGGCCAGGCCGTTGCTCTGAGGGTATTCAGGGCTGCTGGTGTAGTGGCGAAAGTTCCAGTTGTCAGCAAAGTCCTTGAACTCAGCGCTTGTAAATTGGCTGCCGTTGTCTGACTGCAGGCTCGCGGGCGATCCAAAGGTCGCGAAGTGGCGGCGCAGTTTCGTAATGACAGCAGAAGAGGTGAGAGAGGACAGCTGGTCGACCTCGAACCAGCTAGAGTAGGAGTCGACAAGCACCAGGAAGTGCTTGCCGTGCCATTCAAAAATGTCTGTTGCCAGCGCAGACCATGGCAGGTCTGGTGCGGGCTGCTGCAAAAGGGGCTGCCGCTGCAGTTGCGGTGCGAGACTGTTGCAGGTCGGGCATGAGGACACCCGGTCTCGGAAGTATGCAGCCATATCAGGCCAGTAAAACTGGCTTTGGGCGATGGAGAGAGTGGCCTCGGCCCCTGGATGGCCACGATGAGCAGTTTCGAAATACTGTTGCCGCAGAACCTCAGGCACCAAAACCTTGTGGCCTTTGACGATAACGCCATCTCGCAGCACCAGCTCATCACGGACCAAGAAGTAGGGAACTGCCGCGGCAGGTAGGGAAGAGCGCCGCTCGGGCCAGCCCCGCTGAATGACCGACGCCAGCTGTTGGAGAGAGGCGCCGGCAGCAGTGTGCTTGACCAGAGACTTCATTTGCTTAGAAGGCACAAAATTGACGTTTAGGACGATCATGCTTGAAGCCTCATAAGGGTGACGGGTGGTCGAGGGCAGGGGGGCCCGAGACAAAGTATCAGCAATAAACATGTCCTTGCCTTTACGGTACACCACGGAGAAGTTGAAACGTTGTAATTGAAGCATCATCCGCTGCAGCCTGGAGGAGGCAGCATGAATCGGCTTACCGAGGATGGTGACGAGAGGTTGGTGGTCTGTTTCGACGGAAAATTCGGTGCCCAGGATATAGTCCTTAAACTTAGAACAGGCAAACACGACAGCCAGCAGTTCCTTCTCAATCTGTGCATACCGCTGCTCAGCTGGAGTCATTGTGCGGGACGCAAAAGACACAGGCAACTGTACTCCATCATGTATTTGCAAACAGGCAGCACCCAGCCCGAACTTGGAGGCATCACAAGTTATGACGACTGGTCGGTTTAGGTCAAAATATTTCAACGTCGGAGTGCAGATGAGTCTGGACCGCAGCATATCGAAGGCAGTCTGGTGTTGCGGGAACCAGGACCATGCAGTATCTTTCTTGACCAATTCTCGTAAGGGCGCACTCAACTCACTCAAGTCAGGGATGAACTTTCCCAGGTAGTTAACCATGCCGAGGAATCGCTGAAGGCTCGGTACGTCCACAGGAGCAGGCATCTCGGAAATTGCAGCGGTCTTCTGAGGATCTGGTTTCAGTCCGGACGCTGTGAAAACGTGACCGACATAGGTGACCTCAGGGACGCGGAACCGGCATTTGCTGGGGTTGAGCTTCAGGTTTACCTCCCGAGCCCGATCCAAAACAAGTCGGAGGTTATGGTCGTGCCGTTCGACATCTTTTCCATACACAAGGATGTCGTCGACGATGATAGCGCATGGGAGCCCCGTGAACAGCTGTTCCATCGTCCTCTGGAAGACTTCACTGGCGGAGCTGATCCCGAACGGCATGCGCATGAAACGGAACCTCCCGAAAGGAGTGGCGAAAGTTGTTAGGTAAGATGAGCGTGCATCTAACGGTATCTGCCAGAACGAGCTCTTCGCATCCAGCACCGAAAACACCGTGGCTGGGCCAACCTGTTCCGCCACATCTTCGACAGTGCGCATGGGGTAGTGTGGGCGCTTGATAGCCAGGTTCAAGTCTTTAGGGTTGATGCAGATCCGTAGTTCAGTTTTGTCCTTCTTGGCCGCAACGACCATGGTAGAGACCCACTCGGTCGGCTCGCTCACCTCCTTCAGAATGCCCGTAGCCACCATGTCACGAAGGGTGGACTCGACTCGATCCTTCATAGCAAAGGAGACTCGGTGGGGTGGCCGTATAACCGGATCCACATCAGGATTGAGAGCGATCTTGTAGCTGCAGGGGAGCATCCCCAGCTTATTGTCGAACCGATCAGGATACTCGGCTAGCGGGTCTAGAGGTCGCTGTACTAAACGAATGTCCCGGTGGAAATTGACCAACCCAAGGTCCTGGCATGCTTGAACACCAAGTAGTGGAACGCATTTTCCGTCTATCAGAAAGAAAGAGAGGGGCCGAACGGTCTTCAGCACTTCGCAGTTCAGAGTAGCTTTTCCCACAGGAACGAGCAGACCTCCCCCATAGGCTCGAAGGACGGAGCGCTCAGTGGTCACCCTCTCATTATTCCTTATCTTCTTGAAGAGGCTTGTTGACATTACATTCGTCGCGGCCCCAGTATCGACCTTTGCCGAGAAAGTCGCACCATTAACAGTAACTTGCACGGTCGGGTCCGTTATCATGGCAGGTGTGTTCCTGACTGAAAACACGCTGAGCTCACTCTGGGAAGAGTCGGAATCAGACAGAGGGAGGTTTTCGGGAGGATGATAAGAACTAGACACAGTCTCATCCCGTACCAGGTAATTAGAAGGCTTACGCTGTTGCTGGGCAAGATTTCTGCGAGAATGACAGGCAGCTGAAAAATGGTTAGGCTTCTTACAGAAATTACAAGTCTTTCCCATCGCAGGGCAAACACCGAAACGATGAGCCACAAAGTTACAGTTCTGGCAACGCTGCACTGACTTGGAGCTGGAGGCAAAGCTAGCCTCACGGCGAGCTTGCTGAGCAGGACGCCGGGTGGCAACGGTAGCCGCTCGAACCTCATGGTCAGATGTGGTCACAGCAGAGGTAACAGCCTCCGACAGTTTGGAGGCATGTAGAGCACCATGGAGGGTCAGGTCCGGCTTGCATAGGAGCTCTGAACGCAACTTTTCATTCCGCAGACCGTACACCAAAACATCGCGGGTTAGGGTGTCGGGGGTCACGTCAGCCAGTTTGCACCGTCTAGCCAGATGCCGTAGGGCAGCGTAGTAGTTGCCGATAGACTCACCGGGATTCTGACGACGACCAAAGAACTTAAAGCGCTCCAAGATAGAGTTTGTGGGGACGTCGCACATTTCAGAGAACTTCCTGATTAGGCAATTCAGGTCCGTGGGGTCTTCATCTGGCCCGTATTCAAACGATTCAGAGCGCTCGAGAGCCTCAGAGCCGGCCAAATTCAAAAGTAGTGAAGCTTTAACTGCAACGGAAGCAGCTGGGTGAACGATAGCCACATAATGCTGGAAGTCCCGACGGAAAGCATTCCATCGGTGAGCGATGTCATCGTCAAAGACCAGAGGTTCTGGCTTACGGCAGGAGGAAGCCATGATCCGACCGGGAAGGGTAACTGGGGCAAAAAACAATTAAACGCGAGAAACAGGAGGCGTGGGTGTAGAACCCGCTGACACCATGTAAATGATGTTACTCACACAGTGTTTCTTTACTAATACTTTACTGATTACATATGCACTAGTGCCCTAGCTGTACATGGTCTGTACGTTCAAACTACTAGAGGAGGTACCAGGGGATGGAGAGACATTAATATACTGGTTAAACGGGGAGTGGTCAGGGAAGCTACACAATCTATAATTAAAGGGACATGCACTATCATCTACAACTTCTATACTAAATTCCCTGACTGATGGAGGCCAACGTTTAAAAAGCCCCCTTCACTCCTCTTTCTAACTATAACTCCACTTTTGGGGGACTATGCACTTGTACCCCTAGATCCCTCTGCTCTACACAGGCCCAGGGCCCTGCCGTTCTCTGTGAAGATCCTGGCTTTGTTTGACTTCCAAAAATGTAACACATCATACTTATCTGAATTAAACTCTATTAGCCATTTCACAGCCCACTTGCCCAGCTGTGAAAGATAACATTGTAATTATTGCTCACCATTTTCACTGTTACAATACCACCTATTTTAGTGTCATCTGCAAACTCACTAATCATGCTTTGTACATTCTCATCCAAATTGTTGCGAACAGCACTGGGCCCAGCACCAATTTAAAGTCAAAGTCAAAAGAGTTTATTGTCATGTGTCCCTGACAGGACAATGAAAATCTTTCTTTGCATAGCACAACAGAACATAGAAGGCATTGACTACAATTCTATACATAAATACACCCATGACTTAATAAATTAATAAAGTGCAAATAACAGATGGAGGGATATTAATGTTCAAAGTTCCGAGCCAGGTTTAATAGCCTGATGGCTGTGGGGAAGTAGCTATTCCTAAACCGGGTTGTTGCAGTCTTCAGGCTCCTGTACCTTCTACCTGAAGGTAGCAGGGAGATGAGTGTGTGGCTAGGGTGGTGTGGGTCCTTGATGATGCTGCCAGCCTTTTTGAGGCAGCGACTGTGATTAATCCCCTCGATTGGAGGAAGGTCAGAGCCGATGATGGACTGGGCAGTGTTTACTACTTTTTGGCACACACCACTAATTACAGGCCTCCAGTCTGAAGAGCAACCTTCCATCATCACCCTCTGCTTCCGACCATGAAGCCAATCCTGTTGGCTGGCTCTCCTTGGATCCCATGTGATCTAACTTGCAGAGCCACCTTCACTCCTCTATCTAACTACTGCCTACCATGCAGAACCTTATCAAAGGCCTTGCTGAAGTCCATATAGACTACATGTCCATGTTCTCATCAACCTTTTGGCTACTTCTTCAAAAATCACAATCAAATTCATGAGACACAAACTCTATGCACAAAACCATGGAGACTTTTCGGGTCCCTAGATTTGACAGGGAGGAAATGAAGGAACAGGTTTTGCAACTTAATCAGTTTCATGAAAACATGCCATTAGAAGTGGAGTGGTAGATTGGGATTGGAAAATGGACCTAGAGAGTTGTCAAGGGAACAGTCCCTTCAAAATTCTGAAAGGGGAGTAATAGGGGATATTATCCAATAGTCATGTCTTCATCATTTAACTTAGCCTGTTAACCGGAAAATGAGAGTTATCTTGCTTACCGACAGTTAATTAAATTTAAATCCATTCTTGCAAATTACCTTCAATTCCACATTTTCTAATTTAGATTAATAACCTTTTTTTGAGCCACTAAAGTACAAATCCATTGGTGTGCCCTAATCTCTCCTAAGCGTTACAATCTCAAAAAATTCTTACCAGTTTTTTCACATGATTTTCCAATCAAAAATAGATTTTCTTGATAGTAGATTCTAACATTTTTTCTACTACCAATCTCAGAATAATTGACCTGTGATTTTGTTTTTTTTCTCGCTGTCTTTTAAATTGTGGAATTACATTTGCTATGGAATTTTGGAAGATGACAACCAATACATTCACCATCTTCATTGCCATTTCTTTCAAAAACTTAGGGTGCAGGTAATTAGACTGACAGTCCCATTAATTCCTTCAATACATTTTTTTAACTAATCTTAAAATCTTTCAGACACAAGGGACTGCAAATGTTGAAATCTTGCATAAATACAAAGTGCTGAAGTAACAGTGTGTCAGGCAGCATCTTCAGCTGAAGAGGTCCAGACCAGAAACGTCACCTATCCATGGTCTCCAGAGGTTCTCCAGTACTTTTTACCCAATATCTTACAGTTCCTAGTCTTCATTAGACCTGTTCTCCACAATTAAAAGGTGCTTTTTTTCTTTTATATCTTCCTCTTTGAAGACAAACACAAAATATTTGTTTAATTTCTCTGCAGCTTTGTGTTTCCCAGTATGTTCTCCTCCCCATCAAGGATTCCTCATTTAACTTTTGCTGTTTTTCTTTTTTGCATATACATGGAAGTTTTTACAGTAATTTTCATTTCTCACTGATTGCACATTTTGTTTTTTACTCACTTTGCGTGTTGAGTTTTTACACCTTTTTTGTAATTTATTTAGTTACCATATAAGTGATGTTTACCACTTGTTTTCTATCACACTTTTTAATGCACTTTCCCAATCTACCATAGCCTTCAAAAAAACATTTGTTTACCTGTAAGACCAAGGTTTTAGATTGAATTAAATGGAATCAAATGGCATTTAGATCAAATTTATTTCATTTTGTGCTATCAGTTCACTTACCTAATTACAAACAGTGCAGGCTTTCAGATAAAAAATACTCTGTTTTGTCTTGGTACCATGCTTCCTTGCTCTAAATCTGATCAGAGCTATACTCATTTGTTTGAATACTTCTTCAAGGCTCAGGTTCTCATTGCTCATTCATGACTCTATGTTACTTAGTTTAAAGCAGTGATCTACATTTTAATGCAAAAGAAAATATTCTAATTTCTCGGCTTGAAAATTGTTCATTTTTATGTGAAATAATGCTAGAGGATAGCATCAAACAGACCCTGGCACCCAATTAAAGGAACAAGGTCTTGGTATCAGCTTTGGGTCAATTCGGATCTTCACAGTATCTCACCTTTTCTATGTATGCCACCTACCCAATCTCCACGGCGACATACATACTGCAGATCAGGCATGCAGTCTCGTGACAAAAGGCGATGGCAGTGGAACAGCTGGTAGAGCTACTGCCTCATAGGGCCAGGGACCCAAGTTCTATCCCAACCTCAATGCTGTCTCTGTAGAGTTTACACATTTTCCCTGTGATCACGTGGGTTTCCTCCTGGTGTTCTGGTTTCCACCCACATCCCAAAGATGTAGGTTATTTGGCTGCTGCAAATTGCCCCTAATATGATGGGAGCGGATGACAAAGTACAGCTGGTCTGGCCACATAATCAATGATCAGTGTGGACTCGGTGAGCCAATGGGCCTGTTTACATGCTGTAACTCTAAAACTAAAATAGGACTAGTCAAATCTCTTTGTGATCCATGTTAGCTCGCTCCTAATGATTTTATTATTTCCAAACTGCTTGTTCCACCTTTGCTAATACAAATGCAGCTCAAAGCTCCAAACTGCAAAAAATAAATAAGAGGACATCGTACTTGTTTGTTGATTTCCTCACTATTGCAGCACACTCCAAACACCTGACTGAACAGCTTTGGAATGAATGCAGACTATTAAGATACCTGTCTGGGAAGTGTTTTGCCTGCTATTTTACTGTTGAGAAACACATTGTATGGGTGCCTCACTGCCAGCAGCACTTTTATTGAAGGCGTCTTTTTGGCCAAGTCTGGCCACTCAGGATGGATCAGGGACCTTGCGGCAGGAAGAAAGGAAATAACCATAACCAGGAGTCCCATAAAGGGCAGTAACGTTTATCTATCTGTGTAATGTGTTCCTAATGTTGTAAAATCAGGGTGTTATTGTATCGTCTGGCATCCTGTGACGTGACCTGGAGGCCAGAATATACAAATGAAAGAAAACCCAAAGCAATGCCAGAAAAAAATGTCTAGATTATTCAAGCCTATCACAAAAAAAACTCCTTTGTATCGCCCATCTTTGCTAACTAGTTTACCTTATAATCTCACTTTCTGACTCTGTGAATGGAGGCCTGTCCAGATACAGACAGAAAGAAGGAGCAAATTATGTGGAATTCATTGCCAGAAAAGGCTGTGGAGGCCATGTCAATGGATATTATTTATGGGAGAAGGCAAGAGAATGGGGTTCAGGGGGAAAGATAGACCTGCCATAATTGAATGCCGAAGTACACTTGATGGACCGAAGGGCCTAATTCTGCTCCTATAACTTATGAATTTATGAACAGCAGAACTACAAAAAAACACACAGTGCTGGAGTAAGTCAAGAGTCAGGCAGCCTCTCTGGAGAACATGGATAGGTGACATTTCACATTGTGACCTTCTTAGGGCTAAAGGGATATGGTGAAAAAGCAGGAACGGGGTACTGATTTTAGATGATCAGCCAAGATCATATTGAATGGCGGTGGTGGCCGAATAGACTACTCCACCTATTTTTCTATGTTTTACTATGCTTCTAATTCATAGAATTGCTCTGCGGAAAGCCAGCAAGGACCACATAGGTAGGAAATGCAATGATTAAATATCACCATGAGTAGAAATCCCTGTAGCTTACCACGTTAGTGTTAATCATAATGTGATGTTGAAGTATCACTGCTATGAAGGTAGTGGCCTTGGTGGATAAGCACCCTTCTCCAATTCCTATGAGCCAAAATATTGTCAGCAATGCTAAAGCATGTGAAGTACTCAATTTAACTGTTCCATTTTAATGCTAATTTTATGAATAAAGTCAATGTTCATGTTGTCTTAGGTAATACTGACACTCTCTGTCTTTCGCAATATGCGACGTACATAGGGTTGCAGAAAGTGCCTCAACAGCACGAATCGGTGAATCCAGCTTACGTAATATCTGACTAGGGTATGGGTTCACGGAACATAACCATTACCTAAATCGGGAGTGCCTATATTGCAATTATTTTGCAAGGAACCTAATTATCTTCTATTTAAATCAGTGATGCACAGATGTACTATTCCGAGCTATGAAAATGATTATCAGGTGGACATAGAAAAGATGAGCTCAGAATTTCCTCAAAATAGGCCAACCTGTCCAAGGTGTCTCTGGACCATGGCCACTAAGGAGCATTCAGGAGAGTATTGGGAGTGTCTAAGCCATGCATCAGGAGTAGAATGTAGCTTTGCATTAGCACCCACAAATCTAAAGCCACCCTTGATCTTCATGGACTGCCTCAGAAAAATAAAAAAAATGTTTCAATATAATAAAAATTAAACATGATCCAGTTTCAAACAGTACGCCTTAACAATGTCCCCATTTTCCTGCCCAATCCCCTGAAGTATTTATTCCTTATCCTCGCTAGTGCAGAGAATTCCATAGATTCCACAGCTTAACACAGTATTAATTGGTTGACTACTTATCTTGAAATTGTGTCCCCGACGTCTGGATTTTCAGAGCTGAGGAAATATTGAGAATTTATGAACGCCAAGTGCCAATTACTTTCTGGTCAAGATGACTTCCTGGCATTCTTGAGAGCAAGCACATCATACATCTAGTGACGTGCTTCCTCTCCAGCTGTAAATCAATAGCGATTTCAGAACCACAGAGCTCTAGAAGGACTTCCAGCAATAGTAGAGTTTGTTTGTTTCGTTATACAGGTACAGAGTATTGTTTTACTAAAATATGTTTACTGTAGTCATCAATAAAACAACGTATTGAAATCATATGCATATTGCTGCCCAGAATGAGTGATTGAGATAGCACAGTGTAAACAGGCATGGGTTATCTGAGCGGTGCCAATTTAGCAGATGCTTTTAAGGACAAATGAATTGCTACACCTGTAACTTTTAATGCACATTGCACCAAAAGGACAGCTTCCGCCTATTTAGGACAGGCAAAGCAGCTGATTTTTCAAGTTTGGAGTTGAGTTTTCTCTCAGATGCCTTTGGATGTGAGTTGTCCCAAGAAAGGAGGACATCAATAATTAAGCAAAACACAGTGAAGGAGGAAGTCATCAGGTTAGGCAGTATCTGGGGAGGGAATTGGACAGGTGATATTTTGGATCAGGGGCCTTCTTTATCTGGAGAAGGGTTATTAATTCCGTCATCAGATGCTGCCTGCCCCGCTGAGTTCCTCCAGCACTTTTGTGTTTTGCTCAAGATTTCAGCAATCATGTGTCTAAATGAGTATACAATACAGTATGGTCTATCATCTCTTATTATATAGATGACTAAAGGTTTATTGAAGTCTCTGCCGTATTCTTGATTAGTACAGGTGTCAGAGGTTATAGGGAGAAGGCAGGAGAATGGGGTTAGGAGGGAGAGATAGATCAGCCATGATTGAATGGCAGAGTAGACATGATGGGCCAAATGGCCTGATTCTACTCCTATTCCTCATGACTTTATTCTTCCAGAGTATTTGCTGAGAATATTATTAAATTCTGGACATTGTCTTTTTGATTTAAATAATTTTGAGTTAAATACTAAATTGTTGACATTTTCCACATTGTTTATTTTTCAGGACAGGTGGTGGAGTGATGATGTATTGGGGTGCATTGTACCTCTTTATCTTCATCATAGGAGCATCTTTTATCTTTGCAAACATAATGGTTGCTGCAGTAACTTCAAATCTGGAGCAAGCAATCATGCAGAAGCAGGAGGAGCAGAGGCATACACTGACTGGTGGGTCAGGTCTGATATCTGAGGTATGATGTGAGCCAAGATATAAAATAAAAACTTAAATAACTTTGAAACAGAACATCCTTTTAGAGTATGCACTTGGGGTATGCAACAAGAATAGAAATGTTGTGCAAATTATCTGTGATAAATTAGTTTGAACAATCTAACCCATTTTTTAAATGGGCAGAAAAGCTTTCCTACCTTGGCACTAGATTGGCAAATTTGCTCAAATAAGCAACAGGTTAGCAAGTGCAGGGAGTGTGGAAATGTCTTTGCAAGGTGCAAGGTGCGTTGAGATAGCTACTGTGTGGGGAGGCTATAAATGTGATTTGGTTTGCTGTTTTTTTTTCAGAGCTTATTGCAGACATTTGAGTGTTTTACATTCCCCAGTGCAATGGGCTGGTTTGTTGATGTATTGATAGACAACGCCTGATACTGCACATCTATAGAAAAGTATTACTTATGAATCCTCTCTTGACCTGGATATTGGGAGGGAAGAGGTTTTTGAGGAAGCAGCATATTTACAGTTCAAAAATTGAATTAATTGCAATGTCAAAGCCTAATGTCCAACCTAAAGCTCACAACCAATGTCTTGCCATATGAAGACTTCCTAAACAATTACATTTCAACCAAATTTGAGGTAGGCATATTTTATTAAATCATCATAGCTCCATAAAATTAGCTGGTTAGTTTAACATGCTTCAGCACTCATGCTAGCTACCCTCATGCGACTCTGAATCTTTCTAGCAGTACACTTATGTGATCTTCTCAGACACGTCCTGATGACAGGAGTTTTTTTATTTGTTACAGCTTTCAAAAATCACTATAGAGCAATTACAACGGTTGTTTTTTTTCTATGTTGAAAGAGACGCTGTGATCATTAGCTTATGCTCAGAGCTGATTAACTATTCAATGACATAATTACATGCTCTGAAGATACAGGTGTTAACCAAGATATCAGCAAACAATATTGGAGACTTGACACACTCTGCAACATGCTGCTTTTGTTTGGGAACCTGTTTATAGAAGCAACAAAAATGGATTCACAACCAATGGGTATACGTTTTCTGTCAACAGTTATTGCAGCTATTAAATACCTTTATATAATTTGCTTGATTGTCAATTATATACAGTGCCCTCCATAATGTTTGGGACAAAGACCCATCATTTATTTATTTGCCTCTGTACTCCACAATTTGAAATTTGTAATAGAAGAAAAATCACATGTGGTTAAAGTGCACATTGTCAGATTTTAATAAAGGCCATTTTTATACATTTTGGTTTCACGATGTAGAAATTACAGTAGTGTTTATAAATAATCCTCCATTTCAGGACACCATAATGTTTGGAGCACAGCAATGTCATGTCAATGAAAGTAGTCCTGTTTAGTATTTTGTTGCATTTCCTTTGCATGGAATGACTGCTTGAAGTCTACAATTCATGGACATCACCAGTTGCTGGGTGTCTTCTCTGGTTTTGCTCTGCCAGGCCTGTACAGCAGCCATCTTTTGCTTATGCTTGTTTTGGGGGCTAGTCCCCTTCAGTTTTCTCTTCAGCATATAAAAGGCATGCTCAATTGACTATCGACTGACATCTGTTACAAACCCACTGACTCCCATAGCTACAGTGGCTTGCAAAAGTATTCATACCCCTTGAACTTTTCCATATTTTGTCACATTACAACCACAAACGTAAATGTATTTTATTGGGATTTTATGTGATAGACCAACACAAAGTGGTGCATAATTGTGAAGTGGAAGGAAAATTATACATGTTTTCCAAATTTTATTACAAATAAAAAACTGAAAAGTGTGGCATGCAAAAGTATTCAGCCCCCGAGTCAATACTTTGTAGAACCACCTTTCGCTGCAATTACAGCTGCAAGTCTTTTGGGGTATGTCTCTACCAGCTTTGCACATCTAGAGACTGAAATTTTTGTCCATTCTTCTTTGCAAAATAGCTCAAGCTCAGGAAGATTGGATGGAGAGCATCTGTGAACAGCAATTTTCAAGTCTTGCCAGAGAATCTCAATTGGATTTAGGTCTGGACTTTGACTGGGCCATTCTAACACATGAATATGCTTTGATCTAAACCATTCCATTCTAGCTCTGGCTGTATGTTTAGGGTCATTGTCCTGCTGGAAGGTGAACCTCCGCCCCTGTCTCAAGTTTTTTGCAGACTCTAACAGGTTTTCTTCCAAGATTGCCCTGTATTTGGCTCCATCCATCTTCCCATCAACTCTGACCAGCTTCCCTGTTCATGCTGAAGAAAAGCATCCCCGCAGCATGATGCTGCCACCACCATGTTTCACAGTGGGGATGGTGTGTTCAGGGTGATGTGCAGTGTTAGTTTTCCGCCACACATAGCATTTTGCATTTAGGCCAAAAACATCAATGTTGGTCTCATCACACCAGAGCATCTTCCTCCACATGTTTGCCGTGTCCCCCACATGGCTTGTGGCAAACTGCAAACGGGACTTCTTATGGCATTTGTTTCAACCATGGCTTCCTTCTTGCCACTCTTCCATAAAGGCCCTATTTGTGGAGTGCACGACTAATAGTTGTCCTGTGGACAGATTCTCCCACCTGAGCTGTGGACCTCTGCAGCTCCTCCAGAGTTACCATGGGCCTCTTGGCTGCTTCTCTGATCAATGCTCTCCTTGCACGGCCTGTCAGTTTAGGTGGACAGCCATGTCTTGGTAGGTTTGCAGTTGTGCCATACCCTTTCCATTTTCGGATGATGGATTGATTCGTGCGATGTTCGTGCTTGGGATATTTTTTTATAACCTAACCCTGCTTTAAACGTCTCCACTTTATCCCTGACCTGTCTGGTGTGTTCCTTGGGCTTCATGATGCTGTTTGTTCACTATTGTGCTCTAACAAACCTCTGAGGCCTCCACAGAACAGCTGTATTTATACTGAGATTAGATTACACACAAGTAGACTCTATTTCCTAATTAGGTGACTTCGGAAGGCAATTGGTTGCACTGGATTTTATTTAGGGGTATCAGAGTAAAGGGGGCTGAATACTTTTGCACGCCACACTTTTCAGTGTTTTATTTGTAAAAAAATTTGAAAACCATATATCATTTTCCTTCCACTTCACAATTATGCGCCACTTTGTGTTATTCTATCACATAAAATCCCAATAAAATACATTTACGTTTGTGGTTGTAACGTGACAAAATGTGGAAAAGTTCAAGGGGTATGAATACTTTTGCAAACCACTGTATCTCGACTACACTTCTTCCCACCCTGCTTTCTGTTAAGACTCTATCCCCTACTCTCAATTCCTCAGTCTGCACCACATCTGCGCCCAGGATAAGGTTTTCCATACCAGGTCACCGGAGCTGTCCTCATTTAAGGAACGGGGGTTCTCCTCTTCCATTATAGATGAGGCTCTCACTAGGGTCTCCTTGATATCCTGCGCTCCACTCTTGCTCCCGCATCCCCCATTTGTAACAAGGACAGTCCCCCTTGTCCTCACCTTCCACCCTATCAGTCGTCACATACAACATATAATCCTCCAACATTTTCGCCACCTCCAACGGGATCCCACTCCCCAGGTACTTCCCCCTGCAACTGCAGGAGATGCAACTCCCTGTACCTCCCCCCTCAACTCCGTCAAGGACCCCAAAAGTCTTTTCAGGTGAGGCAGAGGTCCACTTGCACCTCCTCCAACCTCATCTACCGTATCCCCTGTTCCAGGTGTCAACTCCTGTGTATCGGCGAGACAAAGGGCAGGCTCGGCAATCGTTTTGCTGAACACCTCTGCTCAGTCCGACTAAACCTACCTGATCTCCTGGTTGCTCAGCATTTTAACTCCCCCTCCCATTCCCAATTTTACCTATCTGTCCTGGGCCTCCTCCATTATCAGAGTGAGGCCCAGCACAAATTGGAGGAGCAGCACCTCATATTTCGCTTGGGTAGCTTACACCAGAGCGGTATGAATATTGACTTCTCTAACTTCAAGTAGCCCTTGCTTTCCCTCTCTCCCCATCCCCTCGCCCTTCCCAGTTCTCCCACCAGTCTTATTGTCTCTGACTACGTTCCCCTGACATCACGCTGAAGAAGGGTCTCAACCAGAAACATCACCAATTCCTTCTCTCCCGCTGAGTTAATTAATCATTTTGTGTCTCCATTACTTGTATTGTTTTGTAACAAGGTCTTGAGTTTTATGCTGTAAATGTGATGAACCAGTTTTTCCACTGCTTAATTTTGCTTTCATAATCATTATTCACGTGGTCTAAAATCTTTGATCCTCAAGAATTACAAAATTGACTGGTATAATTTCCAGAGACCAATTTTCAGTTCCACTCCTGGGCAGTGCTTCATGATATGAGCTAGAAACTAAAAGAGCCCACGGCAGTTTAGAAGGGGAAAACAGATAATTTAGGGGAAAATGTAATTGAAGCAGACCACAAGAAAGTTGCCATCAGGAGCACTGAAGCAGCCGCTGGCCACACATATATGTTCGCCAGAACTTTCTAAACCACCAAACTGTTCCCCGAAAACCACCCCCTACCCACATCTGCCACTCCAGAATGCTTCACCCACTCCGTTTCTGCGATTCTCCTGACCATTCTCCTAGAACATGGTAGATTCCCTAATCTCACCTTTTACCTTTGCAACCCAAATATTATAGTAGTTTTTCCCCATTTGTTCCTTTTATAAATCCAGGCTGATCTTCACTCAAGCCCACCATATATGATCTGATCTCTTCATGATGCGGCAGGGGACTGGCCAGTTTTAATGCAATCAGAAAATAACTGCATTGTATTTCTGCCAATAATAATTAGCTTAAATCTCATCTGATTACTGAATTTTCCTTCTGCTATTCGTCCTGCCAATACCACTGCAAACCTGCCTTGAGGAAAAGCGTACACCCCAACTTGCTGCATTTTGTAACTGATTCAGTTTTGTGTCTTCACCAATACTGCCACTTTCATTGCATGTGCATTGATGGTATAAAATTCTATTATTGTATATTGACGTTGACTATGTGCAGGTACATTGGTGAGCAATTCAGTAATAAATGTTTAATGTAAAGATTTTTGTTTCTTAGATTTTGTTTAGAGTTTAAAGTTCCCTTGATCTATTCTTCATGTTAACCTTCCTCTTCCTTTTTGTCAGTTAAAAGATGACCACGACAGTAGCTCGGATATGGACCTGGTGCATGTGAAAGATTGTATAAAGCAAATAATCATAGCTCACAAACAGCAGCCGTTGAAGTATAGCTCTCTGGAGAATCTCGGCATCTCCACGTATGAGGAGTTCTGCCTGGTGCTGGAAGCTATCCAGATAAACATTCTGAAGTATAAGATAATTCGTGCCGAGATCAATAGGTGGGGACTTATGCTGATATGGATATTGTTCTTTTGATCTTCCATAGCTTGCTATTGTTACACCCACCCACACTAAGTTATGTCATTCCAAACACCCAGAGGGTTTGTTACTAACACTCCCCATGCACATAGCATGAGTTACTATTACTCTAACCCATTTATGTCACAGCGTCACATTCCCTCTTCTTGGCCATTCCTTTGGGGTTGCAAATTGATTACGCATCCATTCCACTCTTCGGATTCAGAGGTGGATTGTGCAGACTGTGCGGACTATTAGGAACAATCGTATACTACCACTGATTGTGCAAGCCCACTGCGTTTACATCATGAAGAGTTGGGATGCTCAGTGCCTCCCCAGATACACAGTTTCCACCTTGAACAGCCGCAGGCAAAGGAATCCCATCAGCCGGTGGAAATGTTACACTTTGAGACTTTCAAAACATTCTTGAAGTGGTTTTCTGTTCTCCTGGAAATGCCTTGCTGAAGGAACGATGAGTAGAATGGTCAGGGAACCTAGTGTTGGGCATGTAGGTAATGTCACCTGTCTATTGGATCTAGTTGAGTATTAATTGTGTATTGATGCTAGGTTTGGACAGGACATGTTGACTTGTGCATCGTGTCAATGGATTTGAGTATTTTGCTGAAACAGAATTTGTGGGGGATGTTGCTCTTGTGCTTTCTGGTCTCTACTGCAGGTTGACATGAGGGCGTGGTTCCATGCAGCTTGATGGAGCTCGAGCTAGGTGTCAGGTGTGCAGTTTGATATTTCCATACTATTTTCCTTGGTTGATTAGAATGATGAGTGAATTAATAAGTTTATTGGCCAAGTATGTACACATACAAGGAATTTGCTTTGGTGCTCCGCTCGCAAGTAATAACACGACATACAGTAAACCATTTAGAATAAAACATAAAACATGAAGAATAAAACATTATAGTTTAAACTTAATGTTTTATTCACAATGTTTTGTGGTGTGTACATATTCTGTTGAGCTGCATCAAGTAAGAATTTAATTGTTCTGTTTGGGACATATGACAATAAAACATTCGTGAGTCTTGAATCTCATCAGCAACATTGGCCTTTGCTAAGGGGTGGTATCTGGCTGTATGGATAATGATCCACATTTTTTACTTTCATGCCATGGATCTTGATTGTTGTGTGACAGGGTCAGGTGGTGGAAGACATTTTGTATCTGGATGTTTAGTATAACGCTCTTATGGCGCAGTGAAGGTTAAGAAGAACTTACAACTTGGCTTCCAAATGAGTAAAAGTCACCTGTTTACAATAATTAATTGACTTTGGGTGAAATTAAGAACTTTCTGGTTACAATCATAGTATGCGTGTCATCATGCAATAGAAGTAGTTGACTATCCTTCTGAGGCAGCTACATTTGAAGATTCTCTATGATTCCCCTCGGCTGTTTGGAAACATTGAGAATGACAAATGCTTGTGGTTCTTGTTACATTGTTCTGGCTTTCATCAAGCAGTGGCGATATGTCTTTTGTACCTTATGTTGGATGGAAACCTATGATCCTAGAAAGTGCTCTTCAGCCACCAGGAGGAAGCAGTTGAGGATGAATTTAGCGAGCAATAGAAGGGAGAATCCTCAGTCATTACTGTAAACAGATGTTTTGATTTTTGAAAATGTGATGATTATGATGTCTGAGATTCTTTGACATGCTTTCCTATTTTCAGAAGTCTCATGGATTTGTTTTAATACTTAAAACAAAAGTTTTAAGTGATGATTGCAATATTCGTGTGAACTATTTCTCCTGTCTGTAATGAGAGCAACCATTGCATTCTCCCACCTTCACTCTCGCCCTCGTGTTGGTGTTTGACGTACTAAATCACTCAAAGCCTATGTTACGTTTGCTGCATTTAATGGATCATTTTGGTTTTTCTACTCAGCATCGTCAAAGATATGCGAGAGTTATATTTTAATCGTGAGCAGCAGAAGCATATCATACAGAATGAGAAGAAGATATTGGAGGTGAGCCAGGCTCAGCTCCTCCCCGACATCCCAACATTCAGAAAAAGGGAATTGCTCAGCACCCTTTTGTCAAACGAAAAGGTAAAACGCTTATCACTTCTGATCTGGATATGTATCACTATTGTTTCACTATAGTGGGACCAAATCGTGCAATTCTCTAACTTGCAGCACTCAAGTGGCTCATTTTCCATGCAGATAGCTCAGCTCAGAAGGTCAGGTTACCACCTCCTCAGGGTGCGAGGAATAGGAAATAATCGCCAGTTTTGCTAGTGTTGATTTAAATTGAAAGGAAAATTTACTTTTTTATCATGAGTTAAACTTTTTGTGGAATATTGGCCCATTATATGCCTAAGTTGAAACCACTGAATTACAGAATACCATAAACGCTCTGTGTTTCTACCAGATAGACTGTGGGAATCTAGCAGAAGATCCAGATTAAATGTTGGCCTGACATCATTAAATAGCTGATAGGATCATGAAAGTGCCATGAGTTTTCTAATATCCTGGCCATTATTTCTCCCTCATATCAATGACATCAAAAAATATTTCACTGACCATTTATGTGGGATCTTGCCTTGCACTAATTAACTGGCGATGTTAACCCTCCGAAAAACTCAGACCAAACTTGAAGGTAGACAAAAATACTGGCGAAACTCAGTAGGTGAGGCAGCATCCATGGAAAAAAGGAATAGGTGACTTTTTAGGTTGAGACCCTTCTTCAGAGGTAGTTGAGACTGAAGGAGGGTCTCGGCCCGAAACGTCACCTATTCCTTCGCTCCATAGATGCTGCCTCACCTGCTGAGTTTCTCCAGCATTTTTGTCTACCTTTGATTTTTCCAGCATCTGCAGTTCTTTCTTAAACGGAACAAACTTGAAAGCGAGTTTGAGTGAAACATTTTTGTTATACCAAGATAAATGCTTGTGAAATTTAAACCTGTTTGACCACCAATTCGCTTGCATTGAAAATTTACATGATGTAAATATGACTTTCCTGCAAAATAGGCACAGATCCTGGTGTCTGCTCACTTTGCTTTTAGTTTTGAACCTGAATGTCCTTTAAAAAAAGGGATTTTACAATTCTATCTATGTCCTCTTTTATCTGGTTGATAGCTTCAGAAAAATGAATTAGTTGCATTGAAAGAGAAAATGTTGGAAATATTCAGTAGGTCAACGGAAAGAGAAATAAATTATATTTCAATTCATTTATTGTTGTAGTATCTCCATGGTAATGCTTTAGTTGGATTAAAAAGCTCCATTAACACAATGAAGATATATCATTCTGTTTCACAGATTCATGGTCGGACAGATTTTGTCACTGAAACAGATGAGAGAGAGGGAGAGAGGGAGCCCACACAGAGGGTATTGGGTATATGGAACAAGCTGCCAGAGGAGGCAGATACTGTCCAAATTTAAGACATTTGGACAGGTACATAGATATGAAAGCTTTAGAGGAATAGGGGCCAAACACTGTCAGGTGGTATTAACATTGATGGGACATCTTGGTCAGCATGGACTAGTATGGCCAAGTGGTCTGTTTCCTTGCTCTATAATTCTATGGCATAGAGCTGTGAGGGTTGTTAGGTTAAAAGATGGAGCTGTTATGCCTTGGAGGAAGTTCAATAGAATGATGGGAATCCAGATCAGGTACAAATATAGATAGGTGAACATTAGTGGCAGATGTACAAAACATGATGCGAAATGAGTTGTGGGCAGCAAAGTTTTGGATGAGCTCAAATTTCCAAAAGGAGAGCAATAGAGTAGCTGAATCTGCAAATAACAGCTGAGGTTTTCAGCTGTAAATGGATAGAAACATAGAAAAATAGGTGCAGGACTAGGCCATTCGGCCCTTCGAGCCTGCACCGCCATTCAATGTGATCATGGCTGATCATCCAACTCAGTATCCCGTACCTGCCTTCTCTCCATACCCCCTGATCCCTTTAGCCACAAGTGCCACATCTAACACCCTCTTAAATATAGCCAATGAACTGGCCTCAACTACCTTCTGTGGCAGAGAATTCCAGAGACCAAGGTTCTGGTTTTGTGAAGATAGACACACATTGCAGGCAGCATCTCTGGATAGAAGGAATGGGTGACGTTTCGGGTCGACCCTTCTTCAGTGATCTTTACTGAAAAACAGTTATACAACCTTTTGGACAGTAAACACTACCTTCCCTTACTTTGATGGACTTCATCGGTACCTTATGAACCCTGTAATTCGAGCCGAATATCAAAATCTTTCTTAGCCTTGATGTCTCCTCCTATCCTGAATATGTAATATGAGATTAACTCAATTTAAGTTTTAGACTACAGTAGCTTGAACTAAAGATAATCTAACCAAGTAACCAGAATGTACCATTGTGCCAAGACTGCGCCTAATTCAGACCCCTTCACTTTTTCCACATTTTGTTACATTACAACCTTATTTTAAAATGGATTACATTATTTTTTTAAAATCATCAATCTACACGCAATACCCCAGAATGAAGAAGCGAAAATAGGTGTTTGGAAATGTTTGCAAAGTAATTAAAAATAAATAACTGAAATATCACATTTACAAGTATTCAGACCGTTTGCTATGACACTCAAAATTGAGTTTAGGTGATCCTTTGATTATTCTTGAGATGTTTCTACAACTTAATTTGAGTCCACCAGTGGTAAATTAAATTGATTGTACATGTACAAAACAATTTCTGCAGCATTGCAGGTCCCGAAGAGCACAGTGGCCTCCGTCATTCTTAAATGGAACAACTTTGGAACCACCAGGACTCTTCATAGAGCTGGTCGCCCGGCCAAACTGAGCTATCGTGGGAGAAGGGCCTTGGTTAGGGAGGTGACCAAGAACCTGATGGTCACTCTGACAGAGTTCCTTTGTGGAGATGGGAGAACCTTCCAGAAGGCCAACTATATCTGCAGCACTCCACCAATCAGGCCTTTATGGTAGAGTGGCCAGATGGAAGCCACTCCTCAGTAAAAGGCACATGACAGTCCGCTTGGAGTTTGCCAAAAGGCACCTAAAGGACTCTCAGACCATGGAAAACAAGATTCTCTGGTCTGATAAAACCAAGATTGAACTCTTTGGCCTGAATGCCAAACGTCGCGTCTGGAGGAAACCAGGCACCGTTCATCACCTGGCCAATGTTGTCTATATGGACTTCAGTAAGGCCTTTGACAAGGTTCCTCATGGAAGGTTGGTTAAGAAGGTTCAACTGTTGGGTATAAATGCAGGAATAGCAAGATGGATTCAACAGTGGCTGAATGGGAGAAGCCAGAGGGTAATGGTGGATGGCTGTTTGTCGGGTTGGAGGCAGGTGACTAGTGGGGTGCCTCAGGGATCTGTGTTGGGTCCTTTGTTGTTTGTCATGTACATCAATGATCTGGATGAAGGGGTGGTAAATTGGATTAGTAAGTATGCAGATGATACCAAGATAGGGAGTGTTGTGGATAATGAAGAGGATTTCCAAAGTCTACAGAATGATTTAGGCCAGTTGGAAAAATGGGCTGAAAGATGGCAGATGGAGTTTAATGCTGATAAATTTGAGGTGCTACACCTTGGCAGGACAAATCAAAATAGGACGTACATTGTAAACGGTAGGGAATTGAAGAATACAGTTGAACAGAGGGATCTGGGAATAACCGTGCATAGTTCCTTGAAGGTGGAATCTCATATAGATAGGGTGGTAAAGAAAGCTTTTGGTATGCTAGCCTTTATAAATCAGAGCATTGAGTATAGAAGCTGGGATGTAATGTTAAAATTGTACAAGGCATTGGTGAGACCAAATCTGGAGTATGGTGTACAATTTTGGTCGCCCAATTATAGGAAGGATGTCAACAAAATAGAGAGGGTACAGAGGCGATTTACTAGAATGTTGCCTGGGTTTCAACAGCTAAGTTACAGAGATTGGTTGAATAAGTTAGGTCTTTATTCTCTGGAGCGCAGAAGGTTAAGGGGGGACTTGACAGAGGTCTTTAAAATGATGAGAGGGATAGACGGAGTTGATGTGGACAAGCTTTTCCCTTTGAGAATAGGGAAGATTCAAACAAGATGACATGACTTTAGAATTAAGGGACAGAGTTTTAGGGGTAACATGAGGGGGAACTTCTTTACTCAGAGAGTGGTAGCGGTGTGGAATGAGCTTCCAGTGGAAGTGGTGGCGGCAGGTTCGTTGGTATCATTTAAAAATAAATTGGATAGGCATATGGATGAGAAGGGTATGGAGGGTTATGGTATGAGTGCAGGCAGGTGGAACTAAGGGAAAAAAGTTGTTTGGCACGGACTTGAAGGGCCGAGATGGCCTGTTTCCGTGCTGTAATTGCTATATGGTTAATACCATACCTACGGTGAAGCATAGTGGTTGCAGCATCATGTTGTGGGGATGTTTTTCAGTGGCAGGAACTGGGAGACTAATCAGGATCGAGAGATAGAGAGATCCTTGATGAAAAACTGCTCCAGAGCGTTCTGGACCTCAGACTGGGGCGGAGGTTCGCCTTCCAACAGGACAACGACCCTAAGCACACAGCCAAGACAACGCAGGAGTGGCTTTGTGACAAATCTGTGAATGTCCTTGAGTGGCCCAGCCAAAGCCCAGACTTGAACCCGATCGAACATCTCTGGAGGGACCTGAAAATAGCTGTGCATCGATGCTCCCCATCCTAACTGACAGAGCTTGAGAGGATCTGCAGAGAAGAATGGGAGAAATTACCCAATACAGATGTGCCCATCTTGTAGTGTCATACCCAAGAAGACTTGAGGCTGTAATTGCTGCCAAAAGTGCCTCAACAAAGCACTGAGCAAAGGGTCTTGAATACTTATGTAAATGTGATAATGCAGTTATTTCTTTTTTAATTACTTTGCAAAAATTTCTAAACACCTGTTTTCGCTTTTTTATTATGGGGTATTGTGTGTAGATTTATGATTAAAAAATAATAATTTAATCCATTTTAGAATAAGACTATAACGTAACAAAATGTGGAAAAGGGGAAGGGGTCTGAATACTTTCTGAATGCACTGTATATGTGGGAACAGTGGGATTGGATTAATATAATCTCAATTGTAAATGTATCTCTGATTAATGTAATCTTTATTTCTTTCCTTGGAATCAGGCATTCAAAATAAGCCAGGCCCCTAGGGACAACATGTACCAAAGAATGCAGGATATATCTTCCACGAGGTTGTTGAGACATGTGCCTGATAACTAATTACTTAGGATCAATCTCAAAGCACCATCTGCTACGCAGACACAGTGAAGCCTCAGGAAGATTTGTTCCTTCAGTGCCAAGGAACTGCTCAATGTCATTTTGAAGATGCTGCTTCCAGGACAACAGTGAATGTGATCGCTCATTAGGGATCCCAGTGTAATTCCACATTTGGGTGGAACCTAAGGAGACCCTAACTTGAGTTACCTGTAAGTGGCCATGGCCTGCAGAATGGATTGGAAAGGCACAGCAAGAGCGGTAGAGCCAATTTGCGTTTCTGACATCTGATTATTACTCATCATCCCATCAGATTCACAATGCCATTGCTACTAAGAAAGATGGCTTCTGACATCAGATTGAAATGGACCTGTTCCAGGAAGCACTGTGAAGGGAGCGTTCAGGAAAATGTCAGGTGCCACAGATATGACATTCAGGGAACTCAATTAATGATGTGTTTGATAACCTTCCACCATCACCCCCATACAGTAATCATGTCAAAAGCATCACAGCAACTAATCGTGCTCCTGCTGTCAATTGCTCAGAATCTCTTGTGTAGGTGGTGAGCTGTAAATAATCCATACAGCACCAGGTGAAAGACAACTTAAAGCTCATAACAATTACTGAACTGTGAATGTGTGATTGTACGCTGCGGTAAATCAGTTGGATATGAAAATTAAAGCAGGAATATAGAGGAAATTAATACTTTTGGGTAAATAATGTGTAACCAATTATTACAAGGATGACATGGATTACCAGAATAAAAATGTCCTTGAATATTTTCAGTTTCCCTTGTTTTAGTTGACCTCTGTTGCCAAAATTGGAATTCATTCAATGTGTGCATCAAAAGAAAATGTTATGAGGGTGGCTCGGTGGCGCAGCGGTAGAGTTGCTGCCTTACAGCGCCAGAGACCCGGTTTTTCATCCTGACTAGGGGTGTTGTCTGCACGAGTTTGTACGTACTCCCCGTGACCTGTGGGGGATTTTTCTCCACGATGCTCCAGTTTCCTCCCACACTCCAGGCATACAGGTTTGTAGGCTAATTGGCTTGGTATAAATGTAGATGTCCCTAGTGTGTGTCGGTTAGTGTTAATGTGCAGGGATCATTGGTCAGCGTGGACTCGGTGGGCAGAAGGGCCTGTTTCTTCATTATCTCCAAACAAAACTAAACTAAACTTAATTTCTAAATGCTTTGTGCGTCTTCATGCAGCAAAAACTAGTTGTTTTGACAATGGAGTCAAGTTTCTTAGTTTGGATGATTGAAATAAGGAACTTGCTTTGTGGGGAAAAGAGTTACAATTCTATGGACACGAGACCTCAGATGGTAGAACCTGGAACAACTAACAATCTGCTTGAGGAACTCTTTGGGTCGATCTGCATTGAAGTGGGGGGAAGAAATTGTTGACATTTCAGGTTGAAACCATGCATCAGGACAGAACTCTGGATGGTATGGAGGGAAAAAAAGTTGGTTGGTAAGTACCACAATATGAGAAGTAGTTGGTTAATGGACCAATACTAGCAAGCCCACTCTCTTTCAGTGAGATAGACACAAAATGCTGGAATAACTGCGGGAATGGCAGCATCTCTGGAGAGAAGGAATGGGTGTCCTTTTTAGCTGAGACCCTTCTACTGTTTCAATGAGAACCTGAAAGAAGGGTCCCGACCTTTTTCTCCAGAGATGCTGGCAGACCCGCTGAGTTACTCCAGCATTTTGTGTCTACGGAATAAACCAGCATCTGTAGTTCCTTTCTACACAAACGACTGCTGATACTGGAAATCTAAAATAAATATAGAAAATGCTTGAAACACTTAGTAAGTCAGGATGCATTGATGGAGAGAGAAAAAAACAGAGTTAATGTTTCAGGTTGATGACCATTCATCAATAGTTTGAGAAGGGAGAAGTCAAAAATGTTCCAGTTGCCGAGGAGGGGTGGAGCCCAAGAGAGAATGAATGCAACAAATATATTTCTGAAGGACTGTCATTCCCAACTCTGCCAGGATGAGATGCAAATGGGAGATAGAGGGCTAAATCATGAAGGCCCTGCCTGCACCTGACCTTTGCCTTTCACCAAATGTGCACTGCACACTTGCCTTTTGTAGCTTCATGCACGGGTTCCGAATATTCCGCCAATTGCACTGCTGCAGCTTATTCACAAAGCAGTGTGGTCTGTGAGCAGCAACCATGATGTAGAGGGTCCAGGGACTTCCTTGATGGCCTTCTGACACAAAAAAAACCCATACCTTTACTCCCAGCCCCTCTCCTTCCCAGAGCAAGGATTGAGATTCCCCAACACTCACTTGGTACCCTACTGCCCTCCGGTTTTAACAAGTTTAAATAACCGACCTTTCATGTTTGTGGCAGAGTTGGCTGGCACTGATGCAAGGAGATTAAGAATTACAAGGGATAGGAAAGAATGTGATATTGAGAATAAATCTAATCTGCCCTGATGAAGAATGGTAGAAAATAGATCAAGTGGCCTATTCCTGCTTCAAATTCTTCTCCTATCCTCTCCTCCCCTCTCAGCATTCTAAACTGCTCTTTCCATTCACAACTCCCTTCACTTTCCATCAGTCGAACTTGATCTTACACACTTGTCTAAAAGGTCGTCCACGTGTTATCATTGTCTGATTCGCAGAATATTTTCAGCATTCATCTTTTACTTCAGATTTCCAGCAACTGCTGTGTTCTGTATTTCCTGGTATCAGCAAGTCTTCCTTTTCTCTACAGCCCTTACTCAAATTTCTCCATTTGCAATAGTCACCTCAAGTTTCCATCCCACTCCACTCACTGCACTTTTATAAAGAGACCCAAGTAAGCTTGAGGAACAGCACCTTATATTTCACCCGGCATATTGCAGCCTTCCAGACTCAATATCAAATTCAACAATTTCAAGAACTCACCTCCTTTGTGCAGAACAGACCAGTCCCGTCGTAGACCATCCATCTGTAATATTGACTTGGGTTTTCTCTCTCCATTATTACAACATGGCCTGCTGAACACTTCCTGCAGATCTGTATTTTACCGCTTTTGAGTTTCATTATTTGGGTTCTTTCTTTCATCACCTCATTAATATTATTAACCACACAGTTTAAAGTCATACAGCATGGGTAGAGGCCCAGTGGCCCAACTTGTCCACACCAACGAACATGTCCGGTCTACACTAGTCCCACCTGCCTGCATTTGGCCCCTTTCCCTCTAACCCTATCCTGCCCATGTTCCTGTCTAAATGTTTCTTAAACGTTGCAATAGTAAACAGTTTATCAACAATTTGTCACCATAGTAACCTCAGCCTTGCTCCATCACTGATTTTCCCTTTGTCCAAACCATTCCTCCCCCACCTTCTCTGCAATTTCAAAATAGCCTGTTTTCTCTCCCAATCCCGATAAAGGGTGTCTGACCTGAACTCTGTTTGTCTTTCCGTCCAAGCTTTCTGATCTGCTGAGTTATCTCTATTTGCTCTGCTCGAAGCATATCAGCCACAGTTTACCAGCTTTCATTTCCCCTCATACAAGTGAATGACCAACAAAAACAAATACTTCACCTGAACAATCTTGGCTCCAAGCCATCACACACAGTCCCTTTGCTCTCTAGCCCTCTCACTCTGTAACTTAAAGGCAATAATTTAGTCACTTTTTCAGCTCTAATGAAGGACCATAAACAATAGCTCTCTCTCCACAGATCCCGCCTGGAGTGTTGAGTGTTTTTAGCATTTCGTATTCTTATTACAGATTTCCAGCATGTAATGTGCATATTCTGCTTTTTAGTAGCCTTTAATGTTTGCTTGCACATGCTTGACTGAGTAAGCCAGGACTGGCGTATACTGCCAATTCTGTCGAAATGTATTTCTGGAGGTTGCATTATTTGCTCTGCCCTTGTTTTGCCCAGCCACCTATGCTTCTGCCATTGTCTCTCCCTGCCACACATTAACCTCATTACACACTTGGACTACTCTTGGTCACAAGTTCTCAAGCCAAGATTTTTCATAAAATAAAAGGATGAACGATTTTGATTGTGTTATGTTCCAATGACATTTTATTCTGAAGATTTGGTTCATACATTGTTCTGGAATAGAATCTTCAATTCATGAAGATCACAAGACAGTAATGGAGTGGAGGGTGGGAGTGGGGAGGGGGGGGGGGTTACAGCCCCATTGGCCACAGTGAATTATACCGAGCTTCAGCAACTAAATGAGGACAACACTCAGTCAAACAGCATTTGATATTTAGCACATTATTGGTGTGAAACAGCCTGTTAGACACAAATGAGCATGCGTAGTCCACAGTTAAATGATCTTAGTAATCAACATCATATGTTCGTTTGGCATTCTGTCCTGATTCTCCACATTTCTTGCATTTTGGACAGGTGAAACTCAGGGCAAGGGCTAATCCACCAACCATCTCAAAGCAGCTTCCTGCCCAGCCAAAATACAGGGAGCTTCCACCCTCGTACTGGGTGTCGGTGTCGGGGCTGATTTTGTGCAGCAAGGTCGTGTACAGAGTGAGCGGTGTGATGCACAGAGATCCAGCCAGGATAATAACGATCCCACTGGCCCCGGCGACATTCCGCAGTGGGAAGTCCATCCAGCAACGTATCCCTACACTGGCCACAATGATCCCCATTCCACACACCAGGAGAGAGCTCAGCATGAGAGCCCTGGACCACTGCACAATCTCATCCCTCTGGTACAGTGTAGTCACCGGCCAGCACTGTTTGGTGTCCTGCAGTTCCAGGCATGATTCCCACAGTCCGTCAGACTGCACCGCGATGTTCTTCCCCAAGTTAATGGGCCCTTGTCGCCACTGTGGTGTCAAAACTGCCACAAACACCAAGACCAGGCCGACAGGAGCACTGACAATCCCAATGATCATTGGTGGTGGTGTTCGCATGTTGCTGATGCTCAGGGTCTGATGGACACCTGTAAGGTGAAGAGGCAAGAAAGAAGTCAGCACCAATGAAGAACATTTAGTAACAAAGGGTTTCACACTAGAAAAAAACGAGAGTCAGTCTGACTGAGATTTTTTAGTTTCAATTGACGTGCAGCAAAGGAGAAGTGTGCGTGCGGTGAATTTCAAATGGTTAGATGGCGAGCACAGTGAGGAAACAAACCAATGTTCCCATTGGTGGTACGTACGGACTATTGGCTGGGAGGAAGGAAGCATATCTGCGCCCATCCCCCCAAATATTGAACAATGGGAACACCTTAGATTTGAGAGCTCCCAATTTCTTATCAAGTAACAAATTTGCTTGCTGGACAAAATTCCACTATACTGTGTGAAATTTGCATGATCTCCCTCTAGCCCCTGGGCTTTCTCCTGTACAGTTTCTTCCCACATCCTAATACAATGCTGCACGTCAGAATAATTGACCCCTGCGGGTGCCATCAGTGTAGGTAATGGTAATGTGCACATGAGAAAGAATGGGTTACAGAAAATAAGTACGGGAATGGGATTAATGGGATTTTTCTAAGAGTTGACGGGCTTCTGGGAGGAATGCTCCTATGTGTTAAGGAAATGTGAGCATTGAATAGAGAAGGGCAGCACAGTGGCGCAGCGGAAGAGTTGCTGCCTTGCAGCAGCAGTGACCCGGGCTCGATCCTGACTACGGGTGCTGTTTGTATGGAGTTTGTGACTACGTGGGTTTTCTCTGGGTGCTCCTGTTTCCTCCTACACTCCAAAGATGTACAGGTTTGTCAGTTAATTGCCTTCTGTAAATCGTAACTTGCCCCTAGAGTGTAGGATAGTGCAGTTTCTTGTATCTCCAGGCAATGTACATTGATGTCTCTGGGATTGCACGGTGTATCATGTAGATAACAATGAACAAAATGGGCAGCACGGTGGCGCAGCAGTAGAGTTGCTGCCTTACAGCACTTGCAGCGCTGGAGACCCGGGTTTGAACCTGACTGCGGGTGCTGTCTGTATGGAGTTTGTACGTTCTCCCCGTGACCGCGTGGATTTTCTCTGAGATCTTCGGCTTCCACCCAAACTCCAAAGACGTACAGGTTCATAGGTTACTTGGCTTGATGTATGTGTAAGTTGTCCCTAGTGGAATAGTGTTAATGTGCTGGGATCACTGGTTGGTGCGGACTTGATGGGCCCAAAGGCCTGTTTCCGTGCTGTATCTTTAATCTAAACTAAACTAAAATCTGCTCCAAGAACAACGACCATTCTCAATACAGCATCTGCAATACATACAGTATATCCTGTTAGGTAATGGAGGATTGCTAGAGCCCCCTCCATCATTAAACACTGTACCCCACTGCCACTTCAGGTTTATACTATAATGCCCCAGGTAATATTTTCCAATTACTTATTTGGCCAAGGATTATGTAATACTATTCCTCAATTCGTTATCATTGCATTCCTATTTTTCTATTTAATTTCTTTCATTTTCTCTCTCTCAACCTGGTTTCATTTACAATATTTATTATCTTTTGGGTTTCTGTTCCTTTCATTTCAAATTAACAATTACCACAGTATTTCAGAAAATAAATCATCAATTTCTAATATGTACTTCATCCTTTATCTTCTTTGAGATCCTGCAATTTTTCTTATTCTAGTTTAATTTATTTTTATAAAAGCGTTTCTTCCAAATTGATCGGGACAGGCAGCATCTCTGGAGAGAAGGAATGGTGATGTTTCAGGTCGAGACTCTTCTTCAGGTCAAGTATTCCTTCTCTCCAGAGATGCTGCCTGTCCCCCTGAGTAACTCGGGTATTTTGTGTCGATCATCTGTGTAAACCAGCATCTGCAGTTCCTTCCTACACACGTTCCAAATTGATCAATGATTCAAGGCCTGCACAGCGTAAATGTTTGAGGGATGGAGGGATAAAGGTCACTTGGGTGACCTAATCCACGAGTTCTAGCGAGTTCGCCCTCGACTCCTACTCGCAGCATGGTTGACTCAACGTCATAGGAGGTCTTCGTAACTCTCCTTCATGCTCGAGAGTGGTCTCCGCTTACTTGAGGCCTTCGCTAGGTCGCGGTGGTTTTTTCAATATGTTAAAAAATGCCTGCCAGTAAAAAAAGGTCGCCATGGAAAAAATTGATACTTTTTTATTTGTAGGTTTAGTCGTAGTAGGTCGTAGTAGGTCGGCATGTAAGTCCTCGGTAATCGAGGGTAGTCGAAGGTAGTCGTAGATAGTCTTCATCATAGTCGAAGGGAGGTCAAAGGAGAACGGCTTCACTCTCCACTATACAGGGTCCAATTTTCCCGAAGTTAGTCATAGCTAGTCAAAGCTGATTTTCTACATAGTCTTCTACATACATAAATGGGGATACTGTGGATAGGGTGAGCTGCTTTAAATACATGGGAGTCCACATCTCAGAGGATCTGCCATGGACATCACACGCTGCCGCACTGGTGAGTAAGGTAAGGCAGTGCCTTTACCACCTCAGACAATTGAGGAAATTCAGAGTGTTTCTGACGATCCTCCAGTGCTTCTACTCGGCGGCTGTGGAAAACATCTTGGCTGGAAACATCACAATTTAGTTTGGGAACTGCTCTACCCAGGACAAGAAGGCTCTGCAGAGAGTAGTGTATTCAGGTGAACGCACTATGGGACCTACACTCGCCCCCCCCTGCAGGAACTATACATCAGAAGGTGCAACTCCAGAGCCAACAAGATCATGGGGGACCCCTTCCACCCCAGCAACAGACTGTTCCAACTACTACGGTCAGGAAAACGCCTCCGTTGCCATGCTGTGAAAACGGAGAGGATGAGAAGGAGTTTCTTCCCAGAGGCCATTAGGTCTGTAAACTCCTATCTCACCAGGGACTAAACTAATGTACCAATTTACTGTTGTGTGTTGTCTTTTCAAATTGCTGTTACTTTTTTTCTCCCGCAAATATGTAAATACTAATTCTGTTCCATTCTGTTTTGTAGTTTTTTTGCACAATCCACAAGCATTGCCACTTTTCATTTCACTGCGCATCTCATATGCGTATGTGACGAATAAACTTGACTAGTCGAAGGAGGTCTTCAACATGTCATTTTTTTCAAACTCTTCTAAACTCGCCAATTAGGTCGCCCAAGTGGGACAGCCCCTTTACTCTGGAAGTTCATGTCAGTTTAGTGGATGTCCTTTGCCCAGGGTAGTCCACATCCGTGTGCGCTTCACAGTGAGGAGAGCATCAATCTATAGGAACTTCATTCCTGATAATATACTGTATATCCCTAATGCCCCTGATTCTATTTGGAGGAATTTTCAGTTTTAAAATAGATGTTAACGCAAAAAAGGAGAATTATAGAGGTGTATAAAATCATGAGGGGTCATGTTGTGGTGAAAGCACATAATCATTTACCTGGGGTAGGGGAATGAAGAACTAGAGGACATAGGTTTAAAGTGAGAGGGAAATATTTAATAGAAGCCTGAGGGGCTGACAATAAACTAATCTCAGGGGCAACCTTTCACACAGGTGTATGAAATGAGCTGTCAGAGGAGGTCATTGGGGCAGGTGCAGTAGCATTTAAAGATGCTTGGTCAGGTACATGGATAGGAAAGGTGTGGAGGGATATGGCCAAATATAAGAAAGAACTGCAGATGCTGTTTTAAATTGAAGGTAGACACAAAATGCTGGAGTAACTCAGCGGGTGAGGCAGCATCTCTGGAGGGAAGGAATGGGCGACGTTTCAGGTCAAGACCCTTGTTCAGACTGATGTCAGGGTAGGGGGCAGGACAAAGATAGAATGTAGGCGGAGACAGTAAGACCAGTGGGAGAACTGGGAAGGGAGGGGATGGAGAGAGAAAGCAAGGGCTACCTGAAGTTAGAGAAGTCAATGGTCATACCGCTGTGGTGTAAACTGCTCCTCCAATTTGTGCTGGGCCTCACTCTGACAATGGAGGAGGCCCAAGACAGAAGGGTCAGATTGCGAATGGGAGGGGGAGATGAAGTGCTGAGCCACCGGGAGTTCAGGTAGGTTAAGACGGACTGAACGGAGGTGTTTAGCAAAACGATCGCCGAGCCTGTGCTTGGTCTTGCCGATGCAGTGAAGTTGACACCTGGAACACCCGATACAGTTGATGAGGTTGGAGGAGGTGCAAGCGAACTTCTGCCTCACCTGGAAGGACTGTTCGGGTCCTTGGATGGAGTCGAGGGGCAAGGAAAAGGGACAGGAGTGGCATCTCCTGTGGTTGCAGGGGAAAGTACCTGGGGAGGGGGTTGTTTGGATGGGAAGGGACGAGTTGACCAGGGAGTTACGGAAAGAACATTCTCTGCGGAAAGCAGAAAGGGGTGGAGATGTGGCCAGCAGTGGGATCCGGTTGGAGGTAGCAAAAATGTTGGAGGATTATATGCTGTATGCATATAAATAAATATAAGACTTGTTTGCATCTTGGCCGGCATTGATGAATTGGAATGTTGGGCATGTTTCTCCAAGACTCTATGAATTGAACACAAGCATCCAAGTGGAGGCACAAGATATTGCAAATGCTGGAATCTGAAGCGTAAAGAGAGTTGCAAGAGGAACTCAGCAGGCCAGTCAACAACTGTAGAGGTAAATGGACAGTCGAAGTTTCTGGTCAAGATGAAGGGTTGCTACTCAAAACGTTGAATATCCATTTCCATCCACAGATGCTGCCTGACCCTGATTTCCAATGGCAGCTCTCCATATTTTGTTTACAAGTGTCGCCTGAACACTAGCTTCACAAGGTGCCCACTTCGAAGTTTCAGGGTGCAGGATAAAGTCTTTGATGAGAAGGTGGAAATGTCAAGGATCAGAAAGTGGCTTTGTGTGTGGAAAATTGTATCTTACCAATTTGCTAGAATTTTTAAAAGAGATAATCGGCGTGGATGAGTTGGGCTGAAGAACCTGCATCGATGCTGTATTACTCTTTGACTATAAAAGATCCTACTGTCTATCTAGAGGGTCCAAAAATGAGTTCCACCACCAACATTGTCCATTGAAATTAGTCCATGTCTGCTCTCAGTTTTCTCACGCTCTCAGTCCGCTTGTCTTTCTCTGTACCCCTTATGTAGAGAGGTTAAACCCTGGGACAAAGGTTCTGATTGCCTAACCTATCTATACCTCATGTGTGAAAGATACATCTTCTAGATAATTTTAAATGGTCAAAATGTAGAAACAAGGAACTGCAGATGCTGGTTTACCAAGGAAAGACACTAAATGCTGGAGTAACTCAACAGGTCAGGCAGCATCCTTGGAGTACATGGACCGGTGACATTTTGGGTCGAGACCCTGCTTCAGAGTTCTTATATGGTTGTTGTGTTCAGTATATCTGAGCTCCTGATCCCTTGTCTTGATCAACCTGGATTGCAATGTCCAGCATGTATTTAACCATATAATAACCATATAACAATTACAGCCCGGAAACAGGCCTTCTCGGCCCTTCCAGTCCGTGCCGACCATTCATTTTCCCCTAGTCCCATATACCTGCACTCAGACCATACCCCTCCATTCCCTTCCCGTCCATATACCTATCCACTTTACTTTTAAATGTTAAAATCGATCCTGCCTCCACCACTTCTGCAGGAAGATCATTCCACACAGCCACCACTCTCTGAGTAAAGAAGTTCCCCCTCATGTTACCCCCTAAACGTCTGTCCCTTAATTCTCATGTCATGCCCTCTTGTTTGAATCTTCCCTACCCTATTTCCCCAGAAAAGGATTTATCTTGCTGTAATATTCTGCTTGTGAAACATCACACAGCACACATTTCCTTCTCTGTTGCAGCAAAGACAGCAGAAATCATTCACTGAAGAAAAATACACAAACTCTGGTAATAATGTGCTGCTGTTTTTATGTCCATTCAGCATGTTCCTTTTAGCCCGTGCAGTTTGCTGCAGCCGAGCATCAAATGACAATAGATTTGTCTGCTTGGTCTGAACTGCGAAAAGCTAATTAAAAAGCGGGAAGCGGGAACTGGGACACACTGTGCACACCGCGCCAGTCAAACCTTTGGGATTTTTTTGCCAAGATTTCAGAACAGAGTTAGCAGACACAAATACAACCTGTGTTTGATCAGCAGCCCCTGCTGGTTTTGACCTATTTAGCAGTGGGAAGCAGTCCTGCCTGCAAAGTTATTCGGAGGTCGCCAATCACCATGGGATGACCAAGAAGCAAATCTGAACTGAATTATTGAATCATCAATCCCAGGATCTTCATTAGAATTTCAAAGTCCTAACCCATGGATATCATTCTTCTTGGTGTTGCTTTAGACCCATCTCTAGGAAAGATGCGTACAAAGGAACTGCAGATGCTGGTTTATACTGAAGATGGACACAAAGTGCTGGAGTAACTCTGGAAACCCTTCTTCAGACTTGATCTATACTCCCTTTGTCCTAATTTCACACCTTACACTTCCTTATCTATGTATCTCCCTCTCCCCTGACATCAGTCTGAAGATGGGACTTGACCCGAAACGTCACCCATTCCTTCTCTCCACAGATGCTGCCCGTCCCACTGAATTACTCCAGCATTTTGGGTCTGGAGAAAAAAGATGGGCGAGGTTTCAGGTCGAGACCCTTCTTCAGACGGGTCCTTCTTCTTCTGGGGAAGGGCCCCAACCCGAAACATCACCCATCCTTTATCTCCAGACATACTACCTAATCCGCTACCTGTCGGTTTTGTATCTAATGTCTGCCCTGACTTCAACCAAACGTTTTTTATATAGGTGTGTTGCAGGCATCCCTATATAAAGACCGGGATTTATTGACCATCCTCAATTTCCCTTCAGCAGGGTGCAGTAAACATATTTGATACAAATGTACGACTTACGTGGCCATTTCAGATTCACTGACAACCCTACAGACACATGGCGGCCAGATCTAGTGAGGGTGGCAGATTTTCCCCTCTGTGGTACATTGTGAACCAAAGCGGTTTATTTTAATGATAATCCACTAGTTTCATGGTTACCGTTATTGATACTGGCATTTAAACGTAGCAAATCATTTCATTAATTGAATTTAAAATCCCTGACTACCGTGGTAAATCCAGGTGGGGTTTATCTACCTCTCTGAATTAATTGTTCAATAACTTTACTATCCCAACTGTCCTGCCTGGATAACTCATATCCATCATTATTTTCAGATTTCAGGATCTTATTTTCCCAGATAGATATTATAACCTGGAACTCAGTACAATAAGAAGCAATTGAGGCAAGTAGCAAAGGAGCAAATAGCATTTGAAGAGGAAGTTACATTATATGGAGAACAGAAGAGACAATTGTTGGAAGGGATATATACATAGACAAGGTTAAATGAAGAGTTCATTGAGTATAGAAGCTGGGATGTAATGTTAAAATTGTACAAGGCGTTGGTGAGACCAAATCTGGAGTATGGTGTGCAGTTTTGGTCACCCAATTATAGGAAGGATGTCAACAAAATAGAGAGGGTACAGAGGAGATTTACTAGAATGTTGCCTGGGTTTCAACAGCTAAGTTACAGAGATAGGTTAAATAAGTTAGGTCTTTATTCTCTGGAGCGCAGAAGGTTAAGGAGGGACTTGATAGAGGTCTTTAAAATGATGAGAGCGATAGACAGAGTTAATGTGGACAAGCTTTTCCCTTTGAGAATAGGGAAGATTCAAACACGAGGACATGACTTTAGAATTAAGGGACAGAGGTTTAGGGGTAACATGAGGGGGAACTTCTTTACTCAGAGAGTGGTAGCGGTGTGGAATGAGCTTCCAGTGGAAGTGGTGGCGGCAGGTTCGTTGGTATCATTTAAAAATAAATTGGATAGGCATATGGATGAGAAGGGTATGGAGGGTTATGGTATGAGTGCAGGCAGGTGGGACTAAGAGAAAAAAGTTGTTCGGCACGGACTTGAAGGGCCGAGATGGCCTGTTTCCGTGCTGTAATTGTTATATGTTATATGTTAAGAATAGCAGGTAAAATCAGTGGAGAATAAAAACACCATTGGATTGCATTCAATGCTCTGAATTTGAGGTTGCTGTTGCAATGAACTAGAATAGGCTGAATGGGCTGAATGGTCTTCCATGCTGTAATGATTCATTCATTACCCTGATGTCAACTTTTATTAACTGTGACTTTCCTTTCTGCTACATTTTCAGACATGTGCTAAAGTGTAGTGAACCGGGAGGAAATGTAGGTCAGAAACCTACGGTTCATAAGTTAGGGGAGTGGAATTAGGCAATTCGGCCCATCATGTCTACTCTGCCATTCAATCATGGCTGATCTATCTTTCCATCTCAACCCCATTCTCCTGCCTTCTCCTCATAATTCCTGACACCTGTACTAATCAAGAATCTGTCTTAAAATCTCTGCCTTAAAAATATACATTGACGGCCTCCTTAACCTTCTGTGGCAATGAATTCCACAGATTCACCACCCTTTGACTAAAGAAATTCTTCCACCTCTCAAAAGGTACATCCTTTTATTCTGAGGCTACGGCCTCTGGTCCTAGACTCTCCCACGAGTGGAAACATCCTCTCCACATCCACTCTATCCAGGCCTTTCACTATTCAGTAAGTTTAAATGAGATGTCCCCTCATCCTTCTAAACTGCAGTTCAGAGGTGTTCCCTTTCAATACAACTCTCTCTGTCTAATACCTGTGGTAACTTTTTAATATTTTAATTGATTACGTTTACAGTTTAGTGTTTAATTTGCCGCGTGCTGTATTTCTCAACTTGGAATTACTGATACAACACTTGGTAATCGGGGTCTCGAATCTACACCTTGGGAGGCAGAGGTCCCCTGAGTTCCCTGTGTCAGCACCACTAGAGCAGTGTCCTCTTCTCAAACACCAATACTTTACCATGCAATTCCAGCACAACATCAAACTGACTTGACTCAGTGCAGATCTGTCTTGTAAGGAATTGAATTTATTTTCCCATATAAAAATCATAATCATAATCATACCTTATTGGGCAAGTATGTTTTGCAACATACGAGGAATTTAATTTGCCATACAGTCATACCAATAAAAAGCAACAAGATACACAAAATAAATATTAACATAAGCGTCCACCACAGTGACTCCACTGTGATGAAAGGCGGAAAAAAAAGGTAATCTCTTCCCTTCTTTGTCCTCCCGCAGTTAGGGGCCTCGGGCCTTTCGTTGTCAGGGCGATCTTGGCTCCCGCAGCTGACGGTCGGGCCCTCGGCCCGGGGCAATCAAGCTCCCGCGGCTCTATTCAAGATGCACTGATTTCACCGAGCACCCATCCTAACTTTGGGAACGTTAGAAGTCTATGTGCAGTAAGTGACAGGAAATTGCGGAAAGATCAGAGAAATATTCCAGTCATGTCTGGTGGCGGGGCCTACAGTTGGTTTTAGCTGAGGGAATCCTGTCAGTCTGAAACACTAAATAAAAAGCAACTCCCAAACACACCCCATTCGCTGGCTTAGTCCAGGATTTCAATCTGATTTTGTAATTGAAAAAAAGCTTTGAAAAAGTGATCAAAAATACAGCAGATTCTACATAAAGCACCACAGATACATGAGAACAAACGTGAGGCTTATGAGGAATTCAGAGACTTGGGCTATATCGTGGTTGTTTGGTTCACCTTGGATGTCTATAGCCACAGATATGATGAACCTCAGGCCCAGGGAAAACTTTGTGCAGGTTGTGCTGTACTTCAGAGGACCAGGGCTCAGATTTGTTGCTGTCAGGCTCATGAAACAATGGCAAATTCAGGTAGCCATTGGAAAAAGGCACAAGTGCTGGAGTAATTCAGCGGGTCAGGCAGCATCTCTGGTGCCCGACCCCATCCATCATCTACCCATGACCTCTAGAGATGCTGCATGACCTGCTGAGTTATTCCAGCTCTTTGTGTCATTTAAAAAAATTATTATTGAAGTCAAGGAGTCAAACAGCATGGGAACAGGTCCTTCAGCCCAATCGGCCTTGCCAACTAGGTTTTGTAACTGACCTAGTCCCACTCACCTCTGTTTGGCCCATATCCTGCCAAACATTTCCTATCCGTGTACCTGTCCAAATGTCTTTCAAACGTTGCCATTGTACCTCTGTAGCTTCCTCTGGCAGTTTGTTCCATATAGACACCACCCATATAGACACCACCCTCTGTGTGAACAAATTGCTCCTCAGATCTCTTTTAAATCTTTCCCCTTTGAACTTAAACCACTGCCGTTGAGTTCTGCGCTCCTCGACTGGGAAAAAGCCGTTCACCTTATCCATGTCCATCGTGATTTTGTAAACCTCTGCAAGGTGATCAATACTGGCTTTTAATTCCAGAATGCAGAAAATCATGATTACATTGCATTATTTGCCATTAATCAGTGGCTACAATGATCATCACATTTCATATATTGAATCACCTGGAGGCAGAGATCCCCATGACAACCAACAGTTGTCAAATGATGCACTAGCTCCAATCTGACATTCAGTTTGAATAAATTCTTCTTTAGTTACACCTTGAACATTCAAGATTTCTATTGTACCGGAATAAAGTAGTGATTTGAATTACGTTCAAGTTTCACTCTTTTTTCCTGCAATAATTTTGAAATGTTCAATGCAATCTATTGTGTTTGAACAAATTTGAATTGGAATATAATATTGCTAAAAGATAGCCATTCAACTCTGGGAGAAGTCACATCCTGAGGGATTTAGTTTCGAGATATAGTGTGGAAACAGGCCCTTCAGCCCACCGAGTCCACACCAACCAGCAATCATTCCACACACTAACACTATCCCACATACTGGGAACGATTTACAATTTTTACCGAACCCAAATTCACATACAAACCTATACATCTTGGGAGTGTGGGAGGAAACCATAGCACCCAGAGAAAACTGTACAGACAGCACCCATGGTCAGGATCGAACCCGGGTCTCTGGCACTGTGAGGCAGCAACTCTAACACTGTGCTATCGTGTCGCCCATGATGGATCCATCTATTTGGTATAAGAATTTACATGAAGTGAGCTTTTGATTTGCCTATGAGGCTGTAATAGGAGTCCTGAACTCCCAAGACAATTTTTTCATGCAGAAAGCCCCTGAAATGAGTGAAATAAAAGCAGAAAACACTGGAAACACTCAGCAGTTCAGGCTGTGGGGGGGAACAAAGAATCAACTTTTCAGATCTAAGACACTTTGTCAGAACCTTCAACCTGTAGCATTAACAGTTTATCTTCCCACAGTTGCAGGCTGACCTGTGGAGTTTTCTGTTTTTGTTGTGAATTTCCAGCATCTGCTGACCTGAGGGCCATTTTGGGAGATGATGTGAGCTGAGGCACATTGTTTTGAAAGGGAGGTGGCGGAAGGAGCTTAGGTCAGCATCTAATCCTGTGCCTCATCATGCCCTGGCCCTAGCTTTCATGGTTATCTTTCGGCACAAACTCTTTTGTGATTCTATTACTGGTTTTTATCACCCACGGCATAACTACACGTGAATCTTCAAAAACACACACACACACACACGCGCGACCACACACACACACACATCCCCCTCCCCCCCCCCCCTCCGATCTATTCCTTCCCGAATACTGATGCCATCATCCAAATGCAGATTGTGCATTCTGCACCTAAAGTACCAATTTCATCAATCTCAGACATCGAGCCAAGCGTGTCAACATTCCCGTACAAAAATATTAGTTTTTTTTAATGCAAACATCGAATTGGCAGGTGCATCGGTACAACAAGTGATAGAGTAACTGATGCAGGAGGTCTGGCACTCTGATAACATGCTGTTTAGTGCCAGACAAAGAGAGAGAAAAACATACACTTACACGGTGCGAGCTTGCACAGAAGCTTCCAGCAGTCAGAGCCCTGCTGTAACCAAGCTGACAAACAACTATCCCTCAGAAAGCAGCTCGGCTTCATACAACAGCGATCTGTGGCAGCGATGTCCCACGGATGGTCCTCCTCTCCCGGACACAACTTCACACCTCCCCTTGTGGTGGGGGGGGGGGGGAGTTATCAACTCCACCGACCACAGCCAACCAGCAATGGGAGCTGGCTCCTCCAACACAAATAAATATATTGGAGTGAAGGCTACAGAGAAATGTAAGCAGATTGGATTTTCAATACAGTCTGCAACTGTAATTTTAAAACAAAAATGTGTTTGTGATTGAACTTCTCAGTACTGATTCTTTTGCTGAGAGTTGCCTGCGTGTTAACCTTGCTGAAGAGGTGAATGGGCACGACTTCTGCTGGGTGGATTATCCTCACTGATGAAGTGACTGACATTGGCCTTATGGGATGACCAGTGACCAGACATTAATATTGCTTGGTGAATCATAAACCATCGGTAGGACCCGCCCGATCATTAACTCTGCTCGCCATCTCAGCCAACTGATTAAAAATGACATTGCATGCCGATGTGCTTCAAACAAAAGAAGTTATTTGCTCGAAGATAGACACAAAATGCTGGAGTAACTCAGCGGGACAGGCAGCATCTCTGGAGAGCAGGAATGTGTGATGTTTCGGGTCGAGACCCTTCGTCAGACTGTTAGAGTCATAGAGTGATACAGTGTGGAAACGGGCCCTTTGGCCCAATTTGCCCACACCGGCCAACATGTCCCAGCTACGCTAGTTCCACCTGCATTTGGTCCATTTTGCTCCAAACCTGTCCTATCCATGTATCTGTCTAAAAGGGCCTGACCCACATAGGCAACTTTTTAGGCGAGTGCAGGAGTATCTGCCTCGCCACATGGTGCCACATGTTCGCTACATGTTCGCTGGTGGTCTCTGGTGAGTCTCCGTTATGGTCGCGAGGAGTTACCTGTTGAAAAATTTACTGCGACCAAGAAAATGGTCGCCATGGAGAAAATCTATACTTTTGTAGTCATAGGTGCAGTGGTAGTGGGGTCGCCATTTAGTTGTAGGTAGTCTTAAGTAGTTTTAGTTAAACTCCTTTGCTGACCGGACATTTTCATTGGCTCATTGGGGAAAAAAAACGTAAACACGAGTTTTTAGAATCAAGGAAAACCGACCGGTAATGTGAAATGCCCGCCAAACCTCACACCTGTGTATCTCTGGCTTATTAAAAGTTGTCTGGCTTCTTAAAAGTGTTTCCACTCCTTCTCCCACCCCCCCTTCCCCCCACTTCTCCCCCTTTCTCCCCCTACTGTACACTGTGCTAGCCGTCTTAACCTTCCTGTTCATCGCGGTGTGTGTCTGTATCACCTTGGCTTTGAACCGTGTGAATTTCAGTCAGCGCTCCCCGCTTTCCCTGGCCCCGCCTTTGCAATGTGTCTGTGTGTGTGTGTGTGTTCTGCTCTGACGGTCGCCGTTCCAGTTCGCGGTTTTCCAGGCGAGTGCCGCGAGCGTGAAGGTTGCAGGCAGTCCGCTAAAAAGTCGCCTAAGTGGGACAGGCCTTTAACTATTTTTTAAATGTTGGGATGGTCCCAGCCTCAACGACCTCCTCTGGCAGCTTGGTCCATGCACCCACCACCCTTTGTGTGAAAACGTTTCCCCTCAGATTCCTAATAAATCTTTTTTGTCACGAGAGAGGGAGATACATAGATAAGGAAGTTAAGGTGTGAAAATAGGACAATGGGAATATAGATCAAGGAAAATGTACAATAGATCATTGTTAGCTGGGAGTTAGCTGCTTTTTTATTAAGCAAACAGAAGTTAAAATGTAGTCGGAGACAGTAAGACTGGTGGGAGAACTGGTAAGTGGGAGGGATGGAGAGAGAGGGAAAGCAAGGGTTACTAGAAGGTAGAGAAGTCAATTATCATGGGGTGTAAGCTACCCAAGCGAAATATGAGGTGCTGTTTCTCCAATTTGTGCTGGGTCCCACATTGAGAACCAGCGTAAACGATTTGCTTGACTCTCTCTGGAGTCCAGGTGTCTCATTGTCCTGTGACTTCATATTCTATCCCAGCATCGATGCCGTGAAGATCTACATTATTTGTCAAGTTCGTGCGGGCCATAATTTAATGCCATTGGAAAAATATTCATCGGAAAATTATTCTCCTGTAGCAGAGTTACATGAAACCATTAATATAAATGAAATAACAAAACTACTTTAGGACGTCACAGCGGTGCAACGGTAGAGTTGCTGCCTTACAGCAGCAGAGACCCAGGTTCAATCATCCTATGGGTGCTGACAGTCCACATGGAGTTTGTATGTTCTCCTTGTGACCACGTGGGTTTTCACCAGGTGCTCCAGTTTCCTCCCACAGTACAAAGGTTTGGAGGTTTATCGCATTCAGTAAAGAGTAAATTATCCCTTGTGTGTAGGATACTGCTAGTGTACGGGGTAATCGCTGGTCGCCACAGACTTGGTGGGCCGAAGGGTCTATCTCTGCTCTGTATCTTTAAAGTAGAATATAGAATAGAATAGTTTCTTTATTGTCATTGTAACATGAACCATGTACAACGAAATTAAAAAATGCCAACCAGTCAGTGCAACATTCAAACCATAAAAGCTAATGATACATACAAGGTAAAATATTTAAAAAGATAAACAACTAAAATAAATATGAAATATGAAAATAGCACGCATAAACACCCAGCCCTACATCCTTCTGTCGATTTCACAGTCCCTCAGTCCCACAGTCCCTTAGTCCCCGCGTTCCTTGACTGTGGTTGGTACACTAAAGAAACTATTCTATTCTATATTCTACTTTAAAGATACAGAGCAGAGATATCTGTACAGAACCCTGGGCACACTAGCATGCAAATTACTCTTCTCCTCTCCCCCACCCTCTCATCACCCGCTCTCTTCCCAGTGTCTCACCTAGATGCGCGTGCATTACCCCCCTCCCCACTTTTGCTCCCCTTTCCCCTTAATCCCTCCCCCACCCCCCTATTCCCTTCCACCTAGAACCCTTCCTCTGACCACCTTTCACAATTCTTCTCCTTATCTCACAGCTTTTTGTTTTCTTTTTATCTCTGGCTTTTGTCCAACCATCTACCAGTCAACCCCCCTCCCTCACTGCCCCCACCTCTCCCCCCCCTTCTACATGCAGTCTGAAGAAGGGTCCCGACCCGAAACATCACCTATCCATGTTCCATCCAGAGATGCTGCCTGACCCACTGAGTTACTCCAGCACTTTGTAAATAAATCGCTCTGCCCATTCTTTCCTGACATCCAGATGCCTCTTTCTTTCGGTTACATTCCTTTCAACTCCTTGTGTCCACTTTTCACACTTAGACTCCGAAATGGCATGTATTCAAATCTTTCTTCTGTGCAGTATTCAAATCAGTTGAGCCGAGCTGAGGAACAACATTAAAAGGAGACCTGAATGTAACCGGCTACAGAGGTGCATTATCTTTGATTATCATTCAGTGACATCTCACTCCATTGGTACTACTTGTTTTAATGAGACCCTTGCCATGTAGTCGATGGGATCCTGTGGACATGGTTCCCTCTGGTGATGATGACAGGGCAAGAAAGGAAGATCTGATCTCCTTTGGTGTGAGTTGCCATGGAGAGAGTAGCTGCTGTTACATGCACTCAAATTCCCCATCTTCTGTTGGTTTCCACGGCAATGCAGTTGCTATAAAATACTTTGAAGGCCTTCCAGTTGTTTGCTACCAAAGCCCAAGGCTGAGTTGTAATTGCTTCGTACTACCATTCAATAGATCCCTGTCTCAGCCCATGCTCCTCACACCTCTCTCTTCTGTTCTGTTTATTCGCTCAGTGATCTGTGACACCCACCTGATTGTGGATGCAACGGAAATATTTTATCCCATGGTGAAAATAAAGCATCGAAAACTAGTGACAGGGAGAGATTAACCAGAGATATACACTACAGTTTACATTCTCTTTGACAGCTTCCACCTCTCATCCATTTACCCGTCACCCATCGAGTGTTATCCTTCTCCCCTCCTCACCCATACATCACCTATTGGCTCCTGTCTCACCTCTCCTTCTCATCTGCTTTCCGCTGACTATCTTCCCGCTGCACTTTACACTACTCTACGATTTAGACGAGGGAATTAAATGTAACATCTCCAAGTTTGCGGATGACACAAAGCTGGTGGCAGTGTGAGCTACGTGGAAGATGCTATGAGGCTGCATGGTAACTTGCATAGGTTGGGTGAGTGGGCAGGTGCATGGCAGATGCAGTATAATGTGGATAAATGTGAGGTTATCCTCTTTGGTGGCAGATTATAATCTGAATGGTGTCAGATTAGGAAAAGGGGAGGTGCAACAAGACCTGGGTTGCCATGTACATCAGTCGCTGAAAGTAAGCATGAAGGTACAGCAGGCAGCGAAGAAAGCGAATGGCATGTTGGCCTTCATAGCGAGAGGATTTGCGTACAGGAGCATGGAGGTCCTACTGCAATTGTACAAGGCCCTAGTGAGACCACACCTGGAGTATTGTGTGCAGTTTTGGTCTCCAAATTTGAGGAAGGACATTCATGCTATTGAGGAAGTGCAGCGTAGGTTCACCAGGTTAATTCCAGAGATGGAAGGACTGACATATGATGAAAGAATGGATCAACTGGGCTTATATTCACTGGAATTTACAATGATGAGAGGGGATCTTATAGAAACATATAAAAGTCTTAAAGGATTGGACAGGCTAGATGCAGGAAACACATTCCCGATGTTGGGGGATTCCAGAACCAGGGGCCACAGTTTAAGAATAAAGGGTCGGCCATTTAGGACTGAGATGAGGAAAAACTTTTTCAGGCAGAGAGTTGTGAACTCTCAGGATGGGATTCTCTGCCACAGGAGGCAGTGGAGGCCGATTCACTGGATGTTTTCAAGAGAGTGTTAGATATAGCTCTTTGGGCTAACGGAATCAAGGGAATTGTGGAGAAAGCAGGAACGGGTTACTGATTCTGGATGATCAACCATGATCATATTGAATGGCAGTGCTGGCTCGAAGGCCAGAATGGCCTACTCCTGCACCTATTTTTCTATGTTTCTATGATCTCGCCCAGTGTCTACAATGAGGTAGGTTGGAAGATCAGGACTGTATCCTGGCTTACGCGAGGATCGTTCAGTCGTCAGGTAGCAGAGGGGAAGAAGCTGTGTGATGGTCTGACAGACACTGAAAAGACCAAATAATACTGAAATGCATGCACAGTTTTACAGTAACCGAGATTGTGTAACCACTAAGCCACGCCTCATACACACCTCACAGCTCAGAATCTGCAATAAAACTAGCGGGTAGCCAGTCTCTGAAACATTATCACTTGTCAACTCACTGAAGTGTGAGTTTCCTTGAAGAGACCGCTATCAAACTCTTGGTCTTAGAAGAAGGAATTGAGGTCCTGTCCCACTTTCCCGAGTTACTCACGAACTCTCCCGAGTTTCTCCCTTGATTCGAACTCGGGGAAAGTCAGGGAATGTCGGTAGCGAGCTCGCAGGAGCTCGTAGGAGGCCATAGATATTTCGTAGCGGCTCGTAATGCCAGCCATGGAACTCGGGGCATCAGATAAGTCGGGACGTTTTTTCAACATGTTGAAAAATGTCCACGAGTTAAAAAAATAGCCCCAAGCTCCTACGACTGGGTATTACCGTAATTCCCCGTGTTCGATTCAAGGGGAAAACTCGGGAGAGTTCATGAGTAACTCGGGAAAGTGGAACAGAGCCTTTAATTACAATTTAAAGTAACAACAACTCTCAAATCTAGGGCCAAAATAAGGTTAAATTTTTTTTTTAATGGTTAAAAATAAACTATCCGACTGGTGGAACTGAGCGATCATTCCTAAATTAATGTTTAAGCAGTTTGTTGATGCAGAATTTATCAAACAGAATTAGGACGCTCAGCCCATCGAGTCCACTCCACCCTTCGATTGTGGCTGATCTATTTTTCCCTCTAAACCCCATTCTCCTGCCTTCTCCCCGTCAGCTTTGACACCCTTACTAATAAAGAACCTATCAATCTCTGCTTTGAAAATATTCAATGACTTGGCCTCCACAGCTGGCTGTGGCAATAAATCCCACAGATTCACCACCCTCTGGATAAAGAAATTCCTCCTCACCCTGTTCTGAGACTTGATAGGGAGTGCAGGGAGCTTTGCTCCAGGTTGGAAACGTGCTGTGGTGGCTGTGGAAGTGACTGGACACGAGTTGCTTTTACTTTGTATGCAGCCTATGTTGTAGTGGAGAAAAAGACATGTGTGTTGGCGTAAATTAGTGGCACCATTCAGGCAGCATCACCTGAAGACATCAAATTCTGATTTAGTTTGAAGACTAATTAGTCCCCATCTGAAATGTTACCTATCCATGTCTTCCAGCTATGCTACCTGACTCGCTGAGTTACTCCAGCACTCTGTGTCTTTTTTTGTAAACCAGCATATGCAGTTCCTTGTATTGTATTGAATTGAATCTTGCAGTGACGATCAAGGGAAAAAGTGCAGATGCTGTAAATTTGAAATAAATATAGAAAATGCTGGAATGACTCAGGTCATTCACACTTGTCTTCAGAAATGGGAAAGAGAGAAAAGAAAGTCGATAAGCTGCAGGGAGGGTGAGGGAGGATGTATTTGTCAAGGTAAAACCAGTGTGGCCATAGGGGTAAATAGGTTCTCTGGTGAATGAGTGAATAGAAGTAATAGGAGAATAAAGTGCAAGTGAAATGAATTTGCCAGCAGCGGTACAATGAAAAAGAACACACAATACACAATAAAAATTTAACACGAACATCCACCACAGCATTCATCACTGTGGTGGAAGGCACAAAATCTGGCCAGTCCTCCTCCATTTTCCCACGTGGTCGGGACCTCTACCCCCCGCAGTCGCCGCTGCAGGCGTCCAGATGTTCAGACAAGGTAAGTCCAGGTAAGTCCTGAATCAGTGCCTCCCCACCGGAGACCGCGACTTCAAGATGGTGTAGGCCGCAGGCCGGCAGTCGAAGATTTAAATTCCCCGGCGCGCCGCAGCAAGAAGCACCGCAGACTGCAGGGCCGGCGGTCGGAGCTCTTCACCAGGGATCCCTGGCGAGGAACCCCGTTCATCCTGACCTCGGATGCTGTCTGCGTGGAGTTTGCACGTCCTTCCTGGAACTGCGCAGGTTTCCTCCAACATCCCAAAGACAAGCGGATTGTAAGTTAATTATTCTTAGGGTGTAGGGAGTGGATGCAATAGTGGAATAACATAGAACTTGTGTGAACAGGTGATGGTCGGCATGGATATGTTGGGCCGAAGGGTCAGTTTCCCTGCTGTATCTCTGAAAATAAAAATAAAACATGCATAAAGGAACATGGCGAAAGGAAGGGTCCTGACTTGAAATGTCGCCCGTCCATTCCTTCCTCAGATGCTGCCTGACCTACTGAGTTACTCCAGCACTTGCTGTTTTGAAAGGGCAAAGAATGTATGAGTGTGACATATAGTCTGGCAGTAAGGATAGGCATGTCCTCCACTCCCAGAGGGAACAAAAAGAGAGAAGGGGAAAATAGCAAGTTCCTCAGTCCACAGAGCTAACCCTAAGCTTTCTGGTCCCTGCCACTGTAATTCCCATCCCTCTCCCACTCTGACCTGTGGGCCTGTAGTCTCCTTCACTGTTGCAATGAAACCAACGTAAGCTTGAGGAGCAACATCTTGTCTTCCACCCGGGCAAGTTGCAGCCTGCAGGACTCAATATTGAATTCCACAACTTCACGTCACTTGATTTCTCTGTCTGTCTCAGTCATCCATCAAGGGACTAAAGAATGGCCCCGATAAAATGTTGCCTGTTGATGTTCTCGGAGATGCTGCCTGACCCACTGAATTACTCCAGCGCTTTTTTGCCTAAGATTCTGGCATCTGCAGTTCCTGTGTCCACTGTCCATCAAGGATATTGGCTCAGCTTCCCCACCCCCCATTTGTCCCTTTGTGGGACCAGACCTGCTCCACCCTGACCTGTCTGATCTGCATTTCCTACATCCTTCAGTCTGCAAGGGACCCAGGAGGTCAAGTGACATCTGTGGTAGAGGGGGAAGGAATTATCTTTATTTTTGGGGGCAAAACACTGCATCAAGTTTTTATGCAAGGTTTCAACCCAAATGTCATAAGTTCATAAGTTATAGGAGCAGAATTGGGCTATTTGGCCCATAATGTTTACTCCACCATTCAATCATGGCTGATCTATCTTTATCTCTCAACCCCAATCTTCTGCCTTCTCCCCTGTAACCCCCGTCAATAATCCATTTTTCCCCAAGATGCTGCTCCTCCCGCTGAATTCCTCCAGCAGATTATTTGTTGCTCTAGATTCCATTATCTTCAGTCTTGAGTGTCTCCATTCTTATAGCTGTGTTCTTTTGTGTATGTTCTCATACTCTAACTGTTCCCATTCACTCATTGAGCAGATAACTCTGTTTACAGCTAATCCTCAGGTTCACTCTCGATTTAACCTACCGGAGACATCCTTCCTCCTCCATCCTTCCTGCAACTCATCAGCTTCTTTTCTCTCCGTCTGTATCTGGCAAAGGAGCTTCAACCTGAAGCATCAACTCGGTTTCTCTTCCCACAGATGTAGTCTAACCCAGCCGAGTGTTTCTGCAGTATTTTCTGTTCATACTGGACCTTGCAGTGTCTGGCATATAGAGAGGTTGTTTCCCCCTCTATCTAATCTCCCCTATACCCACCCTGGAGTGTTTGACATGCCAGTAAAGAGAACCCTTATCTCACCTTTATTTCACTGATCCTGGAAGTGCTCACTGAGATTGGGCAGAGGGAGCTCCACTCTGTATGTAATCCACACTGCACCTCCCCCAAGAAATGTTTGTCATGACAGCGTAAGTGAGCTAAAATAGGTAACTAATCCGTTCTCTATCCCCCATTCCCCCTGAGAATATTTATCAGTTATGCTGGGAAAGAAAGATGAGAAAATGTTGCTGTCCTCGGCCTTGTCACGAGCGGGAACGTACAATTAATAAAAATAAATCTGTGAAATGCTGAAAGGAAATTGAGATTCCAAGGCACAATGCTACTGGTGCACTCATCTCAGACACTGGCTAATAGAATTTGCTTAACCTCAATTACAACCTGTTTGATTAAGTAGTTAGACTTTAATTACATTAAAAGCAATTATTTAAATATTTCAGAAAACAGCGAGCCATTTACAAAGACGCTGTAATCACTTCAGACGGTGCGGAATAGTTTCCCTGACATGAATAAATGATCTGAGGTGTGTTTCTGGGCTTCGCGGGTTAGATGTTTGATCAGGTGTTCCTTAGCCTCTGATATTGTGGGACTGGATGAATGTGTCCATTTGACAGCCCTGGTGCTGTGGTCCCAGCTGTGGCGAGCAGAGGGCATCTGCTCAGTTGCCGAAGGCAATTTAGTTTTAAACAACTACACAATGACATTGCCCTCCCAATTAGCTTAGCGCACTGCACAGCTTTATAAATCTCTATTATATCCATATTGTGCCTTATTCTCCTGAGCTCCGTGTTTGAATAGCGAACGGTGAGGAAAGATGTCTACATTTACAACAGGATCTAGATCAGTTGGGAAGGTGGACCAAGGAATGGCAAACGGGATTTAACACGGACAAGTGAAAAGTGTTGCACTTTAATATGTCAAACCAAGGCAGGACTTTCACACAGTAAATGATAGAGCCCTGGGGAGTGACGCAGAACAGAGTTCATGTGCATGGCTCTCTGAAAGCGGCGCATCAGGTGGACAATGTGATGAAGAAGGCATTGAGCACTTTAGGAAGGGTATTGAGTACTAAAGTTGGGGCATCATCATGCAACTAGTCGTAAGTGGGACCACATTTGGAGTTCTGTGTGTAGTTCCGGTCACCCAGATACACAGTAGCAAGCATGTCATTATGTTGGACAGAATGCAGAGGGGATTCACCAGGATGTTACCTGGGCTTGCCGGCTTGAATTGAAACCACCCAATCTTTATTTAACCAAAGTAAAACAAAGTGCTGGAGTAATTCAGCTGGTCAGGCAGCATCTGTGGAAGGAACAGATGTGCAAAGTTATGGGTCATAGTGTCATTGGGTCGTACAGCATGGCCATAGCTGACCAAAGTGCACCATCTACATTCGTAGCTGCCTGTATTTGGCCCATATCCCACTAAATCTTTTCTATCCGTACAATTGTCTAAATGTCTTTTAAATGTTGTTATAGTACAGATACAGCATGGAAACAGGCCCTTCAGCCTACCAAGACCACGCCGACCATTAATCACTAGTTCAAGTCAGTTTCTTGCCTACCCCCTACACACTTGAGACAATTTTACAGAGGTCACTTAATCTATAAACCTGCATGTGTTTGGGGGGGGGGGGGGTTGGAGGAAGCTGGAGCACCCGAAGGAAAACCCATGCCGTCATGGGGAGAATGTACAAACATACAACCAGCATCCGAGGTCAGGATCAACCCTGGGTCTCTGGCCCTGTGAGGAGTGGCTCTACCAGCTGCGCCATTGTGCCGCCCCAATGGATATGTGCTTGAAAAGGAATATTTCCAGGAGAATGGGATAGTGCTTAAAAGAACTGAGACAGGCACCATGAGCTGTCTACACTTCCTCCACGCTGTTTGTCATTCAATCATTCCAAGCAGGGTCACTTTAAATTTGTTCAAAACTTGACAAAAGACGCTCTCTATCATCCGCTGGAAGGTTACGAAGCAGCATCAAATACTGCAATTGTTGATTAAAGTCATCTTTGATTAAAATAAAACCCCAGAGTCATAGAGTCATATAGTGCCCTTGCTCCAACTTGCCCACGTTGACAAACATGTCCCATCTACACTAGCCAAACCCACCTGTGTTTGGCCCGAATCCTGCAAAACATGTCCATGTACATATCTAAATGTTTCTTAAATGTGTGATAGTACCTACCTCAACTTCATTCTCCGGCAGCTTGTTCCATATACCCACCACCCTTTGTGTAAAATAGTAACCCCTAAGGTTCCTATTAAATCTTTCTTCAATAACCTTAAGCCTATGTCGTCTGGTTCTCAATTTCCCTACTCTGGATAAAAGACTCTGTGTGTTGACCCGATCTGTTCCTCTCAGGATTTTGTACACTTTGTGCCGTTGAGGACTGTTGCCTGCTGCCGATGAGTAAGGCAGCAGCGTTTGGGTTTTGAAGCATTGCTGATATTTGATATACAGCCTGCCTAGCCTCCTAGGTGTTCCTAACTTGTGATGAAATTTAAGCAGAAGGCTGGATCAATGACTTGTCAGAATCCATTTGTTGTAGATGATACCCTGTGAAAACCAGTAAATGAGAACCAGGGCATTTACTGAACGGTCATTTATATTTTTATATGAAGTAGTTTATCTTCGTTACCGGGATTGTGTAACATATATCGGAACAACATCAGCTGTAACCTGGTGACTGGGACCCACAGCAGGGGACCCATTTGTTGACTAATCAAGTCAGGTATAACATCGCTGCAGGTGATTTCCAAGAACCGTAGCCAATCGGGGAGAATAACTCATACATTTCAGATTCTTGTATGCCCAGGAGGAAACATTGTTCAAAGAGATACAAGTCACTGCAGATGCTGGTTTAAACCGATGATAGACACAAAATGCTGGAGCAACTCAGCGGGACAGGCAGCATTTCTGGAGAAAAGTAATGGGTGCCATTTCAGGTCAGGATCCTTCTTCAGACTGATGTCAGGTGAGAGGGAGATCTGAACCCTCGTCGGAGAGAGGAGGAGAACTTCTTCAAAGTAGGCATAACTTGAGGAGAATTTGCAGTGGAGCAGACAAAATGTGTAGGATGGGACTGCAGGTGCTGGTTTAAACCGAAGATAGACACAAAATGCTGACAGATGTTGCAAAGAGGCAGTTCTCTAATGGAGGAATTGGCGGGTGCGTTCAACTTAAGGCCTGAGGTTGGTGGCCTAAAATGAGTGCTGAGCTCCTTCTGTTATAGATTCACACAGGATGGAAACAGGCCCTTCAGCCCAACTCTTCATGCCAACAAGGTGCCCCACCTAAGCTAGTACAATTTGCCTACATTTGGCCCATCTCAAATTCTCCTATCCATGTATCTGTTCATATGTATTTTAAATATTGTTATTGTAGCTGCCTCAACTACTTTCTCTGGCAGCCCGTTCCATAAAGCCCCACCCTCAGTGTAATAACGTTGGCCCAAAGTATGCTGTGGAATACAGAGAGCAAAGTGGTGCAGCACATTCAGGTGAACAACTTCCTAAAATGTATTGATGGACTTATAATGCACACTGTTGTATCAGTCACAACTTCTAATGTGCTTACTGGCCAATGCTGATTTCTGGTCAAACAATCCCATGATTTAAAATTCTCATCCTTGTTTTCAAATTACATGTTTTCCCCATCTCTCTAATCTACTCCAATAGGTAGGTTTTAATAAACATAAGAACAGGAAAGAGAGGAAACAATTTGGAAATTTGAATGGAGGGAACACCAGAGGTTAATGTTCTAGTCACCAACCTCTGGCCATGGCCACAAAGGACTGCAACTGGGCTGTGAGAGTGTTCGAAGTTTTTAAAAAGATGACTTAATATCGACAAAAGTTGTTGGAATGGTTGACACGCAGCCTTGCCAGTGTGCAAGTTTTAGCACGCAAGGAGCAGGTGGGTAGGAGCATTCATTATCTTTCAATTCATGCTTTCATTATTTTTTCAATGACTTAATTTGATTTTTATTTACCATACAGCCATACTAAGTAAAAAGCAACAAGACACAACAACCACATAAAAATTAACATAAACATCCATCACAGTGGATTCCACATTCCTCACTCTGATGGAAGGCAATAAAGTTCAATCTTCTTCCTCTTGTTCTCCTCGGGGCAGTCAAACCATCCGTAGTCGGGGCGATCAAAGCCCCCGTGGGGTGATCAAAACTCCTGCGTCGGGGCGGTTGAAACTCTCTCCACAGCACGGAGCACCCGAGTCGGCCTCTTCTTACCAGAGACCGCGGGCTTCACGATGTTATGTCCACAGGCCCCGCAGTTGGAGCTTCGATCCCCAGCAAAGGGATAGCAAGCTCCATGATGTTAAAGTCCCGCAGACGCCTTCGGCTTGGTGCACCCGTCGGTCTCCAGGAAAGGCCGCCAACTCCACAATGTTAGGCCGCGGTGGGGATGGAGATACGATACGGATCTCCGTCGAGGTAAGAGTTTGAAAACAAGTTTCCCCCAACCCCCCCACATAAAAGAAACCGAGGAACACTAAAACATACGTTTTAACACATACTAAAAATAACAAAAAGACCATGGCAGAACAGCACAGAATTGTTTGCAAAGATAATTGCTTTCAGCCACAGCCACATTGTCAGTGTGAGTCCTCACCACACCAACCTTGCACCATTAGTCCGCACACAAAAGTATTAACTGCAGCAATAACAAGCGAATGGCCCATCATAAACATGTTTGCATTAATTAATACTGTGTATTACACAGAATTAACTTCAATTATTCAACCTCCCACAATGAATAAGCTCAGACCAGGGGTGGGGAACCTTTTCATGTTGGAATGTCGTATTAAGTTATCTGTAATCTGATAAGGCCGCATCCAAGAAACTACAATTAGATATACTTCAAAATGTACATTATTTTGTTAAAATAGCCCTCATGACTTACTAATATTTTAATTGTGGCCGTCAGTGGGAAGGATTATTTTATTGAATCTTCTTTTACTCTTTAGTATTTTAAAGACGTTCATTTTAAGATTAAAATAAAAATAAAAAAAGACAAACAAAAACATATTAATAAAAATAAAAGGATTTGTTCTACAAAATTTGGATTCATTTTAAAGGCTGCACTTAATGGCCTAGAAGGCCGCAGGTTCCCCACCCCTGGCTCAGATCATGTTACATACCAGGAGGAAAATAAAACAAAAACAGAAATGGTGGAAGAAATCAGACGACCAGGCAGCATCTGCACTGAGAGAAACCAATTAACGTTTCAGGTCAGTGACTCTTCCACAGAACTGTGTCTTTGGTTGTACAATGCATTTTGTTCAGTTTCTACTTTAGTTTACAGATACAGCATGGAAACAGGCCCTTCGTCCCACACAGCCCACGACAACCAGTGATCCCCGCACACTAACAATATCCAACACACACTAGGGACAATTTAACCAAAGCCAATTAACCTACAAACCTGTACGCCTTTGGAGTGTGGGAGGAAACTGGAGCAATCGGTTTTGCACTATTATGCTTATCCAGTATTCCTATTATTAATTTATTGTATTGCTGATTATTATATATTTATTTGTGTGTAATTACATTTCTGGGCCAGTCAACCTGCAGCAAAGACGTACAGGTTTGTAGGTTAATTGGCTTGGTAAAATGTTTTTAAAAATTGTCCCTAGTGGGTGTAGGGCAGTGTTAAGTTTATGTTTAAAATAAATAAATAAATAAATAAATAAAGAGATAAATAGATAGATAAATAAATAAATAAGACAAATACAATTAACGTTAAAAAAAAACAAACATAAGAATTTCAGTTCCAGTACACATGACAATTAAACACTATTAACTTATTGACACTTGACTGGAACAGGGAGGACATGATAGAGTCAAGGCAGAAAGTCTCTTCATCTCTGGCGTTTGTCCACCACCTGTTCATCACCCCCCCCCCCCCCCCTCACCTATATCCATCTAGTGCCTGCCAGGCTTTGCCCTGCCCTCCTCCCTTCCAGCTTTTCCCTCCCCCACCCCTTCTCCCATACATTCAGTCTGAAGAAGGGTCCCAACTCGAAACAGCACTGATCCATGTTCTCCAGAGATGCTGCCTGACCCACTGAGTGACTCCAGCACTTTGTGTCTTTTAAAAAAAATAAATCAGCATCTGCAGTTCCTTGTTTCTCTGAAGTAATAGGTTGGGTAGGGCAAGAGCAGGGTGCCACAATAGTTCTATCACTTGGCACGACCCCACCACTGGAGACCTCCAAAAATGATTTTATTTATTTATTTATTTATTCATACAAGTGAATAAATAAATAAATGTATTCATTCAAAAAAGTACAAATAAAACATGAAAATCCTGGAAAAACTCAGTAGGTAAATAGGGGGCAGCAGAGTTGACCTTGTGGTCGGTGGCCTTAAAAAACAGAGCTGGGGATAGTTAGCAGCAAAACAAGTTGTTAGTTCCAGGCAGAGGGAGAGGGGCAGAGGGCGCAAAAGGAACAGAAGGTCTACGTAGGGGGGAGGCCAAGGTGGCTCCTGGTGACACAAAGCTAACTTATCTTCCTAATTATCTCTCTGCATCATCATCTATATCTCTCGTTTCCCTTATCCTTAACCAGTCTGAAGAAGGGTCTCGACCCGAAATGTCACCCATTCCTTCTCTCCAATTACTGTTGTAGATTAGGATCTTTGACCCATAGACGCTGCCTGACCTGCTCGAGTTTCCAGAATGTTCTTCTATTTTTTTCATATTTCTGTCATCTACGCTTCTTGGATTTTTTTTAATTATGGGGTTTTATATCTTAGTAACAAAAATCAGGAGATAACAAATTACTTGATAAAAACATGTCTAAATGATGTAGAGGAACAATGGGATCTTGGAATATTCGTGCACAAATCACTAAAAGTGGTAACATGCTTTAATTAAGCCATAAATAAACTACGTGCCAAGATTTATTTCTGGAAAGGTGGAATTGAAGGGTGGGGAAGACATTATAAATGTATTGTATACATGTATTTCACTAATCTCACTAAGAGTGCTCTGTATAATTCTGGTTGGTAAATTATATATGGAAAATGGTAGAATGGGAGAGGTTGCAAAAAGATATTACAAAAATATACTGAAAATGAAAGGATTATACATAACAGAGCGGCACAGTGGCGCAGCAGTAGAGCTGCTGCCTCATAGCTCCAGAGACCCGGGTTCGATCCTGACTATGGGTGCTGTCTGTACGAAGTTTGTACATTCTCCCTGTGACCATGTGGGCTTTCCCTGGGTGCTCTGGTTTCCTCCCACACTCCAAAGACATGCAGGTTTGTTGGTTAATGGGCTTCTGTAAATTGTCCCAAGGTAGAACTATGGCTGCTTGCCTGTACGGAGTTTGTACGTTCTCCCCGTGACCAAGTGGGTTTTCTCCGAGATCTTCGGTTTCCTCCCAGACTCCAAAGGCGTACAGGTATGTAGGTTAATTGGCTTGGTGTGTGTGTGTAAATTGTCCCTAGTATGTGTAGGATAGTGTTAATATGCGGGGATCGTTGGTCGATGCGGTGGGCCAAAGGGCCTGTTTCCGCGCTATATCTCTAAACTAAACTGAAGTAAACACGGATGTGTACCATGGATATTATGGGGGATATATTGGGAATTGGAATGTAAGCAGATGAGGGAGAATTTGGAACATTGAAACAGAGGAGAAATGGGGTTGAGAATGAGCAGCTGCATGGCTTAACCAATCAATAGATAAACAGTAACCATATAACCATATAACAATTACAGCACGGAAACAGGCCATCTCGGCCCTTCAAGTCCGTGCCGAACAACTTTTTTCCCTTAGTCCCACCTGCCTGCACTCATACCATAACCCTCCATACCCTTCTCATCCATATGCCTATCCAATTTATTTTTAAATGATACCAACGAACCTGCCGCCACCACTTCCACTGGAAGCTCATTCCACACCGCTACCACTCTCTGAGTAAAGAAGTTCCCCCTCATGTTACCCCTAAACCTCTGTCCCTTAATTCTAAAGTCATGTCCTCTTGTTTGAATCTTCCCTATTCTCAAAGGGAAAAGCTTGTCCACATTAACTCTGTCTATCCCTCTCATCATTTTAAAGACCTCTATCAAGTCCCCCCTTAACCTTCTGCGCTCCAGAGAATAAAGACCTAACTTATTCAACCTATCTCTGTAACTTAGCTGTTGAAACCCAGGCAACATTCTAGTAAATCTCCTCTGTACCCTCTCTATTTTGTTGACATCCTTCCTATAATTGGGCGACCAAAATTGTACACCATACTCCAGATTTGGTCTCACCAACGCCTTGTACAATTTTAACATTACATCCCAGCTTCTATACTCAATGCTCTGATTTATAAAGGCTAGCATACCAAAAGCTTTCTTTACCACCCTATCTATATGAGATTCTACCTTCAAGGAACTATGCACGGTTATTCCCAGATCCCTCTGTTCAACTGTATTCTTCAATTCCCTACCGTTTACCATGTACGTCCTATTTTGATTTGTCCTGCCAAGGTGTAGCACCTCACATTTATCAGCATTAAACTCCATCTGCCATCTTTCAGCCCATTTTTCCAACTGGCCTAAATCACTCTGTAGACTTTGGAAATCCTCTTCATTATCCACAACACCCCCTATCTTGGTATCATCTGCATACTTACTAATCCAATTTACCACCCCTTCATCCAGATCATTGATGTACATGACAAACAACAAAGGACCCAACACAGATCCCTGAGGCACCCCACTAGTCACCTGCCTCCACCCGACAATCAGCCATCCACCATTACCCTCTGGCTTCTCCCATTCAGCCACTGTTGAATCCATCTTGCTATTCCTGCATTTATACCCAACAGTTGAACCTTCTTAACCAACCTTCCATGAGGAACCTTGTCAAAGGCCTTACTGAAGTCCATATAGACAACATCCACTGCTTTACCCTCGTCAATTTCCCTAGTAACCTCTTCAAAAAATTCAAGAAGATTAGTCAAACATGACCTTCCAGGCATAAATCCATGTTGACTGTTCCTAATTAGACCCTCTTTATCCAGATACTTATATATATTATCTCTAAGTATCTTTTCCATTAATTTGCCCACCACTGAAGTCAAACTAACCGGTCTATAATTGCTAGGTTTACTTTTAGAACCCTTTTTAAACAATGGAACAACATGCGCAGTACGCCAATCCTCGGGGACTATTCCAGTTTCTAATGACATTTGAAATATTTCTGTCATAGCCCCGGCTATTTCTACACTAACTTCCCTCAATGTCCTAGGGAATATCCTGTCAGGACCTAGAGACTTATCCACTTTTATATTTTTCAAAAGTGCCAGTACTTCTTTTACTTTGAAACTCATAGTATCCATAGCTACTCTACTAGTTTCCCTTACCTCACATAATTCAATATCCTTCTCCTTGGTGAATACCGAAGAAAAGAAATTGTTCAATATCTCCCCCATCTCTTTTGGCTCTGCAGATAGCTGTCCACTCGGTCTCTCCAATGGACCAATTTTATCCCTTGTTATCCTTTTGCTATTAACATAGCTGTAGAAACCCTTTGGATTTACTTTCACCTTACTTGCCAAAGCAACCTCATATCTTCTTTTAGCTTTTCTAATTTCTTTCTTTAGATTCTTTTTACATTCCTTATACTCCTCAAGCACCTCATTTACTTCATGCTGCCTATAATTATTGTAGATCTCCCTCTTTTTCCGAACAAGATGTCCAATTTCCCTTGAAAACCAGGGCTCTTTCCAATTTTTACTGGTTCCTTTCAACCGAACAGGAACATAAAGATTTTGTACTCTTAAAATTTCCCCTTTAAATGTCCTCCATTTCTCCTCTACATCTTTCCCATAAAACAAAATGTCCCAGTTCACTCCTTTTAAATCATCTCGCATCTCGTTAAAGTTAGCCTTTCTCCAATCAAAAATCTCAACCCTAGGCCCAGTTCTGTCCTTCTCCATAATTATATTGAAACTAATGGTATTGTGATCACTGGACCCGAAGTGCTCCCCTACGCATACCTCCGCCACCTGTCCCGTCTCATTTCCTAACAGGAGGTCCAGCACTGCCCCTCCTCTAGTAGGCACCTCTATGTATTGCTGCAAAAAACTATCCTACACACATTTTACAAACTCCAAACCATCCAGCCCATTTACAGAATGTGTTTCCCAGTCTATGTGTGGAAAGTTGAAATCTCCCACAATCACTACCTTGTGCTTACTACTAATATCTGCTATCTCTTTACATATTTGCTACATAGTAGCATGATAGAGTGTAAACTTACAAAGTCACCAAAGATATAGTTGAATAAAAAGAGTATAAGTACAGGTAGGAATGCAAGAGGTTCATTCTAGGACTATGGTTTATATCAATGAGGTTATCAAGTGGTACCACAGTCCCGTTTATATCAATGGGTCGATGGTGGAAAGGGTCAAGAACTTCAAATTCCTGGGCGTGCATATTTCCAAAGATCTCTCCTGGTCCCAGAACACTGAAGCAATTATAAAGAAAGCACATCAGCGTCTCTACTTCCTGAGAAGATTACGGAGAGTCGGTATGTCGAGGGGGACTCTCGCGAACTTCTACAGGTGCACAGTCGAGAGCATGCTGTCCGGTTGCGTCGTGGCTTGGTTCGGCAATATGTGCGCCCAGGAGCGGAAAAGACTGCAAAAAGTTGTAAACACTGCCCAGTCCATCATCGGCTCTGACCTCCCTGCCATTGAGGGGATCTACCACATTCGCTGCCACAAAAAGGCTGGCAGCATCATCAAGGACCCACACCATTCTGGCCACACACTCATCTCTCCGCTGCCTTCAGGTAGAAGGTACAGGAGCCTGAAATCTGCAACAACCAGGTTCAGGAATAGCTGCTTCCCCACAGCCATCAGGCTATTAAACTCAACTCATACAAAATCTAAACTTTAATTAGTCTACTGCACTGTATATGCTTATTTATGTGTGTATATATATATTCAATGGTATATGGACACACTGGTCTGTTCTGTATTATTTATGCCTGCAATATTCTGTTGTGCTGAAAGCAATGCAAGAATTTCATTGTCCTATCTGGGACACATGCCAAACGCTCTTGAATCTTGAATCTTGAATCTTGGATAATAAAAGGTAATGCACAGCTTGGAAATAATAACAGATCTCAGTAAACTGCACAGAAGAATAGTGTAGTAAATCAGACAAATTTAAAACAGTACAAGCCTTTGGTAGACGTCGTGGTGTGTCTCGATCGTATTGATGCTACACTAAAGTCTCTATGCCGATTTAAATGACTTTATAATGCTAAGTGAACCGTTGAAGACTGGTGAGCAGCAGTGCCCTCTTGAGGTACCGTATATAATGAAAGGAACATATCTTGCAACTATTTTAAAGACAATCATGTATGGAACGATGGCATGCCCTGTTTAAACATTAGTTATATTTTCAACTAGAAGTCACTGTGTAGTTGGGACAGGGGCAGCTAGTTGATATTCTTACTCAGTCAACTGTGGTTATTAATATTTTGGAATCTATCAAAAATATACTCAATCAATATTTTGAACCAAAATGAGACATATCCGGATGATGAAACAAAAATAATGAAAATGAAAACTTTGGTGGAATAACTCCTTGCACTGAACAAATCCATTTTTGTATTGATCGATTTTGTATTTATTAACTGAAAGATATAGCATGGAAACAGGCCCTTCGGCCCAACGAGTCCATGCTGACCATCGATCACCTGTTCACACTAATTCTAGGTTATCCAACTTAATCATCAACTCCATACACATGAAAGGTCAGTGTCTGGCTTTGGTTGTTGAGAGAGGTCAATTAACCCACAAACCCACGTGTTTATGGAATGTGGGAGGAACCTGGAGCATCCGAAGGAAACCCACGCCATCACAGGGAGAATGTGCAAACTCCGCACAGACAACTTCTGAGGTCAGGATTCAATCTGCATCTCTGGTAGTGTGAGGCAGCAGTTCTACCAGCATTTTGTATCACATATAATGATAATGGGGTATCATTATTTTATGCTTCACACGAAAGAAGAAGAAGATAATGATATTGCTCTCCAGTGTATTAGGGATAGTCACATTAATCTTAATCAGTTATTAGGAATATTTAATTGGACAAATGAGGCAAAAATTATTTATTTATTTACAATTTATTTATTTATCAATTTATTAATTTATTTAATCATGTGTGTATTTACGTATATAGTGGTATATGGACACACTGATCTGTTTTGTAGTCAATGCCTACTATGTTCTGTTGTGCTGAAGCAAAGCAAGAATTTCATTGTCCTGTCAGGGACACATGACAATAAAATCTTTTGACTGCTGACTTTTGAAAAATACTTTCTGCAATGGAAATATTTACAGAAATATAATTAAGTAATTATTCACCATGTAGTTTGCATGATCAAAAGGGGGACTAAAGGCATTTGGTTTACAAGGCCGAGGATCCACAAACCTGTCTTCATCAATGGATCGGTGGTGGAGAGAATCAACAACCTCAAGTTCCAGGCCACTTACATCGCTGAAGACCTGATTTGGACGCAGCACATTTGGGCAGCACGGTGGCGTAGCGGTAGAGCTACTGCCTTATAACGCCACGACCTGGGTTTGAACCTGACTACAGGTGCTGTCTGTGTGGAGTTTGTACGTTCTCCCCACGACCTGCGAGGGTTTTCTCCAAGATTTTGGTTTCCTCCCACACTCCAAATACGTACAGGTTTGTAGGTTAATTGGCTTGGTATAAACATAAACTGTCCCTAGTGTGTGTAGGATAGTGTTAATGGTCAGTGTGGACTCAGTGGGCTGAAGGGCCTGTTCATGCGCTGTGTCTCTAAACTAAACTAACAACCAAACATTGATGTAATGATAAACAAAGCCCATCAATGTCCTGAGAAGATTGAAGAGATTCGGTATGTTGACGAATACTGTGTTGAACCTCTACAGATGTTCAATAGAGAACATATTGACTTGCGCATCACTGCCTGATACAGCAACTCAAATGCCCAGGAATGAAAGAGATTGCAATAAGTGGTGAACATTGTCCAGTCCATCAGGGGGACTGACCTCCCCACCATCAAAGGGATCTATGAGTCGCTGCCTCAAAAAGATAGTCAGATTTATCAAGGACCCACTCCACTCTGGCCATTTTACTCTTGCCATTGGAAAGAAGGCATAGGAGCCTGAAAACAGTGACATCCAGGTTTGGGAACAACTTATTCCCAACAACCAAAGGCACACACCTTTGGAACATGGGAGGAAACAGGAGCACCCGGAGACAGGGAGAAAGTGCAAACTCCGTACAGGCAGCACCTGTAGTAGCAATGTTACAACATTTTGAGATTAAAAAAATCGTCTGTAATTTATCCCATCAGACAAAGCATAAAAATAAGTTTAATTTGACACCTAATTCACTTTCATATCTTCAGTATTAAAAAAGTTATGGCCATTTTCATACTCGGAAATTAGCATCTTGTTCCCTATTGCTTTTCCATTGACTTAACACAAAAGCTGTGATCGAGGACAGTCAAAAGCCTATAACATTCTTAAAAATTAAGAGAACTGAAAGACATTTTCAGTTATTGTAAATTGTAGCATTCTGAAACAAATATGAAACAATCTTATTTGGATGACCTGAAATGAAAGCATATAATTAGTTAGTTACCAAATTGTAGCTAATTACAAAATTCAATTACTAGATCTAAAATCTATCCATTTCTTAAGAAAAGATTAACATTTTTAAATTGCCTAGGTGTCCAAATAACATTCACACAAGAATTCACAATATAACATGATTTTTAAATCTCATTGTCATGAATTTATAGGCCAAATGGAAGGAATTTAGTGTTTAATTCCTGTAAATTAATGGGCATTTAAATCATCTTGCGAGTGGGTTTTTGTGGAACGCGATCGTTTGGAACGTTGTGGTTACTGTGAATTTAAACCCCATATCGGCAAGAAAAATACTGCCAGTTCATATGGGGCCTAAATCACCTTTTCGCAATGTAAATTGTGGATTAAGGTAATCCTAAGAAGCACGTTTATATGTAAAATAAACGGCTTTCCTTTACCTGTCCAGTACGTGAAATCCGTCCCCGTTGTCGGCGTTTATGGCATTAGAAGCTAATTTTTATTTTACTCCAACGTTGAAATTGACGGGCGATTAAAAAAAAAAATTCACAGACTGGCAATCGGTACAAATCTTAAGCAATAGTTCACACCCCGAGAAAATAAAACTCCGGCAGGCTGGGGAAAACCGCATTTTAACCCCGCCCCCCTTCTCAAAGTCGCACACACGGCCAGTGACAGAACTGTAGCGCCACTGAAGGTAAGTTTTGTAACATACCTACCTGTAGTCAGGATCAAACCCAAATCGCTGGCACTGTAAGGCAACAACTCTACCACTGTGCCACTTGTTAGTCAAGCAGGCCAGGAATTGATTAGGTACAGTAATAAAAAATGTAACAGGAGATAGCAGAACCAAGTAAGAGGGTCAGACTGAAACACAGACTGGAATAAATGGAGTCTTGTGCTGGTTTGCCAATGTGAACTTCGGAACATCATATAATAGAAAGGATCCTGAATTTACTACTCAGTGCAAGCTGCTAGATCAGCTTGATCAACTGATGCTAGCAATGGGTAGTGCGAGGAAAAGCTGTAAGTGCGTATCTGACTGCTATTCCTAGAATAAATACTATTGACTACATCGCTTCTCCATTTCCCAGTATCATTATTTAGGTAGAGACGATTTGGGTACGCAGGTTACAAAGATAATTGAGGCTGGGAATGAATAGAAAGAAAAGTCAATCAAATCCAGGTCAGGAGGGGTGGCCTCAGTCCACCGTGTACATTCCCGTGGCTGGAGAAAGGCAAAGTGTTCAAAACACCACAACAGTGATACAGACTGCACAAAGTGTTTGGTCACAAGAGAGGGAACTCATCAGGATTGGTATGTGGCGATACATCCTCACTATTAACACAATGTTAATGAGTGCTATTTATGGAATCTGTTCAGGAATCCACAATTTTAATATTCATTGTGTACTGATGTAGATGTTGATGATGTCCAATTACAGTTTCTTTCTTCAATAGCTACATACCAGTGAAATAAACTTCATTCAATTATTAAAAAGCTCTTAATTACATTTTAATTAATTAAAAATGAATCGGCAAATCTCATGAATACCTCAGCGTGTCTCGTATCACAGTGTCGACAGTAGCATGGCAACTGTATCCATGGCAACAACAGTGACTGGCTGTCCAGTGGCATGGCTAGCACTGGGGACTCCATCTGAAACAGAATGGCCAAGATTTAAGTCACTTGAAGACTGAGAAAAGAACAACTGATGCCTGGTACAAGATGTAGTGAGTAACTGAACGATCTTCACCGTATTCAATGTAGTAACTCACTCTCAGAGAACTTGGTTTTAAGGTGTTAAGATTCCCTAAACTTGAGAAGAGCTGGTGAGCCCCACAGCCCACAACTTAACGTAGCAATGTTACAAAATTTTGCGATTTTAAAAATCAAGTCTGCAATTTATCCCATCAGATAAAGCATAAAAAGAAGTTTAATTTGACACCTAATTCACTTTCATATCTTCAATATTAATAAAGTTATGACCATTTCCATACTTGGAAATTAGCATCTTGTTCCCCATTGCCTTTCAATTGACTTAACTCAAAAGCTGTGATCTAGAACCGTTAAAAGCCCATAACTTTCTTAAAGATTAAGAGAACTCAATGAAATTTTCAGTTATTATAGATTGAAGCATTCTGAAACAAATATGAAACAATCTTACTTGGATGACCTGAAATTAAAGCATATAATTAGTTAGTTATCTAATTGTAGCTAATTACAAAATTCAATGAGTAGATCTAAACGCCTATCCATTTCTTAAGAAAAGATAAACTTTTTTTAAATTGCCTAAGTGTCCAAATAACATTCACACAATAATCCACAATACAACATAAGTTTTAAATCTCATGTTCATGAATTTCTGGGCCAAATGGAATGAATTTAGTGTTTAATGCCTGTAAATTAATGGCCATTTAAATCAACTAGCGAGTAGGTTTTAGTGGAATGCGGTGGATTGGAACGTTGCGGTTTGCTGTGAAGTCGGGAGGAAAAATACTGTTTGTTCATACATTTTTTTTGGACCCCATTTCGCAACATGAAAATGTTATTAAAGCCTCCCGAAAAACCAACTTTTAATATAAAAATAAACTGTGTACCTTTCTTTCTCACCTACGCAAAATCCTTCCTGGCGCTCACGGCTTTTGAAGGTGATTTTTAAATTACTCTAGATAATAGATAATCTAGCGTAATTTAAAAATACCTTCATTAATGAAATGTCGGAGCGATTTTTCTTCCGTAACGAAATCGCCCGACATTAATCGATTTGCCCAGTCTGAAGAAAAAAGGCACTTTAAGCCCGCCCCCCTCTGAAAGGCGCCAAAGTCGCGCACACGGGGAGCGGCAGAACTGCAGCGCTGCTCAAGGTAAGTTTTGTAACATACCTACTTAACGTTCACAAGATAAAGTAAAAAGGGCCCAACAAGTGGAGTTGAGGAGTTGGGGTCAGAGTCTTCTGGAACTGCATATGTCACATGAATAATACTAACAAGATTAGGAGGTTCCCAATGTATTCTAATGCAGTTACTGAATCCGAGCACTGGGTAAAGGGAGGCAAAAATGACTCTATCAAACCATAGAAAAAACCTGTACAAACACAGTATCTTTAGCACCTGGAGCCATCCCAATGTTCCTGAAGAGGATTTTGGGATGTTTGCTATCATGCTTGAACATTTCTATAATCAATCAGCTGTGACAGTGAAAGGCTAGGATGGAAAACAATATGATCCTTTACCTATTGCTTTAATTATTGTTTAAATCAATCATTTAAAGAGCAAATTACTTTTGATTGCATTGTCTTTGAATGATGATTTAGTTGCCTCATTCAGTTCCATCCAAGACTGCAAAAACATTGGTAGCACAGACCAACCTCCCTTCCATTGACTCCAACCACACTTCACTCTGCCTCGTCAAGGCCACCAGCATAATCAAGGACCATTCTCTCCCCGGACACTCTTTCGTCTTCCCCATCCCATCAGGCAAGAGGTACAGAAGTTTGAAAACGCACATCTCCAGATTCAGGGACAGTTTCTTCCCAGCGGTTATTGGACATCTGAACAGTCCTCTCACCAGCAGGAGTGCGGTCCTGACCTCCCATCTACCTCATTAGAGACCTGTGAACTATCTTTAAATGGACGTTTTCTTGCTCTAAATGTTGTACCCTTCACCCTTTATCCGTACACTGTGGACAGCTTGGTTATAGTCATGTATAGTCTTTTGGTTGTCCAGATAGCACACAACAAAAAGCTTTCACTGTACCTTGGTGCCCTTGACTATAAACTAAACATATAATAGTTTTAAAAGTATTGACATTTATGGGGCACTTTTCACATCCTACACTCCCCCATAGTTACAGCCAATATCATTATACTATCTTTCATAACCCAGTGTCAATGGTCTAAATGTTAAGCTATTTATTCCAAGTACTTGTGATGTTGGTATTTTTGATTCTGTTTAATTTATTCGTAGTCTTTGACCATTTAGCAATTTCTTCAATGATTTCTTTCCAGATTTCCACTTGTTGTCAAATGTCTTTTTCAGATGATCTCAAGTTTCTTCAGTTGGATCTGATTCCTATTTTTTTCTCTGGTAGCATGAAATGGTCCAATCCTTCAAGAACAAGTGATGGTCGAAGGAGAAAGGCAGGTTTTTTTTTAATGACTGCTTCCATATAGTTACATTTCAGAAAATCATTAAGGGCTATTGGTTCTCTTGTGGTTGTCAGTCGTTGACTGGTCATTTTCATTGGATTCCAGCAATTGGTCTATAACTGATTTCAACACGAGTTGAGGACAACTCCAGTGCACAATTTTGTGAGTCATAGATCCCATGTGACCAGTGCAAAAACAGTTTCACGGGACTGAAGCCGATATTATACGAATGACACAAAGTGCTGGAGTAACTCAGTGGGTCAGGCAGTATCTGTAGAAGTATCTGACCCTTCTTCAGACCCGTTGAGTTACACAACACTTTTATTTGTAAACCAGCGTCTGCAGATCCTCGTGACTCCATTGTATGAACGACAACTGTGTGGGTAATAAAACAGGTGCTCAGGTGAACGAGGCTTTGCTATTCAATGAGCTTCAGATGGTTGAGTAATTTGGGATGTTACTGAGAGAGGAGATAAGGCATTAATGCAAACCTATCTCCACACAGCCATACCATGAAATGGTTTCTTTAGTAACAGAAACTGAACTAAAAGCCTGTGCATAATGAAAATTTAATTGGTTCTGGCAGTACAGAAACAAAGTAGCTGATGGAGTTATATAAAGCCACATACGATTCCCTGAATCTGTAAGACTATCTGTGGACCATTGCCAGCTAAACACATCGAAACCAGCTTACTTACTTATAGTCTTTGCTTTCAGCGGAGTTATTGTTAGGCAATAGAGTAAATCCAACACCTGTAAGAGACCCTCACAGCAATAGATTGGTGGAAGCCAGGATCCATTAATGAATGGATTCTACCTGAGTAGGGGTGAGCAAAGGGTGAATCTAACCACCGAGTTGTAAGGTGCAGTCATACACAAGCAAATGGAAACGATGTTGGTACACACATTACAAATAAATATGGTCTTTAACATGCACACAGTGATGAGTGTTTGTGTATGAGAAGCTTCATTAAAGTGCTCATACAGCCCTGCTAAGCAGAATATAGAGGACAAAATTGCTTAAAATATAAGTCTGGCCCACACTTTCAAGGAGGGAGAAGATTGTCGATCTCGACCTGAAAAATCACTTATTCATTCCCTCCACAGATGCTGCCTGAGCCGCCGAGTTATTCCAGCAATTGGTGTTTTGCTCAAAAAGACTGTAAATGTAAACCTCAACCTGTATTGTCTCAATTCAACATTTGACAGGGACCAAATTTCCTCCTATTGAGTTATGCCAAATTTGCCGCTTTAAAAGAAAATGGTTTGCAGAGTTATGCAGAGATGTTCTGGGTTAGTCGGTTTACAAACCCTTTGATGCATCATTGCCGTAAAACAAGAAGCTGAAGTACCAGGAAATTTCCCTTACAGCCTTAAAAGCGACAACATAGGCTGCAGCCTCTTGCAGAGTCGACTTGATGGGCTGAATGGCCTTAATCCCACTCCTACAACTTCTGAACATTACCACTGGAGTTTGAGATACAGTGTTGGCAACTCTCACCTCTTTCTCACAATGCTAACTGCACCACGTACCTCCTGCTAGGTGAATTATAGGACTATAAATGTTCACTGCATTCAGATTTATGGAGCTGTGGGCCATTGAAGAAGAAGAAGAATACTTCTCTGATTGAGACATCCACAGTCTCCTGAAGGAAACACAAAGCAACGCTTCCTTTCTTAGAGTTTAAATGTGGTCACAGGAAATGTGGTTCTGCTGATACTAACTGCCAGCCCCTTCCTCTTGTGCATTAACTATCATGTCCCTCCTTGCCCTCGTCGCTCTTCATCATCTGACAGCATCAGTCACAGTCATGTGTTATTCAGTCCCTCCTGGTCTCTATCCCATCATAGACATGAGTATCATAGAGTAATAGGGTCATACAACACGGAAACAGGCCGTTCAGTCCAATTCGTCCATGCCAACCAAGATGCCACATCTAAGATGGTCCCGTTTGCCCATGTTTAGCTCGTATCCCTCTAAACCGTTCCTATCTACAGTATGTACCTGTCTAAGTGTCTGAGTGTCTTTTAAATAACTTTTTTTTTGTTCTCTTCACCCCTCCCTCTTCTCTGCAACTTAAAACATGATTTGATTTCTACATGTTGCAATTCCAACAAAGGTCATCCTCCCAGCCCCATCCCCTTTCACCTAAATTCCTCCCTCTGGCTTCACAGTTCGCACTTCCTCTACCTTATCTCATGTTGTTTGTTTTTTCACCTCCGGCCTTTGTTCAAACCCTCTGTCAATCAAACCCTCCCTCCCCCTCACCTGTATCCACCTATCACTCACCAGGCTTTGTCCTCTCCCCGTATCTTTTCCAGATTCTTTCCCTGCTCCCAAAATCAGTTTCGAGAAGGGCCCTGACCTAAAATGTCACCTATTCACATTATCACAGGACTTGTGTGTGGCCAAGAGGATGGACATTGATATCCTCTTGCCAATTAACTTCAGAGCCAGAGAGATGTCTGCATTTCCTCAGCTTCTTTGTTCATTACAGAGGACTTCCCACAGGGTGCAAGAGAACTAATGTGCCATTTTACAGGTCAGTCTAGGTCGGATGGTTCATCCACACATCTCCTCGTAAAGGTGAAGACTCTGACAACCTGAGTTTGAAACCAATGGTTCTAGTTGTGTACCAGACCACACTGTGGGAAAGGCCTTCAAATAATGGTTGAAGAATATGGGGCAAGCCATTTAGAACGGAGACGAGGAAACACTTTTTCACACAGAGAGTTGTGAGTCTATGGAATTCTTTGGCTCAGAGGGCGGTGGAGGAAGGTTCTCTGGATGCTTTCAAGAAAGAGCTAGATAGGGCTCTTAAAAATAGCGGAGTCAGGGGATATGGGGAGAAGGCAGGAACGGGTTACTGATTGGGGATGATCAGCCATGATCACATTGAATGGCGGTGCTGGCTCGAAGGGCCGAATGGCCTACTCCTGCACCTATTGTCTATTGTCTATTGTCTAATGGTGCATTAAATACATAAGATGGCGACGGCAATAAGTACATTATGTTATTTGTGGAAGATAGTTCAGCTTGAGGATCCCATAATGGAAAGGTGTGTGTTTTATCCATTCACGTACTGGGAAATGGGAGGTCACAACAGGTGTCCCAGGGTTTGTGCCGGATACATTGAACCAAGGTTTAATCATTCACGGTGATTTCATACCATCTTAGTTTAGTTTAGTTCAGAGATACAGTGTGGAAACAGCCCCTTCGGCCCACTGAGTCCGTGCCGACCAGCGATCCCCACACATTAACACTAGGGACAATTTACACTTATACCAAGCCAATTTACCTACATACCTGTACGTCTTTAGATGTCATTGTGATCAATTCCTAAAAATTAATCTTAAAGTACCAATGTTGGAAGGTGCTCAGGCATGAAATACTTTTATTCCACTGCCTAGCAATCATAGAAAATTAACCCAAAAATGTCAGGAAAGTGCAAAGTTTCAACATTTCACAGCTCGCTAACTCAATACTTGAATGCAGTCTGCAGTTGTAGGCTTGGTCTCCCCAGTCATCTCGGCTTGGAAGAAATATGATCGTGGGTTACCTATGATTCGACAGACGATGGTGAGACAGTTTCAGGTCACAGATGTTTCTCCATCATACTGAAATTTTAATGCAACCCTGCAGTGCTCAGTTCAGTTTGTCTCAAAGCAGCACTGGAAACAAGAGGCAGGTTCGGAAGGATAATTGTCCTCATCTCCACAGCCGCGTATGCAATGTCCAGGACCCTGAAGTATTGATACGAGGTACAGTTCTAGATTCACCGCCCTGCCCACATTAATGGGCGCCTGACTTTACAGCTCAAGCTTCCTCCTAAGCAAAGATCACAGCTCCAAAATAATGAGTCAGGGATTTTGGAAAATTTACAAGAGCAAAGTGCTGAAAAGTTTTACGGCTGAAGAAGAGGAAGAAATCAAGGAGCAGGTATGTACTGTGACTGTTCAAAGGTAGTTGCTAAACATTTCCCTTTTGTTTTTGTTTCTGTGCTTTTTCCTCGTGATGCATTATGTGTACAACATTGTTTCCAGGTAGATTAAGATTTTACCGAACGTAGAAAATGTTGGATTCATGATTCAGTCTGCAAACTGTGAGCCAGTGTTTGTTGCTGGGCAGCGTTTCAGAAGGTTGGAACAGTTACGGAACAGTTTCGATTTCTAACCTGTCAAACTCCATCATGTCTTTCAGAACAATGACACCGCTATGGACATGACGGCAGAGGAAGGTTCCAGTCCTGTCTCATTGTTGGCAAAAAAGGTAGAAATAGTTCATTTTTAATCCATCGGACAATCTGAATTCACTTCACTGGGCTGGTAAACTCTGCAAGTTCACCAAACTAGAAAGTAAATCTACGGGGAAAAGAGGAGATATTATGATGGGAAATGCAGGCGGTTCCTGGGAGAATCAGAGTTTGGTCACAAAGATGAGCTGGCCTGATCACAACTGGACGGGTGCTAGGTAGTTACAAATGACATTTACCTCCCTACATTCTTTTACAACCACTATTCATGCCTCTGTACTTAATAATAACTTGATAATGTTAGAGATATAATCAAAGAGCCTTCTCAGTGAGTTAAAGATTAGTTTGCTGGAGATTATGTTAGTGTTAAGTGTTATTTAAAGCGACGTAAGCAAAATATCAAAGAAGGAATCCGGATTTAATTAATGCCGAAAACCATATTTATCCTCTGACAGCAATTGATCAAATAGTCATTACATGGACGTGCAGATGTGATGTATTGTGCTTATTGGTGTGAGAGAGCTCAGAGAGAGCTTCGTTGTCAGAGTTTATCAATGTGGGCAAAGGTATGAGAGGCCGCAGAACGGGCAGAAGATTGAGGGTCGGTCAAAGTGAGCAGATGGGGAAGGGATCTCAGTGAGAGGACCGAATGGTCTGCACACACCAGGAACTCAGTAACTCTTTCAAGGCCCTGTAACTGATTGCTCACCCGGACATATTCGTGTTTCGATAGAAGAAAGAAGATAGGCTCTGAATTATTCATTGGATATAATCCCTCACAATATCCATTAGGTTTCACTGAAATATTTAAGAGCTCCACGTCTCAATTTTAGGTAGTGGGTCTGAGGGGCTCAGACTTCTATTTCAAGATAATAAAAACACAAGATGAAATTGCAAGTTCTTCGCCCTTCAAATTTGAACGGGTCCATTTAGATGTTGTCTATTTTATCTTGGAGATTCTAATTTCATTACAAAGTGAAAATCGAAGTAGATTCCTGTCCCTGCTACCAAGAGGGAAGAGCATGCACTGGACAGTCATTTCTCTTGGCTACAGATGCCCTGAAGAACCAACACTTCCGAGAGGCACCGATGGCCACCAGATTGAAGCGTAGACTCCGTGTGCATGGGTTCATTTCTCTGATTCTTTCCACAATATGATCCACCGCAGGCACCATCTCCTTCCATTGATACAAGTGAACACAGGCCACCTCCTCTCCCTGTGGTGCAGATCTTCAAAGACACCAACTCCCTTCAGAGTCTGGGTACAGTCACTATCTTTCCCTGGGATGTGTGTCCCGTTTCGATCTGGGTGATAGGTATCCGTGGACTCCAGCTCTCCCAAGATGGGTATATTAACAGGCACCTTTTCCTGTTACTTCCTGTAATAAGGTCCATGTGGACACCATCCCTCTGCTGGGTGCAGGGTTTGAATGGGGTTCTATCTTTCTCCAGTCTGCACAACCTGTTGAAACACGCCATTGAGTGAAACCAGCCATCCAATTCTGCACAACGTTTTGGCCCGACACTATTCATCTTCAGTGCTGTACTATCAACTATTCCCAGTGTGGTTTGGCACAGGTTTCTTCTCTACACTGCCCATCAAGCTGTCCCTGCTCAATACCCCACAATGGTGTTAATTTGTTATGCAAATTCTTCATCAACTTTCCTCAAAGCCAGTTCCAATCACATAACTTTCCCTTTATTCCATTTCAGATCCAGTTGCCTTTAAAATATTGTTTGAGGAATGTAAACCTGATGCCTCATGGAGTGATGCTGCCTGAGCTCCACATTCACTCACTACTTGAGGGAACAGTGCTCTCATTGCAACCATGAAAGTCATGTAAATCATGTATAGTCTTTCCGCTGACAACAAAAATGCTTTTCACTGTACCTCGGTACACGTGACAAATATAAACAAAGCTAAACTACATTCAACTAACCTTACTACCAGCTGACAGACGGGTCTTTCATTGCATTCAAGCCAACAGAGGCTCCTGAAGTGAAAGACTAATCTATATTATAGAAACATAGAAAATAGGTGCAGGAGTAGGCCATTTGGCCCTTCAAGCCAGCACTGCCATTCAATATGATCATTCAAATTCAAATTGAATATGCCATTCAATATGATCAGTACCCCGTTCCTGCTTTCACTCCATATCCCTTGGTTCCTGTTAGCCCTAAAGTTATATCTAACTCTCTCCTGAATACATATTATGGCCTCCTCCCTCCTACTCTTAGGTCTTTAGACATCCCCATTCTCATTTACAGCAGTCACATTTTGGTCTACAGCAGTGAAAACCTTAATGTTGACAAGATCAACTTATTACCTGATGTCCATGATCAGTAGGTGGAAGAGATGAACAATCAGTGGGAGAAGTGACCATCCCTGCATATTCTTTGTGACCAGTCTAGAACTGTTGCCACAGTTGACCACACTGCCCTCTCTTTCCTTATTGTCTAAGAGGGTGGACTGTCTCCAGTTTATTGCTTTATCTCAAAGTGTAGCCAGAAAATCTCCTGGAATGTATCTCTTCCTGGCCCCAGATGTAGACCTCAAGAATCCATCCTTGGGCTCACCTCTATATGCACCCACTTGGCAACATGCAAGAAAATACATCAGGTTCCACGTGTGTTCTGACAACACTACACTCTATCTGACACAACTCCTCCATTGTTTTGGTGACATCAGAGTGATTGTTAACACATAGTCCTGGATGAGCCAAATAAACAATGGGAACACTGAAATCATTTTCTTTGTATTCCAATCTCTACCTTCTCATTTTATCTTCCTCCATGCTCATATCTCCAAACTAAACTAGAACATTTCCTGACACCACTCTGATCTGCTGGCTCAGCACATCCATAACATCAATTGTCCCCACTGGTTTCAATTAAAGGAGATAGAATATGGATCAGGCCAGTTAATTATCTGCCGTTGTGCTATCAGGCAGGCTGGGAAAGACCCAGTGATGGACTTTATCTGTTTCCAGGTACAAGGAGCCAGTGCAAAGGGTTGGAAATGTATGTCCTCACTCTTCAACAAGGATGATGAACACAAGTTACTCCAGGCTGAGAACACCGCTCCAGTTGAACAGTGAGTACCAACCTCCTTCTTGTCAACACAGACCACATGTTAATCCAGTTCCCTAAATACCAACATGAAAAAGAATAATGTACTTGTGAGAGAAGGTTTTCAGATCAGTGAAGTCCACACCTCTAACAATCTTACTCTCATTCATCCTGCTCGTCCATTTTCCTTCCTGCTTCTCCTTACACCACCTCTCCCATAGATGACTCTCTTATCTCCATAGACTCTCCCATCTCCATGGACTTACCCATCCTTCCATAGACTCCCATCTTCCAGAGATGCTGCTTGCTCCGCTGAGTTACTCCAGCACCTTGTGTTTTTTTAGGTCTACGGTATAGTCTATGGGGAAGCAGGAGGACTATTTTTGTTTTGCAGTTCCTTGTTTTTATACCTTATACCAATTTTGAATCCCTTAATTTTGCCCTCCAGCTCTCATATTTAAGCCTCTCCTCATAGATACCTCATCAGCATTGTTAACACCAGATATTCACACACTGTTGCAACAGACGTCTTATGGTTCGGCTTACCGAATCAATGTTTCCTAACGACCACCCTCCCTTGTTTAAATGTCACACTAAAACTTCAATCTGTCTTTAACAATGTGGCATTGTTACATTACAACCGGTGCCATTTCCCGGTTCACGGTGAAATCAAGAGTCACCTCCATTTCATCAAGTATTGCTCACTTGCAATGTATCCACAGCTAACCAAGAAGTTGGATAAAGGACAGTGACAGGTTCCATTCAAGGTTAGCTCCAATTGCTGATCTGAGATGGAGTAGCAGCAATGTCTTCCGACCATCCATCAGTGACTCCAGCTGTGTGAATCACGAGATGTTCACCGGACTACTGCAAATGTGATGTTCCTGAAATGGGAATGTCCTTTTAACACGGATCTGTGTTCTCAGGTGAAACATGGGCTGGTCAATCCTGGTTCTTAGCGGAATTTGCCTGGACCAATGCTCACGTCAAAACTCATTTTAGAAGTTATACATTATTTAAATCTCTGCACTAATAACTTTCCAAAAATAGCAAACCATGCAAAAGACTGTGATAGAAATTGGTTATTAATGAAATTATAAGACTTGGTTAATTTAAAATATGTCAAAATGAAACTGATCTCATCTAATCAGCAAGAAAAGAATTTAGACTCAAGAGCATCAGTTCCCCAAAGAAATCTCTGGCGTCAATCCTAGTCGACTTCTTCCCAACGGTACAATCACATGATTTCCCACCTTTTCAACCTTTTCCCATGTCTCAAGGACCAATTTAGGAACAGGCTATTTTTGATGTAATACTGAGCAACAAGACCAATAATATCATTATAAGATTGTTGTAAGGAGTAATCAGGACATGACAGAATTCTGCACCGTTCAAAAGTGAAGTTGTTTAATCATAAACCAGAGCGTTGGATGCCAACAATGGAAACTATGAAGGTAGGTTGGCTGATGTAGATAAGGAACCATCATTAAAAGGCATGGACAATGGCGGCATTAAAGAAATAATATATAATTTGCAACAAATAATATTCCTATAAACACAAAATCAAAATAGTAAAAGTGATGCAAATGATGACTGAGAAATTAATAATAATATTAAAACCAAGGAAAAAGGCTCTAGAATGGCTAGAAATAGTAATAAGCTTAACATATTTTCATGGAGACACATGAAGCTCTCAGACCAACATCATGAGAGGAATATATATTGTAAATGTACAGTATTGGTACATGTGGAGGAATCAAGAACCACAGGTGAGAGGGCGGAAGATTTAATAGGAACCTGAGGAGCAGCTTTCTTCCAAAAAGGGTAGTTGGTAGCTGCCAGAGGAGGTAGTGAGATAGGTGTTATCGTAATGTTTAAAAAACATTTGAGCAGGTATATGGATAGGATAAGTTTAGATTGATATGGGTCCAAAGCAGGCAGGTGAAACTAGTGGGACATGTTAGTTGGCGTGGGTAGGTTGGGCTGAAGGGCCTGTTTCCATGTTGTATGACTCTACCTAAAGAACGTTCAGAGCAGTTGGTATCATTATTGGTTTATTATTGTTACGTGTAATAAAATACAGTGAAACATTGGCTTTGCGTTCCATCCAAGCAGATCATACCATGCGTGAGTACATCAGGTATGGCAAAATATTTTTTTTAATGGAAAAAAGGAAATTATTATTAGTTTAAAAAAAACTAGAGAAGTTAATGAGCCTGAAAACTGATAAATGCATTGGAGATAGAAGCAATAATTTCTAAACTTCTGGATTCTCAATTGGTTCCTGCAGAATGATGGGAAGAAGATGTAATGCGACTATCTAAGAAAGAAGGACGTGAGAAAGCAGGGGATGATGGACCTGTTGACCTGATATTACTGGAGGGAAACTTACGGGAATCTATTATAAAGAAAATGCTATTGTGACAATTAGGTGGTAGTATTGTGATTGAGGCGAGCGAGTCAGCATGAAAGAAAAATCACCTTTGACAATCTCCTGGAGTTCTGTGAATTGTATCTGTTAGAGTAGATGGGGGAAATGAGTGAACATGTAATTGCATTGCAGAAAGAGTGGGAGATTGCAACCTTCACATGGTCCGCCCTGTTTCGACGAATGCACAATCAAATAAGATCAAATAGAACAAGTTGTACTGCAACTTTAGGCTGTGCACACCATACGCAAGAAGAAGAAGAAGCATTGCAGAAAACTTTGCCTAAGGTCCTATGCAGGTTGGCTAACAAGGTTACAGCTCATGAGATTGGGGGTGATATATTGGGTGGAGACTAAGGGGTACCAAAGGGATCAGTACTCACCCCCAGCCATTCATAAGCTATAGTGATGATTTGGCTCAGAGGACCAAATGTAACATCTTCACATTTACTGTTGATGGACAATAGAATGCAAATCCTGGTCATAGTTAAATTAAACTGAGACATACAGGATGGAAACATGCCCTTCGTCCCAATTAGTCTACTCTGACCATCCACACTAGTTCGATGTTATCCACCTTTCACATTCATTCTCTTAACACTAGGGGCAGTTTTCAGAAGCCAATTAACCTATAAACCCACTTGTGTTTTGGATGTGTGTGGGAGGAAACTGGAACTCTCCCATGCAGTCACAGGGAGAACATCCAGATTCCACACTGACAGCACCCGAGGTCAGGGTTGAACCCGGGTCTCTGGCGCTGTAAGGCAGCAGCTCTACCAGCCAGATGGGAAAGCAAAAACAAAAAATCATCAAGGAAATATTCTTGAAGCTTTAAAAGTGGCAAACAATAAAGCAAACTGAGTTCAATGTGCAAAAATAGGTTATCCACTTTAATAACGAAAAAGACAGAATGCTGAGTGATTACTAAATGTTGACGTGCAAAGGAATATGAGACACATGTAACTGGAAGCCAAGAAGCAGCTGCAGCAGTGTGTTAGCAAGGCAAATGCTCTTTATTGCAAGAGTATTTGAGCATCAGGGTAATTACAGAGCATGACCATGCCTGGAGGTACACTCTTACTGTTTCCTTACCTAGCAAAAGATATATTGCTTTAGAGAAAATATTCACCAAACTGGTCCCTCAGGAGAGAGTGAGTAGGCGAGGCTGGGCCTTTTTCTCCAGAGTTTAGATAAACGAGAGGTAACTTCAGTGGCTCGACGGGGTAGATGCAATGAAGATGTTCCCTCACATCTTGAGTCGGGGTTCACAATCTCAAAATAAGGGGTAGGTCATTTAGGACTGAAATAAGGGGAACGTCTCACTCACATGGATGTGGATAATTGGAATGTTCTACACTGGAGAACTTTGGAAGTTGAGTCATTGATTTTATTCAAAACAGAAATCAACAGTTTGTTTGTGTCTATCTTCGGTTTAAACCAGCATCTGCAGTTCCTTCCTAAACAGTTTTTGTATGTTGGGGGAATTGCAGGCAAGCACGTGAATTGGGAGCAGAAATAGACCTGGCTGGCCCTTCGATGTTTGCTCATTCAGCAAGATCATGGCAGCCATGTCCCCACTTATCCCAGGTAACACTACAACCCCTCGATTCTCAGGAATGCACCTCCCTCTTTCTTAAAAATATCCAGTCTCTCCTTCGACTACCCTGTGAGGAAGAGAGTTCCAAAGACTCACAATCTCATGAGAGAACAAAGACATTGTATCAGGTCTGATTTAAATAGGCAATGGCTCATTTATAAACAGTGACCCCTGTTTCTAATCTAGATTCTCCCGCAGGAGGAAACATCTTGTCCACATCCCGCCTGTCAAGTATCAAAGGATTGAGGTAGATCAGCCATTAATAAAAGAGAGCAAACTTGAGCCGATAATCTCCATTTCCTATTATCTTCTTAGGTTCTCACATTTTTACAAGCAGTTCAAACATAGCAGTTCAAATTAAAATGGCACGCAGATGTAGAGTTGCTGCCTTACTGCTCTAGACCCCTGGGTTCGAGCCTGACTACGGGTGCTGTCTGTACGGAGTTTGTACGTTCTCCCTGTGACTGCGTGGGTTTTCTCTGGGTGCTCTGGTTTCCTCCTACATTCCAAAGACATGCAGGTTTGTTGGTTAATTGGCTTCTGTAAATTGTCCCAATGTGTAGGGTAGAACTAGTGTACAGGGAATCATTGCCGGCGCGGACCCAGTGGGCCGAAGGGCCCGTTTCCACACTGTATCTCGAAAACTAAAACTAAAATTAAATTAACCTACAATTACTTTTGGCAGCTACATTTAGATTCTGGCGGCAGAGTTTGGGAGACTAGCGTTTGACGGCAGGAGACGGCCGATCTGCTGACTGTGCTTTCCTCTCTCTCTCTCTCTCGTCTCCAGTGTCCTTTCAGAACCGACACCGAAGGAGCCCGAGCCCGAGAGGAAGGCGGCGACTGGCTTCTGGGATGTCTTTGCCACCAGGTGGAACCAGGTGTCCGAGGCCAAAAAGACTCCAGACGCGGGCTCCGGGGAGGGGGAGGCCACCAGCGGCACACGCAGCGAGGCCAGCGACACGGACAACTCGTGCGGCTCTGGCCAGTACACCAGCCTGGAGGAGGAGCCCACCGACCCCGGCTTCAAGTGGAACTTTGTAACCAGCAAGTTGGCGGAACTGAAAAATAAAAGTATGCAAAAAAACAATTAGGGCAGACAGACGGGTTCCGATGGCTCTTGCAGACAGACACCAACTGAGGGATGAGTAGCAAGAACAACATTAACGAGCCAGCATTCCATTAGATAAAGATGGTGGCTTAAGATAACGGGGCTGTGTGAATAAAACTCGGGAGGTGCTGTTTGAGATGCTAGTAGATTAAACTTGAACTTGTTTGTTCCTATCCTTTCTCCGCTCCTCAAGGCGAGGGAAACCATCACTGGTGCGACCCAGCAATGTTACACAGGCTGCTGTTTCTAACACTCTATACCATGATGTCTTAGATAAAATACACCCCCATCCCCACTCCCTCACCACACGGCCAACAGGCAAGAACTTCCTCACTCATTTCTACTTGGGCTCCTTATATCCAAGGTTCCAAACTTTTAGCTTCTAATCCTTACTGCAACATTTGAAGAGAGGTCCCGTGTTTAATTTGCTAATATTGTTGATAAATCTACCAGTTCTAACGAGGATGTCAAATCTATGACAAGCCTTGAGCAACCAATAGACGGGAACTTTGAAAACCGATGCCATAGTATTGTAGTTTCACCAAGAGAGAAGGCAGGAGAATGAGGTTGAGGAGGGAAGATAGACCAGCCATGATTGAATGGTGGAGTGGACTTGATGGGCTGAATGGCCTAGTTCTGCTCCTATAACTTATGAACATGAAAATTATTCCCATTATTTTAAGCAAGTTTGAAAGCAGGGTTAGGAATGGAGATTGGGGTGGCATCAGGGATAAATCCTATTTATTTAGAAGGTTGAACATGGTGCTTCAAGAAAGGATTATTAAAAATAAATTGCAGCAAGTGACAGAAAGTTGCATGTCAGACTAGGTGATCTATGAGTAGAGAGTCATGAAGGATACGAGTGAACATGGGACCTCAAATAGTGGATAGATCAAAATTAGACAGAGGTGAGAGGGTAAAGATGAAAGAAGATAGAACTGAGATGACCAAGATAGGATAGGGTCAGTGTGGTCTGAGGTTGTTGGCTGGGATGGTCTTGAGAACATTGGGCTGTAGGATTGGATTATGGATTAAGATGGTCTTGATTAAGCTTTGTTGTGGCCAGTAGGTCAGGATCAGGGACAGGGACCAGGGTTGTCTCCAAGTATTGAGCCATGGGGTTGAAGCAACCAGGTATAGCTATGTACAGAATAATGGCCACGTAACACTTTAAACTCTGTGTGTTGATGTGGTTCCGTGCATTCATTTACTAAATCCGAATGGGGGAATAAAATATTTATTAATTTCAGCAGGACAGTTCTGTGCCTCCTTTACACCCTTTGTCAACATTTTGGGACAAAATTAATGAAGTTTAATTCTTTGCTATCTTCTAATAGAGTGAAATATGTGAGATAGGCCCATCAAAGGAATCAGAGTGAGCAATGGCATAGCAAGCTGCAATAACCAGCTGGCATGTGCCGACAGGGTGAAAGTCTCCCTTCACTGACAACTGTTGGGCATGGAGGCTTGGAAGCAGAATATCAACGCAATCGGAATGTGTTTAGTGCGGGTCAGAGACACTAAGTTGTAAGATCAGCCATGAACTAAATAAGTAGCAGAGAGACAGAATGGCTAAGTCCAGCTGTTATGTCTTGTGTTCCTGAAGGCACTTATTATTGGGGTGACCTCCCCATGATTCAATGCCTTCAAACGCTTCTCCTCCAGCTTTCGTTCATGACTTTCACAGCAAAGAGACCATTCTCTGATCCGTCAATCTGAGATTGGAGCCAGATACCTGGGAACCCTTGTAGGACATGTCTTAGGCTCTGCAACCCCCCCCCCCCCTTCCATTCACATTCTTCAACAAAATAATTATGTTTCTTGTACACCCAAAAATAAGGAGTGTTTGCCAGCATGTGGAGTGGGGACCTGAGACGGAGATTGGAGCTGTGGATGAAACATTTACTTGCTTTCCGTGGTATAGCAGCTGCATTGATTGCGAGTATTACTTGTATATTCCCTGTTTGGTTTGCAGAACCTTGCACCCAGGCTGGGCTTACTGCCTTGTATCATTTGCATGATTTCTTTATTTTGTCAAAGTGGCCACTTGCTGTGTAATGAAAGTGAATTTGCATAAATTGTATGTAAGCCTGCTTCTGATTTCCTCAGTGCCAGCCAAGCTTGTCGGCTGTGTTAATATAAAATACCATAAAGTAACACCTTTTCAGGCTTCTCACTGTCTGTCTATCATTCTGTTCTTGGTTCTTGGTTACTTGGTCCTCCAAAATATTCCAACTGGAATTTAAACTGGAGGTGGTGAAGGGAGGGGTTTAGCCAGAGAGGGTTATTGGGAAGAAAGTGCCACTTTAAATTTAGTTGCATCTGGCTGGGCAACCGTGGCTTGGTGGAGATTATTCCATGCTTTAATAGTACGTGGAAAGAACAAATTGCTGTACACATCTGTCTTTGAGGCTGGGACCACAAATTGGATCGAATGCCCTCGTCTGCTCCTAATTGGTTTGGGGTTGGTGTAGGTCTTGTGATCTATGTCTAGCTGACCATTTATCATTTTGTAAAAACAGGTCAAACAGTGAGCTTCACGTCTGTCTTGGAGAGGGTTCCACCCCAGAGAATTCAGAAGTTTGGTGACACTCGCTTCTCTCTCGTAGGTGTTAGTAACAAATCGAGCGGCCTGTCTTTGGACACGTTCGATGGATGAAATGTTTTTATCTGTGTATGGGTCCCAAGCTGCAACTGCGTAGTCCAGATGAGGTCTAACGAGGGTGAAATACAGCTTCTCCTTGACAGAAGCTGAACAATGATGGAAGTTGCGCCTCAGGAAGTTTAGGACACCTGTTGCTTTCACTGTTACATGATGAGTCTGACCGTTCCAACGTAGATCATTCTGCAATTTGATGCCAAGATACTTGGTTTGTTTGGATTCTTCAAGGATGACACCAAGTATGTTGTAAGATGTGACGCCTGGATTCCTCTTTCTGGTGACACGCATGGTTTCACATTTGGAACCAGTCTGACCATGTTAGTTCCCAGTCTGACCATGCTGTGATGTTACCTTTCCCTCTTCTCCCTCCTTACAGAGGAACACATCCCATAATAGCGGTCTCCATCTCAGCACATTTCTAGCATAAGTTTAACACACTCAGAATCTCTCCATTCACATTCCAGCACTCCCCGACTTACGTAATAGGCGACTTACCTAAATTTGCACTTACACAAGCATTCTATAAGCCCACTGATGCCCCCGTGGTCCCTGAGCCAAAGTTTCCCTGTAGTCTCTGCATTAGAGCTCCACCCTGGTCTCAGACTTTACTAGTTGATATATGGTCTCTGCATCGAATAGTAAACTTACGCATGCACAGTAGCATTTTCATTTCCAGTAGTGCGAGGAGGTGGGACTAGTGCAGATGGGGTATGTTGGTCAGTTTGGGCAAGTTGGGCCTGTTTTCACACTGTATGACTCAATGACTTATATCAGACTTATGCAAGGGTCCGTGGGATGTAAAGGTTAAGTAAGTAAGTCAGATATTACACGCCATTGAGTCAGTGTGAAAACAGGCCCTTCGGCCCAACTTGCCCAAACTGCCTAAGTCGTAAAGTTTCTGTATCTTAGACTCCCAATACCAATTTGATTAAGGCCTTTGTTCTCTGAACTTAATATCAAAAACAGGCCTTTCATAAACTCATTTGTACCCAGGATCTGTTGACATGCGGTACAGTCCTGAAATTCCAATCAGATTTACCACATTTGTCTTCAAGCAGACCTTTGGGAACCAAAGTAAAAGATCTCCATTGGTTGGAGTTGCACAGAGCCCAAAAGAAATATGTGTAGGGAGGAACTGCAGATACTAGTTTAAACCAAAGACAGACACAAAAGTCTGGCGGAGCTCAGCGGGTCAGGCAGCATCTCTGTAGAAAAGGAATAGGTGACGATTCGGGTCAAGACCCTTCTTCAGACTGAGTCAGGGGAAAGGGGAATGAGAGATATAGATGATACTTAGGAGAAATGAATGGAAGATACGCAAAAAGCAACGATAATCAAGCAAATGTGGGGCACACAATGAGCCATTGTTGGCAGTGGGATAAGTGACAACGAGTATACAGAAGAAATATGGTTGTGGTTTATTTAAGGCATCCAAGTTCTAGGCCATCACTGCATGGATTTCTTGGGACAGTATCCTAGGCCTCTTTAAATGATATAAATATGCCAGGCAATTTTTATAGCACAAGTGTGTTAAACCTTTGGAACAAGTGCATGCCATACCACATCTTTACATTCAGGTGTTTTTTTTCACATTCGCTTACAATGCAAATGCTGTCCATTTAGCTCATTGAATCAGTCATTTCTTAGACCAATGCCATTATCCTAATTCCACCACTTACTGTCACGTCACATTCCAATCTACTTTCACTCACAAGAGAGGTTATTTACAGTGGCCAATTAATCAAACATCTTGCATGTCTTTGAGACGATGGAGGAAGCTGAAGCCCCAGAAGAAACCCATGCAGTCACACGGAGAACACGTAAACTCCACACAATCTACACCAGAAGTCTCTGAAGCTGTGAGACATCACCACTACCAGATGCACCATTGGCATTATCTGCATTAAAGCTGGATATTAAACCTCCTTGGGCAGCACCTTTAATGAGTGACATAACTTGGACCCGTCACTTAAATACTGTGGCCATAAGCATTGGTCACAGCTGTGTTATCAGTAGGGATTGACAACTCTTGATTCTCTAGTCTTTCTTTAGGGATGAGAGAGAGAGAGAGAGAGAGGGAATCCTGCAGCTACCTGAAGCGAGATAAATCAATGCTCATACCACTGGGCTGTAAGCTGCCCAAGCGAAATATGAGGTGCTGTTCCTCCAATTTGCGTTTATCCTCACTCTGACATGGAGGAGACCGAGGACAGAAAAGTCTGTGTAGGAATGGGAAGGAGAATTAAAGTGTCCATCAACTGAGAGATCAGGTTGGGTTGAGCGAAGGTGCTCCACGATACGATCGCCCAGTCTGCGTTTGGTCTCACCGATGTATAAGAGTCCACATCTTGAACAACGAATACAGTAGATGAGGTTGGAGGAGGTGCAAGTGAACCTCTGCAAAACCTGAAAGGACTGTCGGGGCCCCGGACAGAGTCGAGGGAGAGGTATAGGGACAGGTGATGCATCTTCTGTGGTTGCAGGGGAAGGTACATGGGGAGAGGGTAGTTTGGGTGGGAAGCGATGATTTAACCATGGAGTTGCGGAGGGAACGGTCTCTGCAGAAGGCGGAAAGGGGTGGAGATGGGAAAATGTGGCTAGTGGTGGGATCCTGTTGGAGGTGGCAGAAATTTTGGATTATGTGTTGTATGCGACGGCCGATGGGGTAGAAGGTAAGGACTAGGGGGACTCTGTCTCTGTTGCAACTAGGGGGAGGGGGAGCCAGGGCAGAGCTGCAGGGTACCGAGGAGACACAGTTCCCTAAAGAATGAGAACATTTTGGATGTTCTGATATGGAACACCTCATCTTGGGCGCAGATGCAGCGTAGACGGAGGAATTGGGAGTGTGGATACAGTCTTTGCAGGAAGCAGGGCGGGAAGAAGTGTAGTCGAGATAGTTGTGGGAGTAGGTGGGTTTGTAATAGACGTTCGTCAATAGTCTATTTCCAGTGATGGAGACTGTGAGATCAAGAAAGGGGAGGGAGGTGTCGGAGGTGGTCTCAGTAAATTTGAGTGCAGGATGAAAATTGGTGGTAAAGTTGATGAAGTCCAAGAGTTCTGCATGGGTGCAGGAGGTAGCACCGATGCAGTCTTCAATGTAACGGAGATGAGTTCGGGGATAGAGCCAGTGTTCGTCTGGAACAGGGATTGTTCAACGTACCCCACAAAGCGGCAGGCATAGCTGGGGCCCATGCGGGTACCCATAGCTACGCCTTGGACTTGGAGGATGTGGGAGGAGTCAAAGGAGAAGTTGTTGAGGGTGAGGACCAGCTCTGCTAGGCGGAGTAGTGTGTTAGTAGAGGGAAATTGGATAGTTCTGTGGTCAAGGAAGAAACTGAGGGGTTTAAGGCCTTCCTGGTGGGTGATGGAGGTGTAGAGTGACTGAACATCCATAGTAAAGATGAGCGAGTGGGGGCTCGGAAAGCGGAAGTCATTAAAGAGACGAAGGGAATGTGAGGTATCTTGGACGGGGGGGGCCAGGGGGGATAGGATGGAGTTGAGGTACGTGGAAATCATTTCCATGGGACAGGAGTAGGCTTAAACAATGGGTCTGCCAGGGCAGTTGTTTTTGTGGATTTTGGGGAGAAGGTAAAACCGGGCTGTGCGGGGCTGGGAAACGATAAGGTTGGAGGCTGTGTAAGGCAGACAGCCAGAAGTGATTAAATCAGTAATGGTGTTTGAGATTAAGGCCTAGTGCTCGTCTGTGGGATCATGGTTCAACGATGTCGGAGGAGGTGTCTGAGAGTTGTCGCCTGGCCTTGCCCGGTAGAGGTCAGAGCGCCAGACAACCACGGCACCTCCTTTATTAGCGGGTTTGATTATATTGTCACGGTTGCTGCAGAGTGAGCAGAGGGCTGTACGCTCAGAGGGGGTGAGGTTAGAGTATGTGAGGGGAGTGGAAAAGTACAGACGGTTAATGTCACGGTGGCAGTTAGAAATAAAGAGGTCTAGAGAGGGTAGCTTTACGTGAAGGTGAACTCGTTAAGGTGAGGCCTCTGTTGAGGACAGACCGTTCCGTATCAGAAAGGGGGAGGTCAGGGGGGGTGGTGAAGACACGACAAGGGTGGGGGTTGTGGTCAGAGGAGAGCCGGGAAGTGGACAAAGGCCGAGACGAGATCTGGTGGAGGGATGGTGGGTGTTCAGAGAGGAGCGGAGTGTGAGGACTATTGTATGGGTGGGGTGTGGTCGGGGTAACCTGGTTTAAAGAGGGGGAAGGGCAAGGGGAAGACCCATCACTACTGAGAAAATATGGTGTATCAGGCAATGAATAAACTCATATTTATAGCCAAAACAGTTCCTGTAGAATGGAAACATTTCCAAACTGTAATTCAGCCGATGAATTGTTTTCATTTTCCGGTTCTGGTGGAATTTGCACTAATTCATGGGTACAAATGGCATGCACTGCCATCCAGTGGCCGCTGCAGGAACAGCGACTTTAACCATTTAAATGTATTTTAACATTCAGGAGTGAAATTGTACAAAACGCATTTATTTCTGCAGTTGGAGCTGGAAACTGAATCTTGCCCTTATTTGTCTTTGACAAATTTGGGTGGCGAAGTGGCACAGCTGATAGAGCTGCCTCACAGTGCCAGAGACCCAGATTCAATCCTGATCTGGCGAGCTGTCTGTGTGGAGTTTGTATGTTCTCTCTGTGACCACGTGGGTTTCCTCCGGGTGATCCAGTTTCGTAAGTTCATAGGTAATAGGAGTAGAATTAGGCCATTCGGCCCATCAAATCTACTCCGCCATTCAATCATGGCTGATCTATCTCTCCCTCCTAACCCCATTGTCCTGCCTTCTCCCCATAACCTCTGACACCCTCTCGCACCCCAATGACGTGAGCGTTTGTAGGTCGATTGGCCTCTGTAAATTGTCTCCTAGCTTCTAGCTTGTAGGGAATGGGATATCATAGCATTAATGCGAAGAGGTGATCTATGGTCAACGTGGTGTGGGGGTGGGATTGCGGGTATGAAGACGGGAAGGCAATACGCAGTAAAACTGCTTCACTACTCCACAACAGTGAGAGCGTGAGAGCGTGAGAGCAGAGGCACTTACTTCACAAATGAATTTTTCCACATTTTCCACACAAGTCATCCTCTGTCCTGAATCTAACTCCAATCAATGGGACCATTCTGAGGATGTTAATCACCGGATACAATCACATGCTGTTACAGCGAGGTAGAGATTAGAATAGCTGTTAAATGCCTGTTAAGCAGGAAGGGATGACTGAACGCTCATGACATTGCAACATGGGCATGAGATGTTGTCATATATTTTGAGCAGAAAAGATTACTGGCAATCTACAATAAGCATATGCATTTCAGAATATCAACAGAATGGATGCACTTTACTATCAGCTGAAGCAATGAGAATCATATGGATATGAAGGGTCTGAAGGCTTCTGGGCCAAATGCTGAAAAATGGAAGCAGCCAGCATGCCAGCTTGATTGGCACGGACAAGGTGGGCTGACTTAAATGTTGGGATAGTCTCAGCCATAACTATCTCCTCTGGCAGCTTGTTCGATACATACACCACCCCTCAGATTCCTATGAAATCTTTTCCTCTTCACCTTAAACCTATGTCCTTTGGTCCTCGACTCACCTACTCTGGGCATCTACCCAATCTGTTCCTCTCATGATTTAATACACCTCCATAAGATCACCCTTCATCCTCCTGCGCTCCAGGGAATAGAGTTCCAACCTACTCAACGTTTCCCTATAGCTCAGACCCTATAGTCCTGGCAATGTCCTTGTAAATCTTCTCTGTACCCTTTCCAGCTTGGATCATGTGCAGGCAGAAGAGATTAGTTTAATTTGCTAGCACGTTCAGCACAGACTCTGTGGGCCAAAGGGCCTGTTCCTGTTCTGTAGTTCTATGTGTCATGTTGTAAGCAATGAATTAGAATGTAGAACAGACATTCATCTCCTTCGGGCATTACTGTTTGTGAATGAACACCTTTTATTTAAGAGAGGGAATTATTAAACAAAGCAATTTAGATGTTAAGTACTGCAATCCAAATCCCCAGGGTGTTCGGGAATACAATTAACTTCTAAACATTTTATACTCTGATGCAAAACAGACCTGAATTATTAAACCAGTAAAACTCCTTAATCAGCCACTTATTGAGTTAAACACAAGTGCTACGAACTAATGGACAAATAAGAAACTGCAGATGCTGGTTTACAAAAAAAGACACAAAGTGCTGGAATAACTCAGTTTGAAAAAGGGTCCGGACACAAAACGTTACCTATCCATGTTCTCCAGAGATGTTGCCTGACCCTCTGAGTTACTTCAGCACTTTGTGTACCTTTTTGTTACAAACCAACACTCAGCATTCAAGTCCGCTCTTTTAATACATTGTGGATGCAATGTTCACACGTGGATTGTGGGCCTGATGAGTATCTGGGAGATTCATTGTGAGCACCTGTGCTCTTTGTTATCTTCTGTCATGTTTCACAACTTTCATAAAATGTTTGCATAAACAGTGATATCGAGTTTATACTCAGCAGCCTTGAGAGCTTTTAAATATCCAGCTCATGGACAGTAATTGTCTCTAAATTAATTGATTAATTGCTTGAAAGATACAGCTTGGAGACAGACCCTTCGACCTAGTGTCCACCCCGACCATCTATCACCAGTTCACACGAGTTCTATGTTATCTCACTATGCCTCCACTACCTAGACCAGAGGGACAATTTACTGAGGCCCATTAACACAACAAACCCGCACGTCTTTGGGGTGCGGGAGGAAACCCCCAGCACCCAGAGGAAACACATGGCGAACATGCAAACTCCACACGGACAGCACCCAAGATCATGATCGAACACGAGGTCTCTAGCTCTGTGAAGCAGCAGGCTCTCTCTACCAGTTATGCCACGGATGGATTCATTGTATACTCGGGCAATGACAATGCAATGATGATTCTAACCTCAATTATTTTTAAATAATGGCATTGATATAAGGAGCAGCATTTTGTTCATTTAGTGGAATATCCATCAGCTTTACTAAATGTTCACTTCAGGGTGAGCTCAGCTGCCTGGACCATCTTTTGCTGGAGATATGCTGCACTTTTGGTGGAAGGGCAAAGCACCAGAGGGAGCTCCTGTAACCATAAGTGCTCGACATTGATTAGTGCCCATGTCAACAAGAGTGTGTGACGTAATGACACACAACCGACTGTCTAAAGCAAAGAAAAGGCAGCAGCAGTAATGGAAGGGAACATTAGAAATGACTAACACAAACTTCCGAGAAACACAATCGCCTTATTTCAGAGAATTCTTCATCATCACTTTCACACGATCGAAGATAACCATCAAAACAGGTTTAGTTTTAGAGATACAGTGTGGAAACACGCCCTTTACCCCACCTGGTCAGCGCCGACCAGCAATCCCCGCACATTAACACTAACCTACACACATTAGGGACAATTTACATTTTATACCAAGCCAATCAACCTACTTGCCTGTACGTCTTTGCAGTGTGGGAGGAAACCGAAGATCTCCACGCGGTCACGGGGAGAATGTACAAACTTCGTACAGACAGCTACCATAGTCGGGATCAAACTCGGGTCTCCAGCGCTGTAAGGCAGCAGCTCTAACGTGCCGCCCTTGTGGTTAAACACAAGATATAAGCCTTCTTCCTTGCGCTCTTAATATCAAATCCAGAATTTAATCCAGTCAAATGTGAGGTCTGGGGCATCCAATTAAATGTTAAGGACCTCAGTAGTTTTAAAACACAGTGGGACCTTGAGTTCAAATGTTCAAAACTCCTTGACAATTACATGGGTTAGAGAAGAGAGAGTTTGGCAATGCTTGCTTTCATAGGCCGAGGCATTGGGTGTAAGAGTTGGGATGTTATGTAGCAGCTGGCCATACCACACTTGGAGCAACCACCTTGGGTTAAAGCTGGCGGTTTAAGGAGAAATGAGGAACCTAATAATCAGCATGTTATAAACAAATCATTCAGTGGCTGTAAGAAAAGCCAGACATTGTCATCCGTGATAAAAGCAGAACCAAATAATTCTCACATGGTCAACAGCACAAAGTGAGTCAGGCTGTAACTAAACTGTAAATGATCCAGTTTTCAGTCATAAGATGAACGCTGCATCACAACATATGATATTTTTGTTCAATGATTTCATACAGAAAGGACCCACACATACAAGAATAGAACAAGACAATTCTTTCAAACCAGATCCATTGCCCCCAGTTACATCTACAGGCAAGACCAGACACCGCAACTTCTGGATATCTGCCCCTTAAGTTTTAGTGCAACAGCAGCACATAATACAGTTAGTTTAGTCCAGCACAGGAACAAGCCCTTCAGCCCACAATGTCTGTGCCGAACAAAATGCAATCTGATCAGCATGATCATGAACATGATCCATATCCCTCCAAACCCAGTGTCTATCTAAAAGCCTCTTAAACGCCACTATCGTATCTGTCTCCACCACCACCCCGGCATCAGGCAGCTGCCACCCCCTGTAAAAAAACTTGCCCTGCACATCTTCTTTAAATGGTGCCCCTCTCACCTTAAAACCAAACCCTCTAGTCTACGACATTTTCACCCTGTGGAAAATGTTCTAATGGCCTACCCTAGTGATGCATAACATATCCAACTAAGAGCCACATCAAGTCTAGAGCAGAAGTGAAACACAGCGTCACAGGGAGTTAACGCCACTCATTTGTGCAACGCAGACAGTAGATGAGGACACTGCTGTCCATACAGACAAAGTCTGAACATGCACAAGAAGAAGGGTCTCGACCCGAAACGTCACCCTTTCCTTCTCGCCAGAGATGCTGCCTCTCCCGCTGAGTTACTCCAGCATTTTGTGTTTACACACAACATAGTCCAACTGGAACAAGCTGAGAGAATGCCTGGTTCCACTTGAATTAGCAGACACAAGGCCAAATGTACACCTGAGCGAGAATCCGAGGGAACCAATGTCCATGTAGGAATTTACATTTGAAAGGAAGAAAGAAAGGAGTAAGAGTTCTGTACTTAGTTAAAACCACAGGAAAAACGGAAGTGGGAGGGTGGAGAATAGGTGAAATGGATATTTTCTAGGGGAAGTGGTAAAAGGATGGAAAAGTGCAGCCAACACTGTCAGAAAATGAATTGGGGGAAGAATTAATGTTTGAGACAGGAGCAACAATTGTGAACAGCTGGATAAAAGCATAGAAGTGTCATAATTTATTTAAGTATTTTATACAGTAATGTTAGAAGCTGACAGTAGATTGCATTGGGTGTTCCAGTTTCTTCCCATACCTCAAAGATGTGCCAATTGTGGGCATCTTGCTTATAGACCCTTATCGGAGACAGGCCTGACACCAACTCACAATTGGCAGGATTCCAAACAGCATGTGTGTAATTTATGTATAAATGTAATTTGTGTTGTCTGTGTCTGCGATGCTGTGAGATTTTCATTGTACCTATACCTGCACCATTCTCATGCACGGCCACATGGCCAGAAGGCAGGAGGCCGCAGTCTGTGGTGGGAAGCCACCGAGCCCCGTCCCTGCCTGTCCTGTGACCTTCTTCCTCTCCTCTCCTCCCCCCCCCCGAGGACTAGAAAACCGGAGAGGAGTAAGGAGGGAGCCAGCGGACGCAAGAGAAAGAGCCGGTAAGAGAGTTAACTGAGGTCTTACCTTCCGCGCCCTCAAAGGCTGTGAGGCATAAAGGCTGACAGGCGAGGCGAGGCGATGGATCAGGCGAGGCGATGGATGATTGGTTCGTTGGATGATCTAGATGGAGGCAGCGTCTGGAGGCCTTGCAGCAGCCCGGGACTCACCTGGAACGGACGCCGCTCCAGAAGACCAAGCACGTGGACTAGACTGGCCTTTAAAAATGGCATCAAAACCTGACGACTCTTGCATGCGGATTCAGTGGACTATTTCTATGAACTTTGTACTAATCAGGGATTGTGCTTAGGTATGGAAATACTTTACTGAACTGTGTGTAAAAGAAAAATTCACTCTGCATTTGCATCTTTCTTCAAGCTCATCTACTGTATCCGCAGTTCCAGGTGCGGACTCCAATATATCGGCGAGAACAAGGGCAGGCTCGGTGATTGTTTCGCTGAACACCTTTGCACAGTCTGCCTAAACCTACACGATCTCCCGGTTGCTAAACACTAACTCCCCTCCCAGTCCCATACTAACCTTTCAGTCCTGGGCCTCCTCCACTGTCAGTGTGAGGCCCAATGCAAATTGGAGGAACAGCACCTTAAATTTCCCTTGGGCAGCTTACAACCCAGCTGTATGGATAACCCTTGCTTTCCTTCTCTCTACATCCCACCCCATCCTAGTTCTCCGATCAGTCCAACTGTCCTGATTTTATTTTTATCGGTATGCTTCCATGTCACCTTCCCCAAGCTAACAGTCATGTATTCTACATTTTCCTTGATCTCGTCCCCTTTGATGTCTCGTTTGCACACCATACCCTTCCATATCTCTGTCTCCCTCTCCCCAGACTGTTTGAAGAAGGGTCTCAACCGAAACGTCACCCATTTCTTCTATCCAGGGATGCTGCCTGTCCCACTGAATTACTCCAGCATTTTATGTCTATCTTCATAATAAAGAACCATTGAACCACATGGCAATAAACTTAACATTCATAGCAAAAGGATTTGAGTATAAGAGCAGGTTCTACTGCAGTTGTACAGGGTCATGGTGAGGCCACACCTGGAGTATTGCGTACAGTTTTGGTCTCCTAATCTGAGGAAAGACATTCTTGCCATAGAGGGGGTACAGAGAAGGTTCACCAGACTGTTTCCTGGGATGGCAGGACTTTCATATGAAGAAAGACTGGACAGACTCGGCTTGTACTCGCTAGAATTTAGAAGATTGAGGGGGGATCTTATAGAAACGTACACATTTCTTAAGGGGTTGAACAGGCTAGATGCAGGAAGATTGTTCCCGATGTTGGGGAACTCCAGAACAAGGGGTCACAGTTTAAGGATAAGGGGGAAGTCTTTTAGGACCGAGATGAGAAAATCATTTTTCACACAGAGAGTGGTGAGTCTCTGGAATTCTCTGCCACAGAAGGTAGTTGAGGCCAGTTCAAACAAAACAAAATTTTATTTTATGATTCTCCCTATATTCCACGTGATAGCAATCTAAGTCAGAGACCTTGTGTGTTGATTAGATGAAGGTGGTTGGGCCAAGTATACCATGTTGAGGAGCTTGTTCAGTGATGTCTTAGGGCTGGGTTGATAGAACAACCTCAACCACCTTTTGCTGTAGTTATATGACCACAATCATTGTTTTCTCTTTGTTACCCATTGATTTCAGTTTTTCTGCCCCCATACGGTAAAATGCTTCTACGATGTCAAAAGCATTAATTCTCAGCTCATTTCTGGACCACATTTGCACTGATGCTGTGTTGGATCCTGGAGAAAAGCAATCCCAGGGAACCCTAAATGGGCATTGCTGAGCATTCTTTTGGAGATTCTATTGACAATGTCTTCCATCATTTTAGTAATGGTTTAAAACTCAGTAATTAAAAAAAAAACTCTACCCCCACATATGTGCCTTACTTCTGAAGCCAAGAATAGCACCTCTTACTGCATTGATGTGGTTGTGTTGCACAGCAACCCTGCACAAAACAGGACAGTGATTAGGGTTTGGGCAGAAAGTGATTTTGAATTTAAGCAAAATTCTTTCTCCTTTAGAGAAAAAAAAAATAAAGGGGAAAGAATTTAAGCAAAACTTTTGTTTCCTTTCTGTCTGGGGCAGACTCAGACAGAAAGGTGATTAGGCAGCAACCTTATCTGACAATCTGACTAAGTTGTATCTCAGGATGTGGAATAATTACGAGAACAGAAACCATTTCCACATGACTATTATGAGCTGATCAAAAACAGAGGCTGAAAGAATAAACAGATGCACGTATACACACCCACACAAAGGAATCCATTCCACTTTAAAGCATTAAATTTGTCAATATTTATTGGACTGAATACAGGAATACTATGAACAGTCTACAGTAATCAGGTGTATTTGGAATATATACAAAGCAGCTGCACAAGGCACTTAATTATCATCTGAAGCAATGCACGATACAAGTCAGATGTCCATATTGCTTATAAATGAGCTAATGCCACTTAAAATTGCATGACTATAATCCTGTTCTCACTGAAGTATCATCGCGAGTGCCACTTTCAGAATGAGCTTGCTGTTCAACTTCCCAATTGTTACAGCATTCCACAACTGTGGCGAGCTCAGTATATCAGACAATAAGTCGCATTTTCAAGGAATCATCCCGATGGAATTATTCAGAGGGGGTGCTTTTGTTAAATATTACTTTTCCATTCAAATTAAACATCACACCCCCGTCTTCACATACCAGAGGCAAAGAGGCATGTTGTACATAGGTAGATGCTAATCTACCAATGGTTTAAGTAAAGAAGAGTGAATACCATTTTGAAAAGTGTGGCCATGTTGGGAAGCATTGTATAAACTGTAAGGTGCTTCAGTCGGAGTCAACCACGCCTGTGAAAACACTATTAACTTATTCACCTGTTATATTTTAAATTATTATTAATACTTGGGCATATCCAAAGTATCCATTCATTTAATCCAGGAGTGGTTTCATGCACTGAGAGAATACTTGCTTGGATCGGAATACTGCCAGATACAAATGCTGCGTGGATGACTATTTATTGTGGATGCCGGTTGAAATAACATTCTGCACTGTTCACAGAGGCAAGTCAAAGGTCGACTCCAGTAACTGCATTGGTGAGCGTATATACTCTTGACTATACCACCTAATAGTTGGCGGATTCTACCCTGTTGTGATATTGTGCTTGTTTACTGTCTCTAAATATTCATCCAATGGATAGTAACCAATTACATTATTAGAGCAAAACATTTTAACCCAAAAGTTTAGGAATGATTATTTCTTTAACAGGAAAGATACGCTCAGAATATTGTAGTGACATCCAACTACATGAATAATGAATTGGTTTCTGATACAAACCTTGTGCAATAAAAACATTTATCCGCTCAAATGTCATATTTCAAATGTTGCTTAAAAATCAAGTAGTTAAATCTATCGGTCTAATCAGTACACCCCAATGTCACAGTTGGCAATGCTCCATTCATTTTTACACATGTTTAGAATCTCTCCAAACTATGGACCTTCAGCAGAGATTTGCTATGCCCAGGCATTTGGCATTACAGAATGTGCAAGTCCCTTCTCTCAAAATTCTTGTCACCAAGTTGAAGAACTGCACAGATCTGCTGGCAGCAAGTGATCTTTGGTACTAAAACCTTTTGTCATTCTCCAAATAAAAGCAGCAATAACGAAGTAACTGTGCATTTGATCAAAGGCCAGGTCATGCGGTCTTTGAGATTGCTTAGATTTAACAATGTCCAAGGTCTGCAGGTATCCGTTGGTTCAATCCACGAGGAGCTCATGCACTGGGGGAAGACACTGTCCTTGTTGCTTGGAATATCAGCTGTTTCGTACCTTTCCCTTGCGAGTATGCAGATTTAAAGTAGCCCGGGGGCACAATGGCACAGATCACAGCACCATCTGACTTCTCTGGCATGGTTTTGTTGATGAAACACAGACTTGTCTGGTAAAGGGAAGTGGGCACACTCTGGTAAAACAGCATACTGCCTTGAACATTAAGGCCCTGATCACACTGAAGGAACAAAGGGTTGAAAGGAATTGGAAAGGAGAATGAGAAAAAGAAAAATAGCCTTTAGTAACATTCAGAAACATTCCTACAAAACTGATGTTTCATAAACTATACAAGAAGCAAGATGTGATTATTAACTTCAGCTCGATTCACACTTTAAATATATAATGAACACTGGGTCAATTTTATTTATTTCTCACAAGGAGACGCTTCATTACCTCAGGGCACCAATAGATGAATACACACAGTGCCCTCTTAATGTTTGGGACAAAGACCCATCAGTAATTTATTTGCCTCTGAGATTTGTAATAAAAAATATTCACATGTGGTTAAAATGCACATTGTCAGATTTTATTAAAGGGTATTTTTATACATTTGGTTTCGCCATGTAGAAATTATAGCTATGGTTATGCATAGTCTCCCCCATTTCAGGGCACCATAATGTTTGGGACACATGGCTTCACGGGTGTTTGTTATTGCTCATGTGTGTTTAATTGCCTCCTTAATATAGGTATGAGAGAGCTCTCAGCACCTAGTCTTTCCATCACCTTTGGAAACTTTTATTGCTGTTTATCAATATGAGGACCAGAATGAAAGTCAAAGAAGCCACCAAGAAACAAGAATAAAACTGTTAGAGACATCAGCCAAACCTTAGGCTTACCAAAATCAGCTGTTTGGAAGACAGAGAGCACTGGTGAGCTTACTAATCGCAAAGGGACTGGCAGGGCAAGGAAGACCCCCACAGCTGATGAAAGAAAAATTATCCCTAAAATAAAGAAAAATCCCCAAACACCTGTCCGACAGATCAGAAACACTCCTCGGGAGTCAGGTGTGGATTTGTCAATGACCACTGTCCGCAGACGACTTCATGAACAGAAATACAGAGGCTACACTGCAAGATGCAAACCACTGGTTAGCCGCAATAATAGGATGGCCAGGTTACACTTTGCCAAGTAATTAAAAGAGCAACCACAGTTCTGGAAAAATGTCTTGTGGACAGATGAGATGAAAATTAACTTATATCAGAGTGATGGCAAGAGCAAAGTATAGAGGAGAGAAGGAAATGCCCAAGATACAAAGCATACCACTTCACCTGTGAAACATGGTGGTGGGGGTGTAATGGCCTGGGCACGTACGCTGCCGAAGGTACTGGCTCACTGATCTTCATTGATGATACAACTGCTGATGGTAGTAGCATAATGAATTCTGCAGTGTATAGACAATTCTTGAGTGGCAAAGTCAATCACCCGATCTGAACCCAATTGAGCATGCCTTTTATATGCTGAAGAGAAAACTGAAGGGGACTAGCCCCCAAAACAAGCATGAGCTAAAGATGGCTGCAATACAGGCCTGGCAGAGCATCACCGGAGAAGACATCCAGCAACTGGTGATGTCCATGAATCGCAGACTTCAAGCAGTCATTGCATGCAAAGGATATGCAACAAAATACTAAACATGACTACTTTCATTTACATGACATTGCTGTGTCCCAAACATTATGGTGCCCTAAAATGGGAGGACTATGTATACACACTGTTGTAATTTCTACATTGTGAAACCAAAATATGTATAAATACATATTTATTAAAATCTGACTGTGTGCACTTTAACCACATGTGATTCTTTTCTATTACAAATCTCAAATTGTGGAGTACAGAGGCAAATAAATAAATAATGGGTCATTGTCCCAAACACCATGATGGGTACTACTTCATCTTCGGAGGGAGGACAAAGCTCCAGAGAGACCTCTTACTACCCAGAGTATAACTTCACCGGTCACTTTTAAGCAACCCAATTCATTAATGGGAAGAGCTTACTGTCACAAGACGCCACTCTGATGCCATAGCATAGCAGCATGAAGGGGAGACAATTATGGGAAGAAACTCTGGATATAAATAGGTAAAAATAACCAACATGGCCCTCTTAAAAAACAAATGAGTCTGTTTTAGGAACATTTTTTAAAAATCATCATTTTCATCTCTTGCAGCTCCTGCAACAATGACCAGATAAGGATCAAACAGAATAAGACTTCCTTAGAGAGCAGGAACAGAATTACCTTCTTATCTAGACCTATCATCAATCAGCCTGAAACATTAACTCCTTCACCCTCCATAGATGTTGCCTACCCTGAAAAGTATTTCCAGCATTTTGGTCTTAATTCAGATTCCTAGCCTTTGCAGCTTGTTGGTTCTCAATAAGGTTACATTGATGTTCAAATGTGGAGGTCCAGCTCAGTCTTTGATGAGACCACCATTGATTAAAAATGGAGCCGAGGCTGGTGAACAACAAAATTAGTATGGGAATCAAGGTTCATAAAATGGACTCGAGGAATGTCACGTAAACTAATCTTATCGAATTACTAAAATGGCCTGATCCTCTTCCTACTTCTTGTGATCTTAGGAATGTCAGTGGATGTGTATGCAGTCCACATTTGGCAACATGCTTGATAAAAGGGAAATAGTCCAAAAAACACAGACACAAGATAGTGCCTCATGGAAATTTCAATCCTACTAATCTTTTAACTTTTTGACAGAAGGATGTTCAACCTCATGTCTCTTGCCGAGGATGGTGGGTCAGCAAAGTTATCATCTTTTGTTTTAATATCAAGGTATACTAGAAATCGAGCAGATTAAGTTTGTGATGTTGAGGTCCACAACATAGGCACACGGCTTTAATATTAGAGCGAGAGTGCAGATACTGGAATCTGGAGCAATCTGTTGGAAGAACTGAGCAGTCAACATTTTCTGGTTGAAATCCTGCATTAGGATTGGAGAATAGAGAAAACCAGAATAAAAAAGCAGAGGGGAACTGGTGAGACATAGGCAGAGCTGATTGGAGAAGAGATAGCCAGTATAAAGAGGGAGTGGTGAGACATGAGCCAGAGGCAATTGACTGATCGTGGAGAGAGTAGGCAATGAGTGTTAATAGGACCTGTGAAGGGAGATCTCTGGCTACCACCTTAGACCTCTGTCTCACCACTTCACCTCTCCTCTTTGTACTGGCTGTCTCCCCTGATGCAGGGTTTTAACCTAAAAAGTAGACAATCCCCCCCCCCCAACACACAGATGCTGCTAGACTCAAGAGTTCTTCCAGCAGATTTATTGCTGTGTTAATATATTAGAGTTACGCGATTCATAATAGTGAAAATCTGATCCAAAGGGTTTGAGCCCATGGGGTCCACGGCAAGCTTGACAAAATGGAGCCAAAATAGTAAGATTAAACGAGAACTTACCAGTTCGAAGGTTGATCTTTATTTTATGAGGAGTTGCGATGAGGGATTTCGTGAAGACCCCGCCAACACGCATGCGCGGCATCCTTCAAAGCAGCGGTGTGGAATCACAGACTCGACGAAAAGTAAGGATATTAAGATTAAACTGCGAACTAACCAGCTGAACATAATGATCGAGGGTTGGGAGCGGAGGGCACGAAATCCCTCATCGCAACTCCTCATAAAATAAAGATCAACCTTCGAACTGGTAAGTTCTCGTTTAATCTTACTATTTTACTTCGGAGTCACGTGAGTGACTTCGTGAAGACTTCAAAGCTCTGTGATTACACGCCCTGGACAACGCCCATGCTACCACACTGCCGCAATCCTGATGGAGGAAGTTTGTTAAAGCAATCCAGACTGGACGATCTGAAAATAATTAACATTTATTAAACACAAATCATAAACAAACCCCCTGACTGGGGACAAATGATATTAGGGAGCAGCCCTGAGTACTGCATCCGCATATGTTGCAGGTCCGGCCAATGGCTTATGGTAGAACCGTTGAAAGGTTGACTCACTGGCCCATCCTGCCGTAGCGAGGACGTGATCCATGGGCACCTCCATGGCCCTCGCTGTTGATGTGGATGCAGCCCTGGTGGAATGAGATTTAAACAAGTTAGTGTCAATACCTGCTGCATCCAACACTTCCCTGAACCACCTGGAGATCGTCTGCACTGTCACCCGGCGATGTGGTTTTTTGTGGCTTATAAGCAGTCCTTGTTCCGAATTCCTGATCGACCGGGTCAACTCAATGTAGCAACGGAGATGGGTGACTGTGCAGAGTGTGGCATCAGAGGGGTACGCCTGGAATTCCAACTGCAGCCCCAAAGATCCGGGTCGATGCTGCTTCAGCAGGTCTGCAACGTAAAATGTTATTTTCCCAGGGGTAGAGAGCATATTGTCAATGCGCAACTTTTGAAGCGCCTGTACCCGCTGAGCAGACGTGAGCGCCATCAACATGACCACCTTCAGGGTGAGCTGGTGAAGAGGTAACCCCGCCATGGGGGACCATGATCTTAACAGGGACAGGACCACTCCTGCATCCCAGACAACGTTATATCTGGGCCGTGGAGGGTTTGTGTTAAATACACCCCTCATAAACTTCGACACCAGATTGTTGGTCCCCACTCCTACCGGAAGGTACGAGGACAGCGCACTCCTGGCGCTATTGATGGTACTATAGCTGAGCCCTTCATCATAGTGGAGGCCCGTCAGGAATTCCAGGACGTCAGGTATTGTGGCAGAATCATAGGTAACACTCTTCCTTAAACAGAATAGTTCCCATTTCCTGATCTGGGTCAGGTACTGCCGCCTTGTAGATGCTCTGCATGATGCAGCGATTAAATCCATGGCCCTCGGTGAGATCCCCGTGTTCAGCAAAGGCCTTTTCAGAACCTGCAGACCAACAGGTTTAAATAGGCGTGGCACGGATGCGGCTCGCCAGTGACGGGATTAGTAACCAATTGTGGGTTGTTTCCTATTCGCACCCACGGGTGCTTCAGCATCTGAGAGACCACCGGGTACCACGGTTGTGTCGGCCAGTCGGGTATTACCAGAATGCCTGATGCAGAGTCTAATTTAATCTTCTGTAATACCCGACTGATGAGGCAGAATGGGGGAAAAGCGTAGCAACACCATTTCCCCCAGTGGAGCGAAAAAGCATCCAAAGCCACTGCCCCAGGATCTGGTTCCCACGATACATATGTTGGTATCTGATGGTTCAGTCTAGACGCAAATAGGTCAATATCTGGCATACCGAATTTTGTCACAATTTCAGCAAACACAAGGGGATTCAGCATCCACTCAATGTTATCATTAAAAACTCGTGACCTGGTGTCCGCCACCGTATTGAGTATCCCCGGAAGGTACGTTGCTGATATCCAAATACCCCTTTTGATGCACCAGAGCCAAATTGTATTTGCCAAATCATTACAAGATACTGACCTGATACCACCCATATGATTTATATAGGCTACCACCGTGGTGTTATCGATTTGAAGGCGGACATGTGCATGACGCAAATTACTGCAATATGCCCGCAGTCCATGAAAGACCCCCAGCATTTCCAAATAATTAATGCCTTGCACTTGGAGAAGCGTGAACTCATGAGCGTCCCATCTGCCACCACAGCTGGTTATAGTGTCAGTTGCCCCCCAGCCTTGTGCACTCGCATCAGTTTGCAACAGAACCGTGGGATTCGGGAGAATGATGGGTTTGGAACTTACTCCAATATTATGAACCCACCATTCCAGCTCAGTTTGCTCCCCTATGCCTAAGCGCATAGGTCTGTCAAAATGTCCGGTATTCAATTTTAACGCCAGAATTTTACTTATTTGTAAGTTTTGGTAATGCAACGGACCATAATTTACGGCCGGAAATGTGGCAACCAGCTTGCCAATTACCTTAGCAACCTGCCGAATGGTTGGCCTGTTGTTGTCAAGTAAACTGATGCATGCTTGTTGAACGTCCACCACTTTGTCAACTGGGACCGTGATTTTCATCTGGTTAGTGTCTATAGTGAACCCCAAATAGTCCATGACCTGCGAAGGGTTCAGCTTGGATTTGTCTGGATGGATTACAAACCCCATTCTTTGAAACAAAGATATAGCGGCCGAGACTGCCAACTGGGCGTGCTCTAGGGTTTTCCCTGCTATGAAAATGTCATCTAAATATGCCATTATAATATGGTTTTGTTTCCTGAGATGTGCCAATAAAGGTTTGACAATTTTAGTAAATAGTCTCGGCGCTGTTGTAATCCCATTAGGCAAAGCCATATATTGCCATAATTGACCTTCCCAGACAAATTTCAAGAACCTCCGATGTTGTTTAGCAATAGGGACTGTATAGTACGCATCCTTCAGGTCAATGCAAGCCATAAAGTACCCATGACTAACCAACTGCTTGGCCGTCTCAAACGTCTCCATCTTAAAATGGGTATATTGTACGAAAGCATTCAACTGGGTTAAGTCGATGATAATCCGACAGCCTCCATCCTTCTTAACCCTAGTAAAGATGTTGGAAACAAACTCCAATGGCTCGTGCGTCGTTTTTTGTATCACCCCTTTCTTTTCTAATCGTAGTATTTCAACATGAGCCCGCTCCTTCTCTGACTGAGAGAGTGCAAATCTGCGACTAGGCTCATGTTGCGAAGAGGGATCTCTGCCATTAATAAACTCTATCTCATAACCCTGAATGCTTTGTAAAATAAAAGGATCCGTAGTTAGGGTATCCCAAGCAGACCGGAAACCCCGAAGCCGTCCCCCCACCGGTGAGGTTACTAATGCTACGTTGTGGACGGACCCAAGCCCCCTTACCTCCAAGGTTAGCGCCGGGGTCTGGACTGTGGTGTCTTTGCTCCTCGTGTGGCGCGGCCCTGTTGCCGCATCTTCCAAGCTGGCTTGGGCTGGCCTTGGAATAAAAAAGGCCTCTGCTGTTGGGCCCCCGCCGAGGAATATGTTTGTGAATATGTTCTGGGCCCTTGGTCCGCCGATGTGTGGGGCCTGAACGAGGAACGTGGCTGCTGCCTGGTGTAACCAGGAGTTTTGGATGAATAAGACTGTCTCATCATCCCCACAGTCTTGGCTTCCTCGTCCAGTTCCTTTACGCGTTTAGGCAGGTCTTCCCCAAACAACTGCCTTGGTGGTGGTGGTGCGGTGGAGGTGCTGCATAATCCCGCAAATTTGGGATTCAAATTTGGCCGGATGGAGCTCTTCCTGAAACAGTTTATCTCAAACTGTGTGGTGCACAGAAGTGCTAGCGCATCCTGCTGCTCCTCGGACACATTCGTGGCATCCAGCGACCGAGCAAAAGCCGTGATACCTGCTGTCAGCAGCTTTAAGATTTTCTGGAGCTTGCCCTCCTTGACCCTTGTGTTCGCCGACATGTTCCCCCATATTGCTGCATTCACTTTCGGTACGTTGAGGGAGTTACAGTTTGCTGGTGCCTTATACTTCCCCACTGTTTCCGAGAGCACGGTATCCTGGAGCTGGTGCGTAGTCAGGAAATCGATTGACGCCGCTATTTTGGGATGTAGTGGTCCCCCTGCCGCCGCAGGTGACCCAAATTTCGACACCGCCTCCAACATTTCCTGTGGGCTCTGGACCTCTTCTCCCTCCTCAGGCTCACCCATACTTCCTTGCTGGCTCTCAAGCGACGGGGAGATAGAAGGTGGCGGCTGCATGTAGCTCCCAGACCTCTGGGATTCCCGTTCCTGACGCTCCAGGTCCCGTTGATATAGCACCGCCACCATATGCTCCAACCGGCCGATACGACCGTCACCGCTGTACGCGGGCCACTGGTCGTCTTCCCCAGCCTCTCCAGAGGAACCGGGGCTTCCAGCAGTTGTCAACACCCCCACGGAATGTACTGCCGGGAAGTCGCCAGCTCCCACTCCAGCGGGGCTGTGCGACTCCCACACGGACACACCGCTGGTCCGCCGTCGTTTGGACAGCAGCGGCCCCTCTGTCTGATGGGAGGAAAGAGGGCTAGAGTCAGTACTTGCACCAGAAACTGGACTCTCTGATGTCCGTGCGGGCTTACCACCACAGCGTTCCACATATAAACGGGACTGTGGCGGCGCATGGTCTGCTTTACCCGCCTCAGCAGGGGCGCTGGACCGTACTTTGCTGCCACCGGCCCGCACTACGGCAGCCTGTTCCGGTGGTGTGCCGGTACATCCTGCCCCCACAGGGATCCTCGGCACGCCAGCATTGCCACTGGTCTGCTTCCTTGCAGGTTTCCCCAGTGGCTTGTCCCTGCCTGCCGTACCGACAAGGCTGGACTTTAGCGAGGCTTCCCCCCTGTTCTGCCCGCGAGGGACCTTTAAAGGGGGGGATGCACTCGCGGACACGCTTGCTCCAAGAGCCCCACGTGCCTTACCTCCAGCCCTGGTCTTGGGCACTGGAGTTCTGGAGTCAGGGTCTCCCAGCCCCTGCTCCTGCGCGGACACCCTCTTCTTAGCCAGAGGGGTTGTGCCGGGTCTGGTCAGCTGCTCAGAGCTCCCCGACTGCCGCGACTTCTTCCTCGGTGGTGTCTCAGCTGCTCCCGATGTAGCGGGCAGCTCCGAGGACTTCACTCGCTGAACGCGACTCCCACTTCTTCCTCCTTCCATGGTTCTGAAAAAACACACAGACCACACAAAAAACGGTAAACCAGCTCAAGGTTAACTTACCTGCAGCTGCTTACCTTTTTGAAGGAGCCGGTTGAGGGAGCGCACTCCCCCCCCCAGCTGCCGTGAGCAAATGCGCGCGACGATATACCGCGCATGCGTGTTGGCGGGGTCTTCACGAAGTCACTCACGTGACTCCGAAGTAAAATTGGCTTTGTAATGGGTGACAAAGAGTGGTGGAGGGTTGCTTTTCTGATTAGAAGCTTGTGACCAAGCGCATTGCACAAGGCCTGGTGCTGAGGACATTGATATTTGTTACATACATTAATTACTTAGATGTGGATGTATGAGGTCTGATTATTATGTTAACAGATGATACAGAAATTCGTGATGACTTGGGTTACGGCATGATATAGATCAGCTTGAAAGATGGGCGGAGCAATACAATTAAATCCCATGTAAGGTGATGCATTTTTGGAAGGCAAACAAGTGCAATTATTTAGGTGGTAGTGTTGATGAACAGAGCAACTTTTGGGAAATAAATCCATAGGTATCTGAACAGGTGGATAGGGTGTTGAAGAAGGCATATAGCATTCATCAGCTGTGAAACAATAGAATGGCTGGGAGGAGAAATTATAATACATTGGTTAGTCCACACTCGAGTTGAAGTACTATGTATGGTTCCGATGGAAGGGAGCGATTGTGCTGGAAAGGGTGCAGAGAAGATTCACCAGCAGGTTGCCGGGATTGTAACATATCAGTTATAAGGAGTGATTGAACAGGTTGGGTTTGTTTTCTCTAGAGCAGAGCTGGCTGAGGCTGACCTGTTGGAAGTATACAACATTATGAGGCCAAATCGTAATAATTTTTTTTTTCCATTCTGAGGGGGATCTGAGGGAATATTTTTTCCTCACACAGAGTGGTCAGAATCTAGAACGAGCTATTTGAAAAGGTGGTAGAGACAGCTATTCTCACAACCCCTAATTATCTCGATCAATATCTGAATTGTCACGGTCAGAAGACTCTGCATCTGTTGTGCGTAAAAGGGCTAAGTAGAGATGGGGGCAATTGTGGGTATGGGCATAGTGGGCTGAAGGGCCTGTTTCTGTGCTATATGACTCAATCACTCTAATCTGGAACAATCTTCCTAAAATAATAATGGAGCTTTGGATGAATTAAAGTTTTCAAAATGTGAGATTGCGACACATTTGTTAGGCAAAGGTATACAAATAACCAGTTAGTCATGTCAGCCAACGATAGATCAACTGTGATCTCACAAATGTTATGATGACGCAGGATGCTATGCCTGGTGCCGAGTTTCAACACATAACTTCAACAATTCCTTTCTCTCCACAGATGCTGCTTGGCCTGCTGCGTTCCTCCGGTAAATTATTCACTGCTACAGTGGAAAAAGCTCAAGCGGTCTAAATAGCATATTGCTACTCAATTGAACTTTGACTGAACCTTACAATCAAATCTAGTTGTCATTTCAATCTATGAAAACAAGCATCAGCACCATCACAATAATGTGACTTTATATTCTTCAGGCAGCCAAATATTGGGGTTTTACAAGGATAATAAGCATGACAAGGATAAACATTGCAGGGTGGGAAGCTCCAGCAAAGAATGTGCATTTGGTTAAATTCCAGCCAATTTCTTCAACAGGAAGTGTGTACAGGATCAGTCAACAATCCTCAGAAGGGACATTGTCCTGAGTTCCAACAGTCATCTAGTACTTGGAGCAGCTGGCAATGAGCCTTTTCCCTTTCCTAAAGGCAACCAGTCTTAATGCAGTGCACAATGTGCCTGTACCAAATATTCCAATCACAGGCAGCATCCATGGCAACACTGAGCATCCCCACACCCATGGATTTTCTGTGTGCGGGCTGTCAGGAGCACAGACCTGTTTTTTTCTCTGTTTTAGCCCAGGATCCAAGTCAGTTATCATCAATACAGAGAAGGAAAACACAATTTTCACTGGGGTGGAGTTGGATGTTGTTATTTGGTGACATCCCATCTCAACGCATCCACTATTTTCAAACTGCACAGCTACTTGTCTTCCACAAATTTCCTCCAACGAGACTGTGCAGCCACTATCAGCATCTGCTGCAAGTTCTGTTCCGCAACCACCGGCTCCATTGCCCTCACTGGCAAATATCCAAACCCTGAACCAGACCGTTCACAATCTTGATGTTGCATCAGATTCAAAGTGACGTGGCAACCATGAATGTGCAGCACCCTTTTCAATCATTTCTCATAACAGTGACTCGGTGTCAAATGTCATTTGGTAAACGCCTACAAAATTCCATTTGAGGTTCTACTCATTGTGTTAAATTAAGGAGTGCTCATAACCTTTGCTTTAAATGTACCCCTTGAGTAATGCAATCAGTAGCCAGAGGAGGAACATAAGATGACCATAGGTGTATTTTCCTGGGGTCTGCAACTAGTGTTGTGCTTTATGAAATGATCACATTATGCTCATGTGTGTACAATTCTCCTCAGTGTTAGCAATGCTACGTGTGAAAATGACTCCTTGGAGATGCAAATGTTCCTAGGGTGCTAAAGCAGATCATAATTCCGATGAAATAACACCTTCAGAATAAAGTTGAGATTTCATATTAGGACACATGGAAAACATTTGCAGAATTAACAGTCGTGAAGATCTGGGACATTAAATGGGTGGATTCTGAAAAAAGCAATGGGGTTATTGCAAGAACACCTCATTGCTAAAGGAAGTGGTCATGCTGGAGATGCACATTAGCCATCGTCTATGGCTATGGAAGATGAAAATGAAGTATGTGAGTGCGAGAGAGAGCAAGCTTACCAGCTGACTGTCAGCACCAGCCTCACTCTGAAAACTCTTACATCCATTCAGGCCGTGCATGTAACTGCAAAATCCTCACAAGTATCCTCCTAGGGAACAAACACTCAACATTACCAATGACGTACCATTCCATCTCTCTCAAACCCAATTATGATGTCACCAGGGAATCTATATCCAACTGGAATAAGCATACGGTCCCAGAATGAGATTCTCCACAATCCCGTCCTAACTCCGCAGGGCTGTCTCTCGCTTGCATCCATTTGCCCAGCCGTACCACCAGCAATCGCAATTAAATCAAAGTATCTTCCCAATCCCATACCCAAATTTATTGCTCTCAGCTGTGCTTTACAGGCATAGCATTGAAATCCAGGATAATCCATTGCCCACTGAATTATTACTCAATCAGTGCCCTGTGGAAGAACTCAAATTTACATTATGGTCACAGATGGCAAAGACGACATTCAGCCCACTGTCCATGCTTGCTCTACGTAGATGAAATCCAGCTAATCTACGGGGATCTAATACTGATGGGGATGAGTCAGAATATAGAAGAGAGATCGAGCAACTGTCCATATGGTGCCAGCACAACCACCTGGCCCTCAATACCAGCAAAACCAAGGAACTGATTGTTGACTTTGGAAGGAGTAGGATGGGGACCCACAGTCCTGTTTATATTAACGGGTCGATGGTTGAAAGGGTCAAGAGCTTCAAATTCCTGGGCGTGCACATCTGTGAAGATCTTTCCTGGTTCGAGAACACAGATGTAATTATTATGAAAGCTCATCAGCGCCTCTACTTCCTGAGAAGATTACGGATAGTTGGTCTGTCAAGGAGGACTCTCTCTAACTTCTACAGGTACACAGTAGAGAGCTTGCTGACCGGTTGCATCATGGCTTGGTTCGGCAATTTGAGTGCCCTGGAGAGGAAAAGACTACAAAAAGTAGTAAACACTGCCCAGTCCATCATCGGCTCTGATCTTCCTTCCCTCGAGGGGATTTATCGCAGTCGCTGCCTCAAAAAGGCTAGCAGCATCATCAAGGACCCACACCACCCTGGCCACACACTCATCTCCCTGCTACCTTCGGGTAGAAGGTACAGGAGCCTGAAGACTGCAACAACCCTGTTTAGGAATAGCTACTTCCCCACAGCCATCAGGCTATTAAACTTGGCTCGGAACTCTGAACTTTAATATCCCTCCATCTGTTATTTGCACATTATTAATTTATTAATTCATGTGTGTATTTACGTATATAATTGTAGTCAATGCCTTCTATGTTCTGTTGTGCTATGCAAAGAAAGATTGTCATTGTCCTGTCAGGGACACATGACAATAAACTCTTTTGACTTGACTTTGACTAATCCATTCCCCCATCGACTCAACATAGTCCTGCAAATACTTTCCTTTCACACACTTACCCAGCTCACGTCTGCGCTACAAAATGAATCTGCTTACATTACTTGAGCAAAACACAAAGTGCTGGAAGGACTCAGTGGGTCAGGCAGCATCTGCGGAGGGAATGGACAGATGACGTTTCAGGTCGGAACCCTTCTTAACACAGAGTTCCTCCAGCATTTTGTGTTTTGCTCACGATTCCTGCATCTGGAATTTACTGCGTCTTCATTTGTGCTTCTATTACTTCCCTGGCTGTGTACTCCAAAACCTAACCACACGGTGCATAAAAACATTTCCTCTACTCTGCCTCTTCATGCTTTTAAAAACTGTACTTCTATCAAATTTCCTCATTCCAAGCTTCCTTAGTCCAGGAGACACAATAACCAAAGTCTCTCATCCTTGGAATTATTCAGGGAAATCTCTTCTGCGTCCCAAAACTCTCTCTCTCTCTCTCTCTCTTTCTACAGAAGTGAATGGAATTCAAGAACAGGACAAGATTCAAGATGGGACTCATTCAGCTATATGTTCCCCATCTATAGTGGTTCAGGGATTTCAGTTTCAGTTTCAATTTATGAAGGAAATGAAGGAAAGCATAGTTGAAGTGGGTCAGTGTCTGATCCCAACCCAAAGTATAAATAGATTTAACAGATGACATGTTGCATATTGCACATGCCAACTCTCATGGCTTGCTACTCAATAAAGCCACCATATTACAATGTTGGTATTTCCCTTTCCCTGCTGCATTCTGAAAATACAGCTTGTGTTTTGTTTGAAAGTGAACCTTCATTACAGCTGTGCGTCAAAAACAATTCATTTAGTCACAGGTTTCTGCAGTGTAACTCTGAACGTAATAGTGAGCCAGTGGACTGGGATTTAATCAGAGAACCCCTGGAGGGATCTTTACTCCAGAATTTGGCGCAAAACGTGCAGGCTGGGGAATTTAAACCTGTTCTAGCTAGCAGATCATTTGTGGTTCTGCTTATAAATCACATTGGGACAGCACAGATGGTGAAAACAAAAAGTCACATTAAGGTAAAAGAATGTCAATCAAAAAAAGTTATTCATCCGTGGTGCACCGGAAAAACAAATATTAAATGAAGAGATTTGTAAAGTTATCAAAAATCAGCTGCAGGACATTTGAGGACTCAGCAAAGGAAAGCAAGAAGATGGTTTGGAAAAAAAAGGCACGTGTAGACTGAAAAGAAACATACAAACAGACTAAGAGCTATTACACTTACATAAAAAGGAAAAGACGAACAAGGGCAAGCGACAGGAAACAGCAGAGGAATTAAACGTTCATAGAAGATACACAAATCCTGCTGGATATATTAGAAAATCACCAATCCTGAAAGAACATGGTACCACAGAAAATGGCAAATTTAAGAGCTGACAAATCCCAAGAACCTGCAAGGCAGCTTCAAGGATAGTGGATGATCCAGTTATTAATTTACAAGATTCTATACAATCTGGAATTTTTCCTGTGCCTCGAAGAGTAGTAAATGTGTTCCCACTGCTATAAGATGAAGAGAGAACAAAAAGGAACTATCAACTTGTCAGCCTAATGTCTCCGATAGATAAAATGTTGCCACCTACAATGAAATGAATCATGAGAGAAATAGATCACGTTGACACAGTTTCTCTTGCCCAGAATATGGGAAGAGAACCAGTGGACATAGGTTTAAGGTGAGGGGGGGGGGGGGGGGGGGGGGAAGATAGATTTAATAGGAACCTGAGAGGTAACGTTTTCACACAATGGCTGGTGGGTGTATGAAATGAGCTGCCAGAGGAGGTAGTTGAGGCTGGGATTATTGCAATGTTTATGAAACAATTAGACAGGTACATAAATAGGACAGATTTGGTGGGATATGGGACAATCGCACACTGGTGGGACGCATAGATAGGGCATGCTTGTTGGTGTGGGAAAATTGGGCCAAAGGGCGAATGGGGTTAGCAGGGAGAGATAGGTCTGTCATGATTGAATGGCAGAGTAGACTTGATGGGCCAAATGGCCTAATTCTACTCCTATCTCTTTTCTTATGATCTTACCATGCTGTGCGACTATGAAAGAATACTCCAATAAGAATAAGATTAAGCAGAGTCATTATGAGGTTAGAAAGGGAAGAACATCTGCAGGATGATTGGGGATGCGAGTCATAGAATAGAAAAGGAGAAAACTGGACGTGGATTTATGGAAGGTTTTCCACAAGGTCTGCACAGGAAGCTGGTTAAGTAGGTTAGAAGACAGTTGTGGGTGAAATGAGGACATAGGTTAAGGATGGGTTATTGAACCAAAAGTAGAATGAGAATAAACAGATCCATCTCAGGTCAGCAATTTGTGCCTACTGGCGTAGCCCCAACAATTCACAATCTATATCAACAATTTGGCTGAAGAAATAAATGTCATTTTGCTGCTAAAAACTAGGTTTGAATAAGAATGTGGAGGAGGATGTAAAGATGCTTGAAAGGAGATTTGGACGAGCTGAAAGAAACGGCAAGTGCATTGCAGATAGAATATAATGAGGAAAAGTGCAGATCATACATTTGTCCACATTTTAGGATAATAGAGCTTTTGTTAAATGGTGATAGATTAGATAGCATTGATGTCAAAAGCACCTTGTGTACACAGGGCACTGAAGGCTAACGTGCAGGTGCAGCAAGCAATTAGGATGGCAAATGTTATGTCAACCTTTATTGATAGATGCTTGATTAGAGTACAGATATCTTAATAGTATTAAGAGACTGCAGCTGCTGTTGTGTCGAGTTCTAAACGCTTTACCCAAGAAAGGATGTACTTACTATTGAGGAAATGTAGAAAATATTTATTATATTGGTTTCAGGGTTGGTATGTTTGCTGTATGAGGATGCACTGGGACTGTATTATCTAGAAACCTAGACGAATGAGTGGGTATTGCCTTGAAATGTACAGATGTGTTGTCAGCAGTTCAAGTGCACAGTTCTCCACAACATTTGAGGGCAAGTAGAGATAAGCAAAATAACAGGCTGCTGTTGTGTTGGAATTTAATAGGTCAGGCATCTGTAGACGCAAAGAGAAGTTCTGGGTTAAGACCCTGCATCATAACTGAGGGGGTTAAGGGGACATTGCCAGTATAAAGAGAGGAGGGGGAGGGGTGTGGTAAGCTTCATGTCCAGAGAATAAATAAAGCACAGCAACCTCCCTAAATGGATGAAACGCCACCCAACCAAAAACCTATTGGTGCAAAGGTTAAGGGATCTCACCTTCAATCACATTTAATTCTGTCTAAATTCACACCATGACTGACTCAGAGAGCTGGGAAGCAGGTGTTCCTGTTCAATTACTGTCTTTATTTGATGGAGGATAAATAAAGGCAATAATTAAGAAAACTGAAATTATGAGCTTGCACCTGCTTGAGCTCACAGCCGATTCAAAGCTATCACAGTCACCAACCCTGCAGCGCACAGCTGTGCTTTCTTATTTGACTAGGGCTTAATCTTAAAAGCTTACATCTCGCCTTGTACCTGGCAATGAAGAACCATTCAGCTTTTTTAGATACTGGCTCCTCGTGATATCTGATCTCAAATTCCAGCTTCAATCCCAAAATAACTTGTACCATGGGTATTGTGGCTAGAGACATTTAGCATGGGAACAAGCCATCACACATAGTACATCCTGTACTTTATGTTTTTAGATATTGTTTGAACCTTTTACTACAAAGGGGCACACTTATGTCTAAGGTAAATGCACACTCTGTCAAAACCTCCAATGAGTGTGCAACATTTATATCACAAACAGTAGGCAACGACCTACACCCTTACCTCAACTAAATAAACTAATTCAAAAACCTGTTTGGAACCTGTTAGGCTTATGTTTTATTGGTGGAAAGCCTAGTGTTTTCATCCGGGAGAAGAGCACCACATAACCAGTGTTAGCTTCAATCTAGGAAAGACCTTTATGGATCCAGAGAATAAAACTCTTCACTTTCAATCTCCTTAGAGGGTAGAATTTGCAGGTAATGTTAATCCTCAAATGTGCCTGCTTTCCCTATTGTGCTGCTGCAAGCAAGAATTCCATTGCTCTGTTTCTGCGACATATGACAATAAAATACTCTCGACTTTGATGGGAAGTCAAGCGTGTTTTGTCATACGTCCCAAAACAGGACAAATGCTAGTACGGAAGTGTCATGGGGGTGCTACAGTTCTGCTGCAGATAGTGCAGCCATCTCACAGCCCAAGTGGCCAGAGTTCAAATTCAACTTCCTGTCTGTATGTGTGGAATCTGCACTTTGCCCTTGTGCCCACATGGCTTACCCTTGGTGCTCCAGTTTGCTCCCACGTGCCAAGTACTGTAAATTACCCCTAATGTATATAGCTGCTGAAAGAATCAGGGAAATATTAATAGGCACATATTACTGAGACAATAGGTTACAAGGAAATAAGCAGGAGTATGGATTCGATAGCATGTATCCAAACATTGGCATTGTTTCAAGGGATAATACCCCCCATGTTTGTAATACGGAAATATGAAATAACTATATAAATGTACTGCATTTGAGAGCAGATATTTAAACATACAATAACATGCATTACAACCAGTCATCTTTCTTTCTATCTCCTCATGCTTCATCCATTCTGTCCAATCTCTCCCTTCCACAACTGCTGATCCAAATTTCTCATTTCATTTCTACCTAAGATATCATCAGGGAAAACTCAAATGAATTTCAATTTTTATTATAAATACAAGTTAATTTAAAAAAATCAATAGTTAGACGGCATTCTCTGTACAGGCAATACAATAGAACAAAGAATTGGCATAAAAAAACTTTAAAAATAATACATTGTGGTAGAACACACTGGACTGGCAGTAGGTTTTGTGTGATCTATTGCAATATGTAAAAAGGCAAGGATAGACCTGAAGGTACAAGAAGACCTGTTCCCATGCTGCAGATTTCCACTGCACTAAATCTCACCAATACTTTGCACAACCTTCTCTTTGGTGCTTTCCTCAGACTATTCTACCAAAATCCCGTCACCTGCTGAGGGTGATGAATATAGCCCAAATTATTTTCTGTTGGCCCATGATCCATAATAATAATTACACAGTATTAATAAACCAGTCTCATTTGAAACAAAAAATAAGGCAGCAATTTAATTTTTAAAAACCTCTGTGCCTGGGCCTTCACCTTTTTCTTTCAATTGCAATCTAACCTTTTAATATTAGTTCCTATTCTTTGCTCCTTTATTGTAAAAATAGCATTACCCCAACAGCAATAGCTGTTACAACTTGTATATCAATACTTGGCTTCAGTGTTCCAACGTTCATTCCAGGAGGGTGATCCTACTAATTTCACCATCATGAGATGTCCCTCTTAACTAGTCAAGGAGTTGATATCTCGTGATCTCTTAAGCGAGTCCAGCGCAGATTGTTATATACACACACACATTTGTCGACAAAGTCAATCAGTTTCTGAAGGCTTGGCCCAAGTAACATTCTCAGCCATAGAACTGCATGCAAAATGTCAGTGAGACAGGAATATTCCCACATGTGGCACCTTTGCTTCCCCTCATGCTCAGGGTGAAGTCATGGGGTAAGAGGAAATGGATAGGTGCATGAGGGAAGATGGAGTCAAACACGACAGGCAGGGATTAATTCACTTCATTAGAGGTCACGTCCTACCAGGCTGGCTTCCATTTTCACTTCCTGAGTAATATTATGTTGGCCCCCAGACTGCTGTATTGTATCTGGGTCCAAGAAACCACGTCTGTCAATTAAACTGGGGAACAAAGAGGAAAAGCAATGAGCAATCTCGAGCTTCGTATTATAGGACATAGCAAAACGCTCGTCAATATACTTGCATGGTATGTTTACATACATAGTCCTCTGATAAACTCCAAATGGCAAAAGAGGTCTGAGACTATTTCTGCCATTCCTTTTAGTTTCCCTCCTTTGCGAGAAAGTAAGAGCAGAACTAAAAGCCATTTAACCTTTCAACATTATCGCGCGCTTCAATGAATCTCATCCCTTTAGTGCACCAGCAGTTCCACCGAGTATAATCACTTCACTTACCTATTGCAAATGTAACAAATTATTACATACTTTCAACCCAGGCAGATTGTTCCACTGATTTACCATGGAACACAATTTTTTTTTTAAAATGATTGATTAGTAATTTAGTTTCATCAAAACAAAGACACTGGCAGAAGAGGCAATGTTTGCAGAGGATTGCAATGCTGATCAATTAAGGCGAGGATAGTCACAAAATGCTGACGTAACTCAGGCAGCATCTCAGGAGAGATGGAATGGGTGACATTTCGGGTCAAAACCCTTCTTCACTCAACATGACAAGCAACATTTGCAGATAGGACTGGGTAAAAGGACCAAATTGCCCATAGCACGTTACAAGGACTTTACACTAGAACCTTGTAGCACCTCACACTGAAGATTCATCCTTATACTCTTTGCCTTTTGCAACTAATGTCAAATAGGCAGCATAGTGAACAAACCTTTCCACATTATTTATCTTTTATTATTTAACAAAAAACCTCTGCTGTCCATAGCTTCATCCAATGTCCACTGATTTTGCACAGCAGACTACGAGTTATCAGGGCTATGAAAATGGGCCTACAGGAAAACAAGTACGAGGGAGGGACACCATGGTTAGTAAGGTGGTGCCAGAGGTATAAAAATGGCCTTTATTGAAATCTGACAATGTGCACTTTAACCACATGTGATTTTCTCTATTACAAATCTCAAATTGTGGAGTACAGAGGCAAATAAATAAATAATGGGTCTTTGTCCCAAACATTATGGAGGGCACTGTGCAGTAATAGGACGTAGAAGGTAATCTGCAGATACTATTCCTACCTCGGTGGCATTGGTCCACACAAGACTGCACAGCAGTTAGTGAAGATACTGTTGTAACTGTAAGGATTGGTGCTGTCATCTGAATGCTTACTGGACCACGCACCTTTAATCTATTAAGACATCAAAGAGGACATTCAACAAACAACAGGATCAAAAATAAAAAGAAATCTAGTAATTTCTAAAACTAAATTTCTCTGCAATGCGTTCCTTCCCTGTATAAACCCTATCCATGTATAACTGATAGGCAGTTATTCAGGGGCATAGCACTTCAACTTCTGATTAATGAAAGGGAGGCACATAGCTTGTTATAGACCCCATATTTCAGAACATTGGAAAGCATGCTTGACAAAGGAAGGCCTGAGATGAGGGAGCCTACAAAAGCACATGGCAGCCCTGTAAAAAGGTGGGCAGGGAATGATCCCAAAAGAGAGGTAGCTGCAAGATAGTGACAAGGGGTGTCAAAATGACTTGGAGGGGGGAGAATGTTTCAGAGGGTAAGCAGAGCTCTAAAGGTTTGGGTTCGGAAGAGGTAGGGCGGACAAAACTCCCAGCACGGAACAAAATAGAGTAAAGAAAGCAAATGATGTATGAAATAGAAATTCATATGGAGGTCTGTCGGTACATTAATTGGAACAGGCCACTGGAAGTTTTTGGTCTTCCCATTCACTTTTACAATATCAAGGATAGCAGGGAGCCCTACACAATCCATTTATTTGATCATGTAATAGCCAAATGGAACAATGAATGAATCCACAGCAAATCAGGACTGACCAGTTCTAATTTATTCTCACAATGGTGTTGTTCTACTTACATCTTCATTAGTTGTCAGGTTGGAGGCCACCAGATACGTGTGAAACCCTGAGAGACCCAGAATAGACCAAACTGAGAAAAAACATACCACCAGCTCAAGTGCGGTAGGTGGAGTCAAGAAAAATAATTAGCAAGGTTCAACAATGTCAGTCATCATCATTCCCAAACCCACGCGCCACTCCCACAAACACCATCCCTCCACAACACCCAGGCTCTCCATATTGCTATCCTCTTGCTCTGCATAAAAGCAGATTTCTGCAAGTTTATTTTTTATTGTTCTGTTATATTAATGTTAATGGCAAGGAAGGAAGGATGAATACAGAACATGTGTTCCAAAAATATACTTCTAGTAACCAACAACTCATCCTCCAAAAAAGTCCTGAAAATATCATCAGATACAGTCCAGAAACATGCAGGACACAGCACGCCAGCTTCAATTGCTGGAGTTTAAGTGAGGAGATCTATATTATGCCCTCTACCTGCATTGTTCAGACCCACTACTAATGAAGATTACACACAGACCCAAGCCTAATACAAAATTAATTTGCATGCAGCAAGACAATTCCCCTCAGGTATTCTAATCTTATCTGTTGTGGCTCTTTAGTTTCTCTGGTAACTTTCACTTTGATTTGGCCCACATTCTTCAATGATCCTTGTCTTCCAATTTTCTACTAATTCAGGAAATATTCCCATTTCCTAGAAAATGTCATTGTGATACTGCTACATAGGTAAGGTGGTGAGCGGGGGAAAAGGAGGAAATCAGGGAATGACAAAGTATGTTACACGCATTGAATTTAAACAAAATAAGAGACGATGCAAGGGTCTAAGCAGGATGTTTATCCTTGTCGTGAATTCTAGAACCAGGCAGCGTTGTTGCAAATGATTAGACCCTTCATTTAATCCAAATGCAGTTGCGAACAGTTGGACATGATAATTTTAAAGGTGTGAATTTCAGGATATCAAAGGGTAGTTTCCACTGCTTGAGAAACTATTTCCACTGCTTGAGTTGTTGGAGTTGAAATAGAGATGGGCCTTCCTGGAGCAAACACAAGCAGAAGGTAACAAAATTAGCTATTCTCTTCTGAAAACAGAAATGCTCTAAACTTTCAAGCCGAGATAAATAATTTTTGAAAAGCAAATATGTTAAGGGTCAGGGAAGCAGTGAATATTTAGCGCTAGGCCACCAATCAGTAACAATCTAATATAATGGTAGAATAAGCTAAGGGGTCCAAATAGCCTGGTCCTATGTTCCTAACATTGCTCTCCGGGGGCAGGTTGGATATGCATTAGAAAGCGACTTAACCAATCATTCTAGTGTACTTAGCTTCAAGTGCAGTGCAAAACCCTACACTAAAATTCAACTGATTCTCAATTTCCTATCTCTGATGCAGAGGTGCTACTTTTATTTAAATAATAAAGTCCAAGACAAAATCAACTACCACTCCCCAGGCACGTGCGGCTCCCATAGTAACCCCACTGCCCCCACAAACCCTATCCAAAGAGAAACACATCCTTCTGGACGAAAAAAAATTAAACTTTAAATTTAAACTGAGCTTTTACTTTCTAGATCAGTGGGCTGAATATACCAGTAACACATTGCAATAGCAAAGAAAAGGATATCTAGCTGGAGTTTCTTGGAGTGTGTTTAACAGCCCAACATTCCGAGATCCTAGAGATGAAAAATGAAAAATATTAATGCTGAGTGAGTAGATTAGCTATATATCAGTATCAGTCTTCAGGAGGTTAAGTTGGTAACATAGTATCAGTCTTCAATTTACTTTACTTTAGAGATACAGCATGGAAATAGGGCCGGCCTACTGAGTCCACGTTGACCATCGTTCACCCATTCTCACTAGTTCTATGTTATCCCACTTTCGTATTGACTCCGTACACACTAGGGGCAATTTACAGTGGCTACAAATCTGCACGCCTTTGGGACGGGGGAGGAAACTGATCCATCACAGAGAGAACATGCAAACTTCACACAGACAACACTCGAGGTCAGGGTGGAACCCAGATCTCTGGTGCGGAGAGTCAGCAAATCCACCAGCTGTGCCACTGTTCTAATCCCCCTGCCCCCCCCCCCCCCCCCAAATAACGATAATCTTCAGTCCAAAACAGACAATTTGTTCAAATTGTGTTTAAAATGAAGGAGCATATTCTTCAGACACACGCAGTACTCATTTCAATTTACCCAGGACATTCTTGCAACTCAGGGCCAGTAAAATACACCTATGGTGCAGAGGCCACTGCTCCAATCTTGAGTATCTATTTGTCACATATTTAATGCCTTTGGTAAAACAAATCCTCCCTCTGTACTTCAGAGAAAGTTTATAAATAAATAAGTGATGCCAATCCACATAGGATGATTAGGACACATGACCAAAAACTCGATCACAGCACAGAAACAGGCCCTTTGGCCCAACATGCCCATACTGACCCAGATGCTCCATTTACACTTGTCCCCCCCTGCCTGCGTTTGGCCCATATCCCTCTAAAACTTTCCTATCCATGTACCTTGTCCAAATGTTGTTTAAATGTTCTTAATGTACCTGTACCTCCTCTAACAGCTTGCTCCATATACCATCACCCATGATGGATGAAAAGAGAAGTAGCAAATTAATTCCTGAGTTTAGGGCAAGAGAAGGCACAGTTTCTGATGATAAGATGCGTTGACCACGGGAATAAGAAAGCAGAAGGCATCGCAAAGACCGCGTTTGGAGAGTTCGGTAAGCGAGGAAGTGGGAGATATGGTGACGAGGGCGAGAATGTTAAGAGCAGGGATTGATTTATCTATAAGTAATGCAGATGAGATAAAGTCAGAAAAATTAATGAACTGGATGGTGCAGGCCTGGCACAGAAACTCCAAATGTTTTCTGAATGTAGAGAGAAACTGACCAGGAGGCCAGGCTATGCACCCACCTTCTCCCAATCGTAGTTTCACAGCCTCATGAACATCCCTCACTCCCCAGGATTACAGCACAATATTACTAAATTACATATTGTTTTCAAACAAAACAAACAATAAATAGCTTTCAGGAAGCATTTCTGGAGAGAAGGTTAGATTTAGCTCTTTGGGCTAAAGAAATCAAGGGATATGATGAAAAAGCAGGTAGGTGGTACTGATTTTAGATCTGCCATGATCATATGGAATGGCAGTGTTGGTTCGAAGGGGCGAATGGCCTACTCCTGTACCAATTTTTCTATGAATGTGTGACGTTTTGAGTCGAGACTCTTCTTCAGACTGTCAGAGCCCATTTCCTGTCTCAAGGGATGCTGCCTGTCCTGCTGAGTAACTCCAGCATTTTATGTCAATATATTTGGTGTAAAGCCTTCCTACACAAATACCTTTCACCTGCTAATTTTAAAATCATAAGACCTGTGACCTCATCTCTAAAGAAAAGCAGTAATTCAGAGGGAGAGCTAATCCATAAAATGGATTTCCAAGGATAATTCATTCCCATACCGGCTCCACCTTTCCTCGCTTCCTATTAACTATTGGACTGTCCTTTGCCATAACAACATTTATACATAGTATTACTAAAACAGGAACAATGTTCTAAAGCAAACTTACGAAGTGCAAGGTGAGTTATCACGCAGGCAAAAATGAAAGCAGTTAGAAAGGAAAGCGACAACAGAAACATGTAGAAAAATCTGTAGTTTCTTTTCCCAACACAGTTTCCGACCCAAGGACAGTGGTGATCAAATCGCTCTGCAAGATGAACAAAGATTCACATTAGCACAGCAAGGTACACCTCTTCTTAGGGATTTCTATTCTGGGCTGAAACAACCACAATCCGTTTTCCAGTCCTCAGAGATCTGGCAGAGATGTTCCAACCCATCTGCTTCTTAATCCCACTAGATGATCTCATAGCAGACCAGTGGATAATAATTAAGAGTTGGGAATCCAGCCGACTGGGTGTCCTTGCAGAAATGCCCAAAATGATAACGTCCTCGGACTGATCTTTGCCTCAGTGACCAACAGCATCAAACTCACTGTGTGCCCCTTTTTAACTCAGTTTTGTGATCACAATGACTTTGGGGAATTGTGACAATTTACCTTGGCCACCATCTCCCACAAGCCTATACCCAATGGCACCGGTCCCACCAAATCCCCTGCCCTCTTAGGAGCCGGTTCACGCCCAACCCTCAGAAATTCCAATTACAAGCCAATCCCCAGAAACCCCAATTACATGCTGCTCGTATCTTTATCCAGCCCCATGGCCTTGGGTCTGCCATCAACCAACACTCACCCACACAGTTATCACAGAGGCTGCAGTGCGATGTTCGTGGAGGCCGGAACATTTTGCAGCTGAAGCAGTATTTGAGTTTCACTGTTTGTCCATTGATCAACACTTCCTTTGTTCGAGGTGGCGGTCGATAACCCGACCCACCAGAGTTATCTGGAAAAGAAAAGAGTACATTTTGTTTTAACGTGCTGGAAACTGATGATTTAACCTATATGAACAGAGGTCGAATGACCAATAAACAATTTCTCCCAAATGCACTGCCTCTCCCTCTCTGAAGGCGGACAGTGAGGGGCATGCAAAGGAGGGAGAAACAAAGGCCCATCACAGTCCAGTTAAGAAAAGCAAACTTCACTCCCTTGATCGTAAGCCACATTCTGTCTGATCACTACTCGCTCTCCAGCCACTGGGCCATCACAACATGAGATTCATGGCAAGTGCTGCAGTTCTGGGAGTGATAGAAACCTGTTTCACTTTGGGTCCAATTCTCTGCCCCACGCAGGCCCTATTTGCTGTTGACACATACAGTCAATCGCACTGCAATTGACTGATTCGCTTCAGTCCAGCTTGGTCAACATGGTAGAGTACAAGGGGCCGTTCTGCCTGGACCCAGGCTTATTTACCTGGGCTCCTCGTCATTTGTAAATCCTCATTCACAAAAAACTGGTCTTAGGTCTTAAAGTTAAAAATAAATGTAATCAAGCTCTCCTAACAATGGCCCAGTCTGTTTCCCTTAGGGGGGTAACCAAAATTGAGAATGCATAAAAGGCTTGAATTGTATAAGAGCAAAAGTCTAGAGACTCTAGGAGGATCCAGTGATCGAAGCAAGCACTAACGAGATGTGATAGGACTGACAGCTTCAAATTATATACTCAGATTACATAAAAGGATATTTGTATTTCTTTCTTAAAATTAAAACTGCAAATAATTCACAAGCTAGTTAAAAATGATTATAACCCTACTTCATATTAACCCCTTTATATTCCAGACTTCCTGGGTTCAGCTAGAATGCAGGTAACAGAGTCAGCCAAGAAGTACATTCACCTATCTGCTTCTCCAAGTTGGCTGCTTCATCCGGGGTAGCTCGCGGCAGGATCCCAGGATCGGTGAAGGTCGTGTGCAGCAGTGTGCTTAGTACAAACACAAACAGTAGTCCCGCAATGATTGGAATGGCCACGGTCACGTTCTCCGTCAAGTAAGGACAGCTGTGAAAATGAAAGCCAAAAGGTTAACATTTATTCTGGACCCCGGGTGACATGCATCATAAAACCACACAATTATTCAGTTGGAGAGAATGTCGCTTTACTCGGTACCCAATGCGCTGGAGATACAAGGAACTGCAGATGCTGGGATCTTGAGCAAAACACAAAGTGATGGAGGAACTCAGTGGTCAGGCAGCCTCTGTGGAGGGAATTACACAAATGACATTTCAGGTTGAGACCCTTCTACAGTGGAGAGGTACAACAGCCTTCTTCTGAACATTTTTTGGTCATGTTCACTCTGCACCCAATGTGACTATCCTACTCAGTTCCGCCTCAGTGTAAAATAACACAGCAGTATCTTTGACTCAAGTATCCTCTGAAATAGTCTAGCAAGCCTCCCACTCAAGGGCCATTTAGGATTGGATGATAAATTTGGGACTTCTATCAACATTCATGTCCTGTGACCAAATATAAAAAACAAAACCTGGAAATTATTCATCACATCAAGCAATGGCCAGACATGCCCTGGCAGCCAAGAGTCAGTTAATAAGCTGCAGTTTATAAGACCCTTGGAATGTGCAGTCCATTTGAAAGGGACAGGTTGATAATCCAGACTACCACATAACTATGAAAAGCTCTGAAATGAAGATGCAGGCCTTTCTACGTAGCACCCTCTCATTATTTTTGCTTGTTAAGGATTCCAACTTAGTTGATGTTCACCAAAGAGACTTGGTGTCCTACCTGCATCACTGCTGACTATAGCAGTAGACTTATTTCACTATTGTATTTGGATGAGTCTCCGCAAACCTTTGAATTAATCTGGGACGGAGGAAAAACAATTGTGCAAAGTCTTTCTGTGATCCCAATTTCTCAGCATACTGCTACGCCAGGGATAGGTTGCCTGTTTTAGTGAACAATCGTTGATGGAACAGGAGAATGAGGATTCCAAATAGCTTCTGGTGGTTCCAGTCAGATTATAAATTCATAGAAGGCATTGGCCCATCGAGTCTACTCCGCCCTTCAATCATGGCTGATTTATCTTTCCCTCTTAACTCTAGTGAGAATATGTGAAGAGATTGAGAAAGAGATGAAAAGTTCAGGAGTTTGATAAATGTTCTTCAGTCTGGGCTTTCAAACTCCTGTATCTTCTCCCAGAAGGTAGAAGAGAGAAAGGGACCAGGTTACGTTGCTGGTCATATTGACGTCAAGGAACTTGAAGCTGTTTGTTTTTTGTTCTTTGGACACATTCGTTGGAAGTGTTTGCAAAGATTCTTCCTGGACACTAAAAATATCAGATGGTCTTTGCCTTATTTCCCCGTACCACCTCTTCCTCCGCTCGCCTCTGTTCAGCTAAATAGCTAATAAATGGAGGAACTCAGCAGGTCAGGCGGCGTCTGTGGACGGGGAATAGACAAGACAACGTCTCGGGCCGAGACCCTTCTTCTGTCCACTCCCTCCACAGACGCTGGTCGGCCCGCTGAGTTCCTCAGCAACTGGCTGTGTTGCTGCTCCAGATTCCAGCACTCACAGTCTCCTTGTTTCTCTCGCTTTCCCTTTAAGTTGCGTTGTTCCGAGTTAGGTTGGTTTAATGTGATGCCATGATGCCGAGTTGAGGCAGTAACCTACCCTCTTGAGGCAGTAACCCACCCAGGCACATCACATCCCCTGTTCCCTCTACAGACGCTGCCCGACCCTCTCGCTAAGTTAAAGAAAGAAACACTTACTCGAACCCGAAGAAGAGTCCGCTGGTGGCGACGATGAGGCCCAGGGTCAGGTAGAAGGCGCCGCTCTGCCGCCCGCTGATCAGCCGCCCGTCGCAGAAGAACC
>OY740809.1:26944255-27047348 GCA_963514005.1 Raja brachyura | reverse complement strand
TCCCGTCCCTCTTCCTCCCTCCCGTCCCTCTTCCTCCCTCCCGTCCTCTTCCTCCTCCGTCCCTCTTCCTCCCTCCCGTCCCTCTTCCTCCCTCCCGTCCCTCTTCCTCCCTCCCGTCCCTCTTCCTCCCTCCGTCCCTCTTCCTCCCTCCCGTCCCTCTTCCTCCCTCCCGTCCCTCTTCCTCCCTCCCGTCCTCTTCCTCCCTCCCGTCCCTCTTCCTCCCTCCCGTCCCTCTTCCTCCCTCCCGTCCCTCTTCCTCCCTCCGTCCCTCTTCCTCCCTCCCGTCCTCTTCCTCCCTCCCGTCCCTCTTCCTCCCTCCCGTCCCTCTTCCTCCCCTCCCGTCCCTCTTCCTCCCTCCCGTCCCTCTTCCTCCCTCCCGTCACTCTTCCTCCCTCCCGTCCCTCTTCCTCCCTCCCGTCCCTCTTCCTCCCTCCCGTCCCTCTTCCTCCCTCCCGTCCTCCTCCCTCCCGTCCCTCTTCCTCCCTCCCGTCCCTCTTCCTCCCTCCCGTCCCTCTTCCTCCCTCCCGTCCCTCTTCCTCCCTCCCGTCCCTCTTCCTCCTCCCGTCCCTCTTCCTCCCTCCCGTCCCTCTTCCTCCCTCCCGTCCCTCTTCCTCCCTCCCGTCCCTCTTCCTCCCTCCCGTCCCTCTTCCTCCCTCCCGTCCCTCTTCCTCCCTCCCTCCCTCTTCCTCCCTCCCGTCCCTCTTCCTCCCTCCCGTCCCTCTTCCTCCCTCCCGTCCCTCTTCCTCCCTCCCGTCCCTCTTCCTCCCTCCCGTCCCTCTTCCTCCCTCCCGTCCCTCTTCCTCCTCCCGTCCCTCTTCCTCCCTCCCGTCCCTCTTCCTCCCTCCCGTCCCTCTTCCTCCCTCCCGTCCCTCTTCCTCCCTCCCGTCCCTCTTCCTCCCTCCCGTCCCTCTTCCTCCCTCCCGTCCCTCTTCCTCCCTCCCGTCCCTCTTCCTCCCTCCCGTCCCTCTTCCTCCCTCCGTCCCTCTCCTCCTTCCCGTCCCTCTTCCTCCGTCCCGTCCCTCTTCCTCCGTCCCTTCCCTCTTCCCCCCCGTCCCTTCCCTCTTCCCCCCCGTCCCTTCCCTCTTCCCCCCCGTCCCTTCCCTCTTCCCCCCCGTCCCTTCCCTCTTCCCCCCCGTCCCTTCCCTCTTCCCCCCCGTCCCTTCCCTCTTCCCCCCCGTCCCTTCCCTCTTCCCCCCGTCCCTTCCCTCTTCCCCCCCGTCCCTTCCCTCTTCCCCCCCGTCCCTTCCCTCTTCCCCCCGTCCCTTCCCTCTTCCCCCCGTCCCTTCCCTCTTCCCCCCCGTCCCTTCCCTCTTCCCCCCCGTCCCTTCCCTCTTCCCCCCCGTCCCTTCCCTCTTCCCCCCCGTCCCTTCCCTCTTCCCCCCCGTCCCTTCCCTCTTCCCCCCCGTCCCTTCCCTCTTCCCCCCCGTCCCTTCCCTCTTCCCCCCCGTCCCTTCCCTCTTCCCCCCGTCCCGTCCCTCTTCCCCCCGTCCCGTCCCTCTTCCTCCCGTCCCTCTTCCTCCCGTCCCTCTTCCTCCCGTCCCTCTTCCTCCCGTCCCTCTTCCTCCCGTCCCTCTTCCTCCCGTCCCTCTTCCTCCCGTCCCTCTTCCTCCCGTCCCTCTTCCTCCCCCTCGTCCCGTCCCTCTTCCCCCCCCTCGTCCCGTCCCTCTTCCCCCCCCCGTCCCGTCCCTCTTCCCCCCCCCGTCCCGTCCCTCTTCCCCCCCCCGTCCCGTCCCTCTTCCCCCCCCCGTCCCGTCCCTCTTCCCCCCCCCGTCCCGTCCCTCTTCCCCCCCCCGTCCCGTCCCTCTTCCCCCCCCCGTCCCGTCCCTCTTCCCCCCCCCCGTCCCGTCCCGTCCCTCTTCCCCCCCCGTCCCTCTTCCCCCCCCGTCCCTCTTCCCCCCCCGTCCCGTCCCTCTTCCCCCCCCCCGTCCCGTCCCTCTTCCTCCCCCGTCCCGTCCCTCTTCCTCCCCCGTCCCGTCCCTCTTCCTCCCCCGTCCCGTCCCTCTTCCTCCCCCGTCCCGTCCCTCTTCCTCTCCCGTCCCTCTTCCTCCCCCGTCCCGTCCCTCTTTTTTCCCTTCCGTTCCCTCTTCCCCGTCCCTCTCTTCCCCCTCCCCCTCCCTTGTCCCCCTCCCCCTCCCTTGTCCCCCTCCCCCTCCCTTGTCCCCCTCCCCCTCCCTTGTCCCCCTCCCCCTCCCTTGTCCCCCTCCCCCTCCCTTGTCCCCCTCCCCCTCCCTTGTCCCCCTCCCCCTCCCTTGTCCCCCTCCCCCTCCCTTGTCCCCCTCCCCCTCCCTTGTCCCCCTCCCTTGTCCCCCTCCCTTGTCCCCCTCCCTTGTCCCCCTCCCCCTCCCTTGTCCCCCTCCCCCTCCCTTGTCCCCCTCCACCTCCCTTGTCCCCCTCCCCCTCCCTTGTCCCCCTCCCCCTCCCTTGTCCCCCTCCCTTGTCCCCCTCCCTTGTCCCCCTCCCCCTCCCTTGTCCCCCTCCCCCTCCCTTGTCCCCCTCCCCCTCCCTTGTCCCCCTCCCCCTCCCTTGTCCCCCTCCCCCTCCCTTGTCCCCCTCCCCCTCCCTTGTCCCCCTCCCCCTCCCTTGTCCCCCTCCCCCTCCCTTGTCCCCCTCCCCCTCCCTTGTCCCCCTCCCCCTCCCTTGTCCCCCTCCCCCTCCCTTGTCCCCCTCCCCCTCCCTTGTCCCCCTCCCCCTCCCTTGTCCCCCTCCCCCTCCCTTGTCCCCCTCCCCCTCCCTTGTCCCCCTCCCCCTCCCTTGTCCCCCTCCCCCTCCCTTGTCCCCCTCCCCCTCCCTTGTCCCCCTCCCCCTCCCTTGTCCCCCTCCCCCTCCCTTGTCCCCCTCCCCCTCCCTTGTCCCCCTCCCCCTCCCTTGTCCCCCTCCCCTCCCTTGTCCCCCTCCCCTCCCTTGTCCCCCTCCCCTCCCTTGTCCCCCTCCCCCTCCCTTGTCCCCCTCCCCCTCCCTTGTCCCCCTCCCCCTCCCGTGTCCCCCTCCCCCTCCCTTGTCCCCCTCCCCCTCCCTTGTCCCCCTCCCCCTCCCTTGTCCCCCTCCCCCTCCCTTGTCCCCCTCCCCGTCCCCCCTCCCCGTCCCCCCTCCCCGTCCCCCCTCCCCGTCCCCCCTCCCCGTCCCCCCTCCCCGTCCCCCCTCCCCGTCCCCCCTCCCCGTCCCCCCTCCCCGTCCCCCCTCCCCGTCCCCCCTCCCCGTCCCCCCTCCCCGTCCCCCCTCCCCGTCCCCCCTCCCCCGTCCCCCCTCCCCCGTCCCCCCTCCCCCGTCCCCCCTCCCCCGTCCCCCCTCCCCCGTCCCCCTGTCCCCCTCCCTTGTCCCCCTCCCCCTCCCTTGTCCCCCTCCCCCTCCCTTGTCCCCCTCCCCCTCCCTTGTCCCCCTCCCCCTCCCTTGTCCCCCTCCCCCTCCCTTGTCCCCCTCCCCGTCCCCCCTCCCCGTCCCCCCTCCCCGTCCCCCCTCCCCGTCCCCCCTCCCCGTCCCCCCTCCCCGTCCCCCCTCCCCGTCCCCCCTCCCCGTCCCCCCTCCCCGTCCCCCCTCCCCGTCCCCCCTCCCCGTCCCCCCTCCCCGTCCCCCCTCCCCGTCCCCCCTCCCCGTCCCCCCTCCCCGTCCCCCCTCCCCCGTCCCCCCTCCCCCGTCCCCCCTCCCCCGTCCCCCCTCCCCCGTCCCCCCTCCCCCGTCCCCCTGTCCCCCTCCCTTGTCTCCCTTGTCCCCCTGTCCCCTCCCCCCCCTCCCCCTCCCTTGTCCCCCTCCCCCTCCCTTGGCCCCCTCCCCCTCCCCCCCTCCCTTGTCCCCCTCCCCCTCCCTTGTCCCCCTCCCTCTTCCTCTCCCCCGTCCCTCTTCCTCCTCCTCCTCCCTCTCACTTTCCCTCCTCTTCCCTCTCACTTTCCCCCCTCCTCCCTCTTCCTCCCCTCCGTCTTCTCGTCACTCCTCCCCTTCCCCTTCCCCCTTCCCCCTTCCCCGTCCCCCTTCCCCGTCCCCCCTCCCCGTCTTCTCTCACCCCCTCAATTATCTTCTTTGTTCATTCACTGAATTGCAACCTAGAACCCCTGTGCTTACCCAACCACTCCTGGCAACTCCCTCTACTGTTTCTACTATGCCTTTGTTGACTAAATATATACTAGTTTCTCCTTGGCCAGCTACTTGCCCTTTTTTCCCCGCATCTTGGTCCTGCTGACCCTTATTTGGATTCAAAATAGCCAACCTTTCTGACCAATATGGTACATTTGCTTCTGGTGATTTTGACTTCCTTGTTTGAGAATTCATTACTGTATGTTCAATCTGTCTTTATAGTTCAGAGATGCAACATGGAAGCAAAGCCTATGGCCACCGAGTCCTCACCAACCATTAATCACCTGTTCATGTTAGTTCCTTGTTATCCCACTTTCTCATCCACGCGAGGGTACTTTGCTGTAATAGAAACCTCTTCCATAACGTCTCAAGCTTTGCCTTAGTCCTGCACCTTGTTTTTGCTGACCTTGTATTTTCTTGTGACACTGCTGGCTTTCTCTTTTGATTTCCTCCTGCTGTCTCCTTTCGACCATGTCTTGCCCACTCCGCCCCTTCTCCACTTCAAAAGGTCGGTAAAAAGGAATATAAACTTGAGGGTCAATGTGTATTGATAAATCCAGAGGACCTCTTTATTTAGTTTTGATTGAGATGGTTGTGGAGATAGAGAATGCTCAAGTTGGCATCTTCTGAAATTCTGTATGTTCCTGGAAAGGAGTTGGATTATTTTAATTCTTCTTTTGAAGTTCTTTGAGGATATATCTAGTAGAGTCGATGGAGTGGTGGGGGTGAGGTAATAGATGTGGTATGTTTGTATAATGTCCCCCACAGAGAACAAGATAGAGCATAATTTATTAGGGATGGTATAGCAGATAGAAACCAGGTCCTTCAGGTTGTTAAAGAAGGAACTGCAGATGCTGGAGAATCGAGGGTATACAAAAGGCTGGAGAAACTCAGCGGGTGCAGCAGCATCTAAGGAGCGAAGGAGATGGGCGACGTTTCGGGCCGAAACCCTTCTTCAGGTTAGCAGACTGACTAGTGGGATATGGCATGAATTGGTGCTTGGGCTCTACTATTTGTAAACTGATAATTTGGTCGAGGGACTGGATATTTCCAAGTGTGCTGATCGCACCAAACAAAATATTGGAAAGGATACAAAGGTTTCAGGAGACAATGATAAGACTAAGAGTAACAACGTGATGGAATTCAATGTTGAAAACTGAGAGATTATCCATTGCGATAGAAAAAACATATTTTGATGTGAGTTTGGAAAATGTTGATGTTTAAAAGGGTCTGGATGTACTTAAGGTGGACAAAAATATATTGCACTGCTGATTCTGCATATGTGAGAGGTTAGACAGGGTATATTTCTTCTAATTGTTCTAAACTTGAGGGAAGCACACACAGATTCAGTCTGATGGATGCAGGAAAGATGTTTACGTTGGTGGAGGAATCTGGAACCAGGTTTCACATTCTCAAGGTAGGCCTTTTACGGCTGAAATGGGTAGAAATATCTCAACGGGTGCCGTCGTAACCAACCCGATCTCCCGGTTGCTCAGCACTTCAACTCTCCCTACCAGTCCCAATCTGACCTTTCTGTCCTGGGCCTCCGTTGTCAAAGTGAGGCCAGGCGCAAATTGGAGGAACAGCACCTCATATTTTGCCCTGGTAGTTTACACCCCAGAGGTCTGAACATTGACTTCTCTAATTTCAGACGGACCTTGCTTTCTCCCTCCTTCCCCTCCCCAGTTCAAGTCCTGCTGTCTGCACCCACTTTCTATCTTCCCCCCCCCCCGACATCAGTCTGAAGAAGGTCACCCATTCCTTCTCTCCATAGATGCTGCCTGTCCCGCTGAGTTACTCCAACATTTTTGCCTGCCTTCAATCTTATCCAGTACCTGGAGTTCTTTCTCACAAAGAAATTCTTTGGAATTGTTTCTGCACTGAAACTGTGGAGATTTGGTGATTGATCACGGTTTTAAATATTGTCGATACATTTCTCAAGATTAAAGAAAATAAGGGATGTGCGGCAGACAGGAGGAAAATGGCATTAGTGGTAACGGTAAGCTATTGAATGGAGAAGCAGGCGCATGCCAAATAGCCTTCCCCAACTGAATCTAAATCTCCATTGATGTATGTTTTCTAGATTGAAGATGTAAATAGTGTTTGTGTTAACATGTTTACACTCAATAGTAGACTCTGTCAGAGCAGTATACAAACATGGTGCCTGCCCTGGTAGATTGGATCCACGGTAGCATTCAGTATCTGACTTGTTACAAACTTCAGTAAAACAAAATATACAGAGACTTCAACTCCATTAGTTGAGGCAATGATCCCAGGTATGTTTTGATATTTTTTTCAACTTATTTTGTTATTGATTGGAATTTTTGGAATAATCATAAAACTTTCAACAATTTTACATTCGTTTTTACGATGGCTGAGTTAGTTTGAATTTTCAATTTTTTTGGATATTAAAAACAATAATATTGACCAGTTTCTGGCCCCATTCCAAAACGTTGTGAATGTAATTTTGAAATTGTTCTTAAAATTATCACACCTAGGTTGACCACTATTGATAATCCAAAGCAAAATTGTCTATTTAACGTACATGTTTGTTTGCCAGGATTCTTCCCGAGTTAAGGCAAACCAGGAATGGAATCTGTTTTTTTTTGTCAGCTTCTGTGCTGGGTACTTGGGGTGATATGTGGTGTTGGCATTATTGACTGGGCAGTATTTATTTGCAATCCTTCATTGCTGCATAACTGAGTAGTTTCAAAGCTGACGGATTAATCACGTTGGTGTGGATCTGTTGTATCACGTACTGTTATTTTTCAAGATCTAGTTGATCCCAGGAAGTATTTTTTATTTAAATCACGACAAGACTAAACCAAAAACTTTAACTCCAAAATAAAATAGAAAATGCATAAAATACTCAAGAGGATCGGGTAGAAACTGTGAGAGTGAGCTAGGTGTGTTAGATTGATGATTCTGAACTGAAGGTGAACCGAGGCAGGCAAGACAAAGGCAGAATGTTATATTTAATGATGAGGTGAGAAAATAGATGGATGGAAAATTAGTTTCTCAGAAGTTGAAAATTAATAAGAGAACCCCTCAAATCTTTTGTAGGACTGCTTCTGAGCCAGTTTTATTTTCCAGTTGATTGGTTTTGGAGGAGATGGCCTCCAAATCCAGGGCAATCTAGGAGGCACACATGATACTTCTACGGAACAATGAAAATTGCAAAAGTGTATTGATTATTTCTTAAATGGGAACAAAAACAACAAATGGAATTACATGAATAATTTGGATTTTTGATTAATTTGGGGGAAAATGTGGGAAAGATATTTATGCCCAATGCGATTTAGAACAAAAGCTGCCAGTGTTTAAGATTAGATTAGATGGGTGGTTGAGGGAAAGGCAGATGAGCATGTGGTTGGGATATTATTTGAAATTTGAACTGACATGTTTGAACTTAAACACCACCTCAAATTTCTCCCACCAAGTAAAATACCATATATTCACCTCATTGGTTGCCTGTATTGCCTCTGCCACATTTCCTCCTCTCAGCCATGCATATTTGCTTGTATGCTGTTACAAAATACTCTCTTTCAGTTAACTTAACAGCTACCTATTCAAAGATTTCTACAGTTACTAATCTGTTCAATCAAAAATTTCCCTGCATCTTTAATGCTGTGAACTCTGCTAAAAATGATTACTCTGTTACCTGCATTGTTCTTCCCAGCACGGCATTTTTTGTTTGCTCAAGATGAAGACGACCAGAATAGATATAGTGGAGAATTAGTTTAGCTAATCAACATTAGACTTGACTGGACCACCTGAACCTTGTTGTCATTTAGAAAAACTGTTAAGTGTCCTACAATCATCCTGTAATGAAAAGATAACCCCTGGGTTCCCTTCACGGCTGCATATTAATCATCTTAACCCTTTTCTATTCTCCTTCACACTGTCCTCCAACTAGTAGGAGAAGATTGGGAAACTTTCATTACTAAGTTTGATATCAGTAAGTCAGTTGAGTCTGCTTCTCTTTACCTCTAACAAGGTCTCTTTCCCGCTCTCCTCTCCACCCATAGCCAAATTTCCAGTTTTTCTGCTACTTCTCCTTGTGCCTCTGTGTACTCCTGGATCTTTTTCATTAATATGTAATTTTTGACACAGTGGACTAGGCTCTCCACTACTCTGTCAGTGCCCATTCACAATAATTTAGTTGTGTGAGACTGCACATGCATGATTCAATTTTGTTCAAAGTCATTACTGTTGCTGTATAACCAATAATAACATCTTTCCGCAGGACAGGCAGCAGCATCTCTGGAGAGAAGGAATGGGTGACGTTTCGGGTCGAGACCCATCCCTTCTCTCCAGAGATGCTGCCAGTCTCTCCAGCTGAGTTCCTCCATGTTTTTGTGTCCATCTTCGGTTTAAACCAGCATCTGCAGTTCCTTCTTATAAATGACATCTTTCCTCTGCTTTTTTTCTGCCATTAATGCATGTGCTTCAGACCTCCGATTAAAACCTACCTCTTAAGCTAAGGTTTAGTTTATTATTGTCATGTGTACTGAGGTACAGTAAAAAGCTTTTTTGTTGCTTGCAATTTGGTCAGCGAAAAGATTATACATGATTACAATCTCAAGTTCTTCAGAGTAATTATTTTCAAAAACCTTTGAAGGACAGTGGGAGGTTACTGAGACATTAATGCTTTACAATTAAAAAAAAAAAAAATCTTTCCTGTATTGGCCTGGGTCGGTTGGGGAGTGGAAAAGTGAAAGATCCTTAGGTTTCTGTTTATTTGCTGACTTGGCCTTTATGGTTATGTAGTCTTCAAAGTCCAGAAAATAGAGATTTATGGATGGATAATACCACGTTTGAAATATCCAAATTTTTTAGTATTGCAAACAAAATGCAATTGTAGTTTAGTTTAGAGATACAACCTAGAAACTGGCCCTTCGGCCCCACTGACTCCATGGTTCAGCTTTTAGCTCTTAAGATTCAGCTCTTAAACATTAAAATGTGAAATTTCACTACTGCAGGTATCTATCTCAGCAACAAATGGATGCTGGCAAAGCAGGACTGGATTACTTGTTTCTAGATCAAGAACTGAAAATAATAATGCAGTCTAAAACCAAGTTCACTTCCCAGTGGTGACTGAAATTGACCATTGGGATTTGTGTCAGTAGTAAGAAGGTAGAGGGGACTTCTTAGAGAATGACTAATTGATATTTTGAAGCATTTGATTTCAGCAATAAAGATTGTTGTAAAATGTGTAAAATTGCCCAGAGAGATAATGTGATAGAAGACTTGAAGAAATAAATGTGATGGAATTATGTAGTTCTATTACTTTTGGTATTCTCCCTCCATAGGACTATCATGCTTGAATTGTTTCCTTTGTTTTTTACTGAATATACAAAACCTTGGAGTGTGACGTCTTCAATCTCTTGACTGGTACAAGACTAGAGAGGTGAACTTTGGAAGTATACTGAATTATTTCATGAGCTTGATAGTTTTGTTACAGATTTACCGATTTTATTTTTTGGTTGTTCTCCTGGCTGGTGTATCTAAAACCAGCGGTCACAATGTGAAAAGAAAGGATTGGCCATTCCTGTTAGGAGAGAAGAAATTTAATCATGCAGAAGGTAGTGTGAATCTTTGCAGTAGGCTAAGGAAGCAGAGTCATTGAGAATGTTCCAAAGGTATCAAGACATATGAGGTTAATGCAGGAAAGTGACACCATGGTTTTCCTATGATATTAGAGCAGATACAATGCCGAATTGGAGCAGTAGTTTAAATTAAAAATTGAATTAATAGAACAGACTGTACTCAATGTATGTACATTGGGTGTGGATCGGCACACATTCAGCTCTTGATTCCCAACTCTGGTCCCTTATATTCGGCTTCGAATTGGTGCCAATAATTTCCTAGATAAACATATTTGACTTTTTTGCTGAGAGCAGAAGAACACGAAGATGCGTAAAGATACAAACAACAAAGAATTTATTAGCCAAGTATGTAAGAACGTGCAAGGAATTTGATTTGCCATAGTTATACCAAAAAAGCAGCAAGACGCACAACTACATAAAAATTAACATAAACATACACCACAGCGCACCGTGATGGAAGGCAATAACATATTATCTTTTTCCCTCCTTTATTAAACTAGTCAAGATTGGGAAAGTAGGTTATTGAGGATTATAAATTACCCAAACATATTTGAGAGAAGATAGGACTTTGGCTAATATAGCATACTTTCCAACTTGAGGTCCTCGTATTGTTTGGCAGTCAGTGAGGTGCTCTTCAAGCTTAGAACCTCTCATTATCTAGGAATTGTGGTAGTCCACTGTATAGTTCGAATGTTCATAGATACCAATGTATGATGATGGCCAGCAAATGTATTTTGTGATGTTGATTAAGTGAGACAAGATATTTATATTAGAGGTCGTCTTCTTATGGAGTCCACACACAAGATTAGAAGTTGTTCAGCCAGAGCTGAACGCACTTCTCGGCATCTGCATACAATGGTGTCTGTCTTGCGTTTCTTGTGCGTGGTGGTGGAAGGATTGGTGCAAACAAGGCCGCAACGTGAATGCTCTTTCCTTGACAGCATTTTAGAGGTAGTGCTATGGGAATTTGTGCATCCTCCTAGGATTGTGAATAAGGTCACATCTGAAAATCTCCACCCAGTAGAGTGCAGCTCAGATGCAGTTGAAACAAAATTTCCCACTATTGCAAACTTGACTATAAGTGTGTAGTAGAAATTGTTAGGAACAAGGTGAAGATGATACTTGTTTGATTCTGCCCGTTATAAGAATAAAACACTATTAAGACGCAAAGTATTTTTCAAATGAAGTATTTGTCCTGCAATCCCCTGGTTCTAAATGTGCAATAGAAAAGTTTGAATCCTGAGAAGTGGTGGCTGGTTCTCGGGTAATAACTTTTTGTGCTTTTGCCTTCGCACCTTTCTGTCACCAGAGCTCATCAAGCAGCTTGATTGAGAAATGATGATTGAATCAACAGCTGGCTGAAGTTTGCCAGTAATTAAGAAATATTGTGGCTTATATTGTGTTAATTTGGGATATTAAAAACCTCCATTCTTGCTGAGGTGTCTGGCAAACTTCTGGGTTTTTCGATTAGAGTTGAAGCACTTTGTTTTATACCACAGATCAGCAAAGCCTGTTCTCTATGTGAAGGTGCATGTCTCATAGTGGAAGTGGAGTGCTCTGATTGTATATCTGTCAATAAACCTTGATGTTGTTTGGAGGTGGTTACTACGCTTCCTTTGTGGGAAGAGGTTTTTTTGCCAGCTGATCAGACTACCATTTTACTGCTGCTGACTCTTACGTGTGTTCCACGAGTGCTATACGCCATCAGTATCTTGTCAAATAGTTGTATGCACTGCAGACTATTTGATGGTGTAGAGTGCAATAGCCTAAGATGATCCTTTGCTCCATGGATCTCCGCACATCTTTACTTGCAGCCAGGTCCAAGAGACTTTGCTGACTTCCCTTTGTTATTTTTGTGTCAGTTATTGCATTTAGTAGCATATTGGCTGTGACCAGCTGGTTTGGTAAACTGAATAAGCCTTTGATCACAATAATTTATGTACATTGGTCTATAAATATTTGTTCATTTGTACATTGAATAATTGAGCCAAATTAACAAATCTTCAGTGTTTAATTTAAATTTAGCCACGGAGTCACACAGCATAGAAACAGGCCCTTCATCCCAACTTGCCCATGCTGACCAATATGTCCCACCTACACTAGTCTCCCCTTTCCGTATTTGGCCCATGTCCTTCTAAACCATTCTTATCCATTTACCTGTCCAAATGCCTTTTAAATGTTGTTGCAGTACCTGCCTCGTACCTCCTCTCGAAGCTCATTCTATATACCCACTACCCACTGTGTGAAAAAGTTGCCTTTCAGGTTCCTACCAAATCTTTCCCCCCCACTCCCTAAAATTTTTGTGGACGATTTAGTTTCAAATGGTATGTTGTCAAAGGGCTGTGTTGGCTACAACTGGTATGAAACAAATGTTTGTGTTGGCTAGAACAGGCATGGGTTTGAAACAGAAAAGTTAATCAATTACCATCCTGTCCAATACTTCATGAACTTCATTTGTAAATTTTAATGTCACACCATGATGAATTCAGATTTGCTACAATGGTATGCTGGCATTTGAACTCTGGGCTGGAAATTTACCAGCCCTGCTTCCCCTCCAGCTATGCTATTTAATAGGCCAATACTCAAACTTTTGGGTCCTTATACAATGCCTCTTGCTTCTTAGTTTAAAGATCATTCTAGGCTGTTGCTGACCATCATGTACATGCATTGGAGAGCTTGCCCTGAGTGCAGAAGAGATTCACCAGGATATTGCCAAGTATGGGCCACTGTAGTTCTGAGTAGACTTTGGATACATGGTTTTTTTCACTGGAATGTAGGAAGCTGAGGGAATAGAAGTTATAGAGATGTTTGTAAATAGAGTGGTATAGACAATTAGGTAGGCAGGATCTTTTTGCAGGGCATGGGAATCTGGAACAAGAGGGCACCGATTTCAGATGAGAGGTGAGAAACTTTAGGGGCACAAGGGCGCCAGTTTTCCCCCAGCTGATGATAAATATTTGTAACAGTAGATAGACATCGTGGTTGGCGTGGGTGAGGTGGAACATGAGGAGCTTTTTCTGTGGTAGTTTCTAAGATTCAAATAATAGTATCAAAATTCACTACTTTTCCTTAAGGCATAAACTGGGTACAAGTATTTGCCTACTTTGCAGACTTTCTCAAAGTGCATGCTTTCATGGATAGGGCTTGCATCTATGCAGGGCCACTCTCTATCAGGAGTTTTGCATTAGCCAAGGGACAGTGTGCATGAGTACAATGAGCTTTCCTACTGTCTTACTCCATTAACTATTCTTTACCAAGCTGTTCAGGTCTCTCTTACTCCTCACGTTTTACATGCCTTTCCTATCATTGCAGCGTCCATTCATTTGGTTAGTTGTAACATTCCTTGTTGTTGAAAGTGTAGCTTGTTAAATATTATGGCTCTTAAAGAGTTGGCTGCAAAGATTGCACCTGCTGGGTTACATGCTGGTGACTGTGTAAACTTGCAGCACATCAACAGGGAACCTATGCTAAGACTGACAGTGTCAGTTTCATCATGGCATTATACAAGGGAACCCAGCCGATCTTTGCATCTCACAATTGAAATTTTCACTCTAAGAATTCACTAAACGGATAGGGTGCTAAGCATTGCTGCTTATTGGCAAGACAAAAGCTTGGGATAATGAACTTTTTGGATTGCTGGTTCTGTGCCATGGTTCCAACCCTCGCCGTGTCCTGGTTTTAAGTTTGAGAATGTTTACATTTATGCAAACAGTTTAATGCATTAGTGAACTGTACTGTTGTTTTCAATATGCTTGTATTGGCTAGCTGTGATAAGGGAATCCGTGCTGTAAGTATGATGGTCATGACTTCTCTACAATGAGTGGTCTGTCCAGTGTTGATGCGCAATAATAGAATTTCTATCATGAAACATCCTAATAGTATTGGCTGTTATTTTCAGCCTCTTAAAATGAGTTTTTGTAATGACTGGTTAGTTCCACTGGCTGGATTGGTCATTTGATGTTCAATATCTAAGGGATAGGATGTGTTTCTTCTGAACAATGTAATATTTTTCCCCCAGCCAGTAATTCCTCTAGGCCTGCAAAGCCATTTCATTGCAGAGTCCATTCACTGATCCTTCCTGAATCTTGCTCATATGTGTTTAAACATCCCCGTCTTTTGTTGAAGGTCGGTGACAGATACTCTGGCTGGAAATTGGGATAAATCAATGAAATAGTTATTCAGATTGCTTTGAGTGCAAGATATTAACGTGTCTTTTTCCAAACGATGGTTGCTGCTTTGAAATTTTCTTTAGGATATTGTGGGGCTGTTAGTTCTGACTAATAGTCATAATTATCGTATGAACATTAATTTTCTTGGTACATTTTTTTTTGGGCGACTGACTTGATGGTTGTCAAGGCCATAATTTGTGCTAGCATTACCTAAGATGTAGGCGTCTTGCAGGATATTTACAGAAATTGGGATTCTGCAATAGATTTTTTTAAAGGTTGAGTAGATCAAGTGTTGTTTGATGTTTAAATGGGTTTTAATGAGAAATTTGGGGACAATAATCTCAGCAAATGATTTAGTTGGTAACATAATTTATCACAATTTAAAGATTATGACCAAAGGAATGAAATGTAAGCTTAGATTTTTTTTTTACGTGGAATGTTGCTGCAATCTGCAATGCTTGACAAGAACCAGCAATGGACAAAGAATATCCAGATGTGGATATTGCGCACTTATGTGTAACTATTTGATTTATACCCTCTTATCCTTAATTGATGAGGGAGTGCAACATGCTTCCTTGTAAAAATGTGGATGGAATTCTTTCTTTGACTACCCTACTGTTTGAGGGATTTTCCACACCTTTAAATGAGCTTTCTTAAATTCACCATTGGACTGCAAGTTGTACAGCAATGATTCATGTTTTGATTAAATTGGTGTGTTATAGCACGGAGTATGATGTATTTACTGGATGTACTGCAGGCAGAATATGATGCTGCACTATATTTGGTATTACACCCATGCACGCAACGATTTCTCATTTGGACATTTAAATATTGGTGCCTTCAGATGGAACTTTACATTATGCTCCAGCTGAAATACTGACTGCAGCAACATTGTTCACACTCACTCTGACTTCTGTAATGACTACTCTTTTGTTGAGAAGGAAAAATGAAAGACTGCATATGCTGGAATCTGGATTAAAAAGTGTTGCTGGAGGAATGAGGAATGTTGCTGGTCAAATTGCGTCTGTGGAGACAAAAAGGACGTGATGGCATTTTGGGTTGAGACCCTGTAACGGGACTCTAGTATTTCTTGCTTTTCTGCAGCTTTTATTATTATGTAAATATTTGGACTCGCGTGGAAGATTGTGGGAGCTTGAAACTCAGAATAAAAATCTGAGATGTTTTTGAAATATCTTTATCATTTTAAGTAATCTAAAGAGGAATTGGTATGTTTTTTTTTAAAGTCAGCTCGCATGAAGTTGGAAGACAACTATTTGTAAAAGTGGCAGAAGAAAATGTAAAAACATGGAATATTGAAGATGAGAAAAACAAATTTGTAATTGAACATCAGTGCTAGATGTGTTGCTCTTTGAGTTTATGTTGAGCTTTGCTGGAATCATTTGGAAGTTTGATAAGAGGTCTGAATGGATATGACATGGATCATTAAAGGACTGGACACGTGTCAACTTGGTATGATGCTTGTGGAATGAATTGTAGTTCTGCAAAGCAGCCACAAAAACTGCATTTGGTTTGCAAGTTTTAGCAAGTTGCAAGACTGGGCAACTAAATTACTGCTTCACCCAGAATGCTTTTAAGTTCTGGACAATGGGAAAGACAGATAAGCTTATTTTGCAGTTGCACAGGGAATGAGTGGATGGTAGTCAAATGGAGTGAAATATAACACCCTGGAGGAATTGGTACCTTTTCTTTACTGTTTGTAGAGATTTGTGTGTAATGCGTTGCGATATGTGTGGGAACAATTATCTATTTATGATTGATTTTTAATGATGTGCAGGTGGAGCTAGATGGGGAAGGGGAATATGTCAGAGGCTGGTAGTGATAGGTGGGGGAGATATGGGTTGGAGGTGTGAACAAAGGGAGAAGAAAACCAGGTCGACAGGTGAGTATGTGTGTGACAACGCGGAATGCAGCAAAACATTTTCTTTTTTTTAACTAAAAGTTGAGGACTGTTCTATTAATCAGTAGAGGTTGTTTGTGACTGTCCATTACATTGGGCTCTGTAGATTAACCCTCGATTCATAGATCTGAACTGGTTCTAGTTTTTCACCATTCAAATAAACTCTTCTGGTCCAAAATGCCGCTATCGAGCTTATGTTGTTAGTGCGCTAATGTTTAACTCTACCCTCCTTAATGCGTAGCTTACAATGCCACAAATTGTTGTCATTTACAAATTTAGAGGTGTTGCCCTTGTTTCTGTTGTGTGCTATCCAGCAGATATCCTTGCATGACGAGTTATTTTTCAAGCACTGGGAATATGGCATAGTGTAATTGTTCTGAGAAACATCATTGTTAGTTAGTGTGTGTATATAGGGTTATTTGTAGTTCAGTTGCTTCCTTTGCGATGTGTATAGATGGGAATAACAGTTTTAGTTATGTTTCTATAAGATGGTAGTAGTATTTCTTGCGGAAGTGGCTTCGTATCAAGGACAGGTGTCTGTACTATTGAAGGGCTTGGGGTGAATAAGGTGGAAATACTACGTGGATCCGATCCAAACACAGGCAAAACATTCCCTGCATAATAGCAAACTGTGGAATGCTGAGACCATGGATTAAGTATATGTACAGTGCCCATGACTGGAATGCACAGATCATACAAATATTTCAATGTTATTTTATATTGCTATCATATTTAACCTGCCGACTTTAGGGGCATACGGTTCATACAATAGTACGGGGAATAGACCCTTCAGCCCGCAATGTTTGTGCTGAATATCATGCCATGCACATGATCCATGCCCTATTCCCTGCATACCCATGTGCCTATCTAAAGTCTTTTAAATGCCACTACCATATCTGCTTCCACCACACCCCTGGAAGCCAGTGCCATGCCTTAATTCTCGGTGTCAAAGAAAAAAACTTGCCTTGTACATCTCCTTTAAGCTTCTCTCTTTGACTTTAAAGTCGTGCCCCCTCATTTTTTTATATTTCCGTTGTAGGAAAGGGATTGTAACCATCTACCCTATCTATTCATTTCATATTTGTCTATAGTTATATCGGAACTCCACTCAATCTCTGGTGCTCCAGAGAAAATATCCAACTTTGTCCAATCTATCCTACTAAGAAATAGCCGACTAAGTCAGGTAACATTTTGGTAAACCTCTTCTGCACTCTCTCCATAGTCTCCTCGTCCTTCCTGTAATGGGGTGACTAGAACTATGCACGATACTCCAAAGGCGGCCAAACCAAAGTTTTATAATGCTGCAACATGATTGCCTGAGTTGTACTCAATGCCTTGACTGACAAAAGCAAGCATAGCACATGCCATACTGGATTCCATACTGGGATTTAATACAGAGAAAAGAGGTATTGCATTTTGGGAGGTCCAACATTGGCAGTACCTACAGTGAATGGTAGGGCTCTGAGGAATGTTGTAGAGCAGAGAGATCTGGGAATGCAGGTACATAGTTCCTTGAAAGTGGCGTAGCTGGTAGTCATAAAGGCCTTCAATATTTTGGTCTTCATCAGAGGATTGAGTACAGAAGTTGGGAGGTCATGTTGTAGATATATAGATGTTGGTGAGGCCACATTCATTGTGAGCTTTAGGGAGTAGTTGAGCAGGCAAGGACTCTATTCCTTGGAGTGCAAGAGGACGAGGGCTGGACTTATGGAAGTGTGCAAAATTGTGAGACGAATAGATCAGGTATAAGTACGGAGTCTCTTGCCCAGAGTAGGGGAATCGAGAGCCAGAGGACGTAGGTGTAAGGTGAGGGGGGAAAGATTTAATAGGAACCTGAGCGGTAACATTTTTACATAAATGCGGGTGGGTATATGAAACGAGCTGCCAGAGGAGGTAGCTGAGGCAACTATCGTAACGTTTAAGAAGCATTTAGACAGGTACATGGCTAGGATAGGTTGAGAGGGATGCGAGCAAAACGCAGGCAGGTGGGACTAGTGTAGATGGGACATGTTGTTCGGCGTGGGCCTGTTTCCACGTTGTTTGACGCTATGACTTGAAACACTGCTTTTGTGTGTTGTAAGGCACGTAAATGTAATTATTTAAATGCAATGTATCCTGATGTGCGTATTGATCCAGGTCGATTTCAAATTGGAGTTGTTACGGTTTCTGTGTCAACTTTTTGATTTGTTCATGCAGAGGCTGATTAGTAGTGACGAATAGAAGGTTGATGTAACAGAAGCTGCTGTTTTTTTTAAACAATTGGCTTGGCTTCTTTTCCCATGTGGCAACTCACGTGACTTGTTGTTTATTAGCAACCCCAAGCCATCTGTTGACTCGTCATTATCAGTCATCAGGCAGGAATCCAAGTGCTTCTAGGCAGTCAGCCCCTGAAGCTAACCCCTTAGACATGGAGTGGTGTGTCCTTGGTTTATGCAGATTAGCCATGTGCTGTTCAATGGAAATGCTACAAGAAAGAGGAAAAGGAGGTTTATCTCCTGGTATTCACAAACCATGCTGCACGGAAGTGAATGAATCCGAACTCCAGTTCAATCCAGTGTTTAGTATATCCCACCCCACCCCCCTAACTTGACGTCATATCATCACAAAACGCTCCTGCCTTTTTACTGAGTGTCATTCATTCATTGCCAAGACTGATGAAAAATTTACTTGGCAACAATTCAAACAGTGCACAGCTGTGAGGTTTTAGTTTTTAGGCAGAGTGCCCTCAATTTAAAATGATTTATAAATAGCATGTTGGAACCATTATTCCCAGAGTTGAACCTAGCTTGGCATGAGGTATCGCAAGAAGGGTGTAAGCTTTGCAAGATCACTTCATAGTTTAGTGAGTTTTTAACTGAATTCTTGAACATTTGCTTCATCTGTAAGAGTGGATGTGACGTTTCATGTAATAGTGTCGATTTAATCCTCTCTTAGGATGAAAGACAACGGAATCCAACGGAGGGCAGAGGTCACACCCTTGGTCTAAGAATGCTGATTTTAAACACTACAAAGAATTGAATGTCCTCAACATTTACTAATACTCGCCTAGTTGCAGAGGTACTGGTATTTTGAAGTAGGTTCACAAAAAGGAAACACAGAGCTAGATTGGCTTGCATTATATGAAACCTGTGATATGCATTTGGTAACTGAGTGTTTCACTGAGGCAAAATGGTGAGGGGATTCATTATATATTTTACTGGATTTCAGCATTATATTAAGAATATAGCAGGTTTTATGAAAAGGCAATTAGGTTTTAATAACTTTCACCATTTTGGTCATTTTACCTTGAAATTATTTCGTTTCAAGTTTCTTTGATTCTCGACTCATTTACCCAAATCTTTCTACTCCTTTACAGTTTCCATTTCTTATATATTTATCCAGTTATTTGTCTTCCTAGTTTTTTGTTGATATGGTCCAAACGTGGGGAGGTGGGACTTGTGTAGATGGGACACCTTGATCAGCATAGGCAAGCTGGGCCGAGTGGCCTGTTTCCATGCAGTATGACGCTTTGACCACTACTTTGCACCACTGTTAAATATTGATAAGTGTGATTTGTTTTGGTTATTTTTCCAATAACATTTATGGCAAAAATTCTAAATTCTTCTGTTATTAAATGGCTTTGTATTGAAATACTACCTGAATTAATTAAAAAAAACCCTACATATTTGCATCAATTGCATATTATTTATTATTTTACTATTATTGCTTGGCAATGTTTTCTGCTCTAAAGTACTGGTCTTAAAGGATCTCCTAACCGTGACCAAATTTGTGTAATATATGCTGATTTTAGTACCTCCATTTTCAGAAGGCTTCAATATTTGTGTTCTTACGCCTGTTGTTTTGGATCACAATTGCCCAACATAAATTGACAAACTTTGTAAAAACAAAAGCCGGCTTACAATTTAATAAACCCTCGGAGTTAAACAAGACAGGGGTCAGTTTGTGAATTTAGATTCAGATTTGTTTATTGTCATGTACATCAGGGTACAATGAAATTCCTTGTTTGTGTGAAGTTCATGGAATACACCGTTTTGGTGATTATGACAAACACTAATAGATTTAATGATTAATATAATATAGCAGAAGGGAGCAAAAAATTATGATGCAGCATGAAGTGCCAAAAAATGGCACATTGTGGAATAATAACAGAATGAGTAGGTATGTTACAAAACTTACCTTTACCGGCGCTGCACTTCTGCCGCTCCCCGTGTGCGCGACTTTCGCGCCTTGCAGAGGGGGGCGGGCTTAAAGTGCCGTTTTTCCACAGGCAGGACAAATTGATGAATGTCGGGCGATTTGGTTGCTGAAGAAAAATCGCTCCGACATTTCATCAATGGTGGTATTTTTAAATTACTCTAAATTATTTATTAACTAGAGTAATTTAAAAATCACCTTCAAAAGCCGTGACCGCAGACAACCGGAAGCATTTTGCGTAGGGAAGAAAAAAAGGTAAATACTTTATTTTTATATTAAAAGTTGGTTTTTCGGGAGGCATTAATAATATTTTAATGTTGCGAAATGGGTTCCCCAAAAAATGTATGAACCCCCAGTATTTTTCCCCCCCGACTTCACTGCTAACCGCAACGTTCCAATCCACCGCATTCCGCTAAAACCCACTCGCTAGTTGATTTAAATGGCCATTAATTTACAGGCATAAAACACTAAAATCCTTCCATTTGGCCCAGAAATTCATGAAAATTAGATTAAAAAATTATGTTATATTGTGGATTATTGTGTGAATGTTATTTGGACACTTAGGCAATTTTAAAAAAGTTTATCTTTTCTTAAGAAATTGATAGATGTTTAGATCTACTCATTGAATTTTGTAATTAGCTACAATTAGATAACTAACTAATTATATGCTTTAATTTCAGGTCATCCAAGTAAGATTGTTTAATATTTGTTTCAGAATGCTTCAATCTATAATAACTGAAAATTTCATTGAGTTCTCTTAATTTTTAAGAATGTTATGGACATTTAACTTTTCCAGATCACAGCTTTTGAGTTAAGTCAATTGAAAGGCAATGGGAAGCAAGATGCTCATTTCCGAGTATGAAAATGGCCATAACTTTCTTAATACTGAAGATATGAAAGTAAATTAGGTGTCAAATTAAACTTCTTTTTATGCTTTATCTGATGGGATAAATTGCAGACTTGATTTTTAAAATCTCAAAATGTTGTAACATTGCTAGAATGAGGTAATGATGGAGAATGTGGCAGCATCTCTGGGAAAGGGGTGTTAAAAGACCTAATTGATTCCGTGGTCTGATTTTGGAGTGGAAGAAGATGTTAAATATTGACATTTGAAATATTAACAACAAATATCAACCTTCTGTATCTTCTCCCAGAAAGTAGAAGAGAGGGAATAGCGAGGGTTGCAGGAATCCTTGATGATATTTGCAGTCTTCCTGATGCAATTTACTGGGAAGATGGGCTGAATGGAAGGAAGTGACAAGAGTCTGATGGACTGCACTGCGTTCACCACTCTGCCGATTCATACGTCAAGAGCAGAACAGGCTGAGATGTATCCTGCCAGAATACCCTCTATAGTGCATTTGTAGAACTTTGAAAGAATCATCGTGGTCGTTACCTAATCTTCTCAGCTGCCTAAGAATGTAAATGCATTAATGCACTTTTTTGATCATCACATCAGTGTGAAAGACCATGCTAGGTTTCTGGTGATGCCAAACAGAACATGAACTTACACGAACTTACAGAAGTGTTGTCTTACAGCTTGGTATGCATATCTCACAGTAGCTTATTAGTCTGTCATTTCTTAATTTACAAAGTTAATGACCACACATTTTATAGACCGATTTAGCAAGTAAGTAAATGCCCGATGTCTGCACATCAGGTTAAACAGATTTCAATTATTGTGTGAATTGTACTCGAGTCATTTATGTATCTACACTTTTGAAAAAGTACATGAAATAACAAGTTTCAATATTTCATTTTAAATCCAGCAAAATATTCTATCAATTGGCAATAAAGATTTGGCACAGTTAGTCTAACCAGAACTGCTGCCGCGGGGGGTGGTCCGCCGGGTCCGTCTTGGTTTTCGGCGTCCGCCCGTTCAGCTCCGTGGCTCATGCCAGGTGCCTTCTGCCGGCGCGCATCCTAGGACCCTGCTGCCGCCACCACCACTCATCCCGGTAGCCTCCTGCAAATAGCTTGTCCCAAGATCTACTTCCCATATTCAATCGCTATTTAATTCAACCATCACTCTTTTTCGTGATATGTACTTCAAATCTCAGTTTCAGATTGCTCCTTGATGTTGCCAGTTCTGTGACTGTCCTTGGCTGCTCAGGCAAAGAGCTCTCAAATCCCCATCCTGATCCATTATGCTTTTCTACCTCTCTCCCACCGTGCCCACAGCCCCAGTATGAGAAAGTTTCCAGACTACGTGGAAAGCAGTTGCAATTGCATACAAAATCTGACTCTTTTTGTTATCTCTGTACTATTTCTTTTGATTTACTCATTTCTATTTAATAGTGCTTGCTGCTTAAGGACATTGGAATATTTAAAGTGCCATTTGTCTATATGTTAGTGCATGTTATTGGTACTAGCAAAACACAGAGGTGGAGCAACTCAGCGAGTCAGGCAGCATTTGTGGAGTGAAATGGACAGTCAGTCTGCATTTTGGGTCGGGACCCTTCAGACTTCAGCTCTTTGTGTTTTGCTCTGAAAGTGTCTGCCTTTCCTATTGTTGCTGATACCTTGTTTATATGCACTAGAATAACTAACCAGGAGCCGGTACGTTTTTCTTAAGGTTGATGCATAGATTACTAGCAGTGGTTAGAGAATCACTCGGATATTCATGTAAAAAGAGTGATGTTGAGATGAGATTTCTTCTATTGACTGGTTACCTTCGGGTACCTACATAATAGTCTGAATGTTTAATATTTGTCCTGTGACTGGAATAAATAGTACGTTTCTTGAGCACAGACACATTTTCTTTTCCCTACTGTATTTTTGTTGGGATCACGGTGAGAGCATGATCAGCTGTGCCAGTAGGGGAATTTGGCAGAAGCATATGTTTACAAGTGGCTGTTATTCTCACGGTTTGTAATTTGCTCTGTCATCAAATGCTATCTGGTCAATTTTAACTGTAAGATGAGTAATATTGATAGTTTCACTTCAGATTTTAAGCTATTTTGATCTTTGTGATGTCTTCCCCAAAGGCTTTTCAGAAAGGCAAATTGCTTTTAATTCTTGAAAAGGGACCATTTTACACCAGTTTCCTAATGGAATGGATTTGACGTTAATGGTGGAGGAATTCTGTTCATGTAGTCGGAGGTTGAATGTGACCAGTAAAGTGAAAAGCATTTCATATGTATTTGGTAATTGTAGTACTTTTTAATTTAATTGAGAACCCAGCAGTCTTGACCAATTCTACTCGTACATTGGATGCACTTTACACATTTGTCTGCAATTGCAACTGCTTTCCACGTAGTCTGGAAACTTTCTCATACTGGGGCTGTGGGCACGGTAGAAGGTTGTATGGACTTTAAAGTAATTTCACAGGTAAATTAAGTGTTGCCAGAGTTGGTTGTTATATTGCATACATTAAATTGGGAAACCTCCAAAAATTGGACCGATAAGTAGCATTAGTTTTCATGTGTGTTAAAAAAAATCTGATAATCCAGTACACTTGGATCTTTTGCAGTACTGGATAAGCAGATTTTGGGGGGGATGATTGACAGTTGCCATTAAATTCCAAGCAAATTTTAATTGATCTTTTTTAAAAACGTGGTCGTCTATAAACTTTCCAGTAAACCTGTTGAGTCTTGAGGGAGTGGAAAACATACATACGTTCTATAGGTGCTGTGGCTGCAATCTGACTTGCATTCCTAATCCCTAGTGTTCTAGAACCGTATCTTAATTCCATCTGCAGTCAGGACCCCAATTTTTGCCCCTTAACCCAGGCTTGCCCTCTGGACTACAGCTCACATAGTGAGCCAGATACTAGACAATCAGGATTGCCTGATAATTGAATGCTGGATTATTGAAGTTTCACTGTACTTTTAAGTGCTGACTTGTGATATGTGGTTAATTTGGTCTCAACGTCATCACCCTTATTGTGCTCAAGATTGACTTGCAGGGATTTTATTCTTTCTATTTGACTACCATGGTGAACTTGGTATCTTACATTTATACATAAGTTTTGCCTGAACTATTCTCTGTAATACGAGTTGATGATTGTTGGATTTTTTTGGTTGAACATGTACCTGGTTCTAGCTCAGTTGTGACCTGATCTTGTTCTTTGGGAATGGAAGCTAGACAATGTAATTTGTGAACCATTCTGTATGCCTACATACGAGTTGCTCGCGAATGGTTTACGCTCCCAGCTCTATTGAAAATCTGGTAGTTTTGTTAGAGTTTGGCCTTAATGTTGCTATACTCTCCATAATTTAAAGATTTCTGTTTATTGTGCATTATTGTGCAGTAATTCACTGGAGATGTGTCTGATGATTTTAAGAAACTCAGTATCTTTACCATGTAACTGCTTTGATGCGATTACCATGAGTTTCCGTTTGGTGAGAAATAGCGTATTTGTAAATAAGCAAGATGCAATTAATAGTGCAATTTATTTTCTTGTATTAGCTTATTTTCTCATATCTTTGTCTGCATACTTTGAGAAACTAATGAATCTTTCTGAATTGTGCAAACAATTGCAGCTGATAGACTTGAGTGATTGGTGTGTCGCCAAGGTTAACTAATCATTAGCTCATTTCTTTTCAGCCAACTAGCCCTATGGACCAGATGGGGATGAAGAGACCTCAGCCTTATGGCGGCAGCAATAATCCATATGCACAGCAGGCACCTCCGCAACAAAGCGGACCTTACCCAGGACAACCGTATGGACCTCCAGCGCCTCAGCGCTATCCCGTGGGTGTGCAGGGCCGGACCCAAGGCACCATGGGGGGCGCGCTGCAGTACCCACAACAGGTGAGCAGCGATTAGAGATTCAATAAAGTGTGTATGTTGATTATGCTTGGCCTTTCTAGCCCACCACCCCATGGAGAAATAAAGAAAAATTCCTTGTGATTTCTTGTCCAGTGTAAAACTACATTTCCAGTTGTGTTTTGTCCATCTTTAAACATTGCACAATAATGAGTCAGTCATGTACGAAATCTTCCTCTCATAGGTGCCTCCATGTTTTATTTGCTCAAATTATTGATAGTGACTGAGATCAAGATTGGCAGAGACACTATTTCAAAATGAGGTGCAAAGGATTTTGAAGCATGTTGAAATGTTCAAAGCAGTAAAGAACAAAATATGAATATTATTTAGAGTAGAAAAGAGCTGAAAGCACTCAGCCGATTGGCAGCGTCTGTAGACCAAGAAATAGTCTACATGTTCTAAGATCCTTGAACGGAAATGAAAAGGCTGTGAGATGGAAATGATCACAATGACTTTATATATGTAACCTCTACGAGGTGTAGCCTCCATAAATTTAACAATTTGGACATCACTACATGTTGCTGCATTTCTGCTTGTAATATTTTTATTTGGAAACTTTATATGTCTGCAGCAGTCACGTGACTTTGTATCTCCGGATTCTATATTAAAGATTGATTGTCAATTTGCAAAAACCTGGCATATTTAATGATGTTAAATATACATTTTTCCATCGCTGATTAATATCTTTGATGGTTGAGTTGTAATTATATAGTAGTTAGCAATGTGCTGTTGGATGTCGTATTTAATATACAGATTTATTGATCCCTTCCAAACTATTGAAGAGTTTGAAAATGACAAAAAACGTTACCATTATCATCTCTTTAAGAGTGGAAGTGTGGTGTTTGATTTTTGGCTAACTCGATTTGGATTATTTTCCCAGTTCCTCGGCCAAGATTTCCCACTCCTATTGGGTTAAAGTTGATGTACGTTAAAAATAAATTAGATTGTTGGTGAGGAAATGTTTTTGATTTTAATCTGTCCTTTTGCACATTGTGGTTACTCTCTTCCCAAATGTGTGTGAATTAAATAACTTGAGCTGCCATTCAATTTCAGCGAATGCGTTCCAAATTACATGGTTTATTATCTTTATTACATTATATACCACCACCGAGTATAATCTTTTTCAACAATGGCTCTTAATTCTAGAGTCTCCCTCAAGACTCTCCAGAGTTAGAAAATTGTATCAATTTTTTCCTGATAACTGGAAAAGGTCATACGGAGGTTTCCAAGTTGCCAGTATTAATAGAATGAAGAGGAAAAGACTAAGGAGAGGAGGATTTAGATGTGATCATGAGATTTTTTTTAATATAAAGTGGGCTGGTAGTCACTGATTATAGACAGCATTGCATATTTTGAGAGAATTAGCTACGAAAGACAACATTCAATTATGTAGAATGGTGGGATTGTTCTGGTTTCCTCTAACAAGAAGGCAACATTAATATGAAGGCTGTATTCTATTGAGATTGATTGTACATCTAAAATATATGTGAGATATTGAAGGGGTACTTGTGGGAAATCACCAAGTTCATCTGCCAGTCACTAGCTATGCTGAGAATCCACTACCATCCCTGTGGATACTTTGGGACTGGATATATATGCTTAATTTGGGGTCCAGCTATGCTCAATTTGCTGCAAATGTCTGTTCAGGAATAATGTTAAATGCTGCTGTGGGAGTTGGCTCACAAATTCTATTGCACAGTAATTCTCGTTGCTTTAATAGGCCATTCAAGATCTATATTTATAACATTAATTTTCTACCACTTGGAACCTGTTTGCTATTGTGGCTGTTTACTGCATGTAGATATATAAATACAAGTTCTAATGACTAAAGCGGCACATTCTCTATTTAAAATGTCTGCAGATTTAATATCACAGAACTGACTGGACAATACCTGGGTACATTCTATGTTACCTGTTAGGTTATCGAGTGAGGAAAGGCTGGTGAAGCCTTTGCCAAATGCAATGTTATCAGTTTGGATCTGTAGTGACTGCTGGGCTTCCATTTTTTTAAGTTGTGTATTTTTCGAAAGAAAAGTCTAAGATCCTAAAATTAGAGTTTAATCATTCAAAGTAGTGATTGTCCTTTTGTGAATACCGCTGTTTTGTAATGTCAAAGTATATTGAGGAGTTATCGATATGGAATTTAAATGCTTATTGTTCCATTGCATGCTGCTTACAGATAGCGCACTTTTCATTCTCTATATTTTGCACTCTGATCAGATCATTGCTTGGTCAAATTCTGAAGCAAAATGTTTCCAAGCCAATGCAATCCTTTTGCTCTCAGATTTAAAGTCCCTTTAGATTTCAGTACATTTTTAGGAAACTAGTTTTACATTGTGTTTGGTTTTCTGCTTATGAACTTAGTGAATCATTGTTCTGTTTACATTCTTTCTGTGCAGATGCCTCCTTACAGCCAGCAGAGTGCAGGCAGTTACTGTCAGCAGGGCCAGACACCATACTACAACCAGCAACAGCCTTCATACCCTCAACAACAACGGTTCCCACTACAGCAGGTATACTTTATACTTTGAGCCTTAAAAGTACAGTCATTGTTTTTATCAGCGTAGCTGATATTACATTGCCATTTACTGCTGCACCATGTCCAGGAAACACAATGTGGGCTCGAAACCGTGGCAGCTTAGATTTATAATGGTCTTGGTTACAACATTAGTGCCTTTTGCTTGCCTGTTAAGAAGTTGACAGTCTTGTAAAGGAATTGAAGTTACTGATTTTCTAATTAAATGTCCGCTTAACTCTAGTGCTAGTGAGTAGTTACTTTGAGATGTGGTGAGTGGAAGAAGCCAGTTTGTAGCGATATTGTAGATTGTAGGTACATTTACTTATAAATGATAGAATTGCTTGTGTATGCAGGTTCATGATCATTCTCTCCATAGTTTGTTGTGCATAGTGGGTTACAATCCCATGATCTTTATCTTCCTTCTAGTTCCTTGTTGAGTATTTGTCTCGGGCGAACAAAATACTGCACCTTTGGTCTTGACACTTGCATGTTTTCTTTGATCAATGCTGGGATCAGAGACTAATTAAACATTCTGCTGCTGCTGTTTAGCTAATTGTCCATGGACCTCAGTGAGCTTCATTCACAAACTAAGCCAACAAAAAATCCTGCAAATAAAAAGTTGTGTTACAAGTTGCAAAGTTGGCTGTTAATTGAGAAAGCAGCGAATCATCTTTATCCCGAACAGTGGGGTGATTAACTAGTAAGATCAAATTGGAGCAATTCTGACCATTATGGCTTTAATGTATTTCCTTTTAGCCAACCAAAATACCTAAATTTACAAATGTTCTGTTTTTGTACTACAGCAGGATTTGTCTCAGGAAGCATTTGCCACTCAGGCTCCTCAAGGGTTGACTTCCAACAAACCCAACCAGGAGGAGCTGACCCTCATGCAGCAGGGGCGTCCATCTAGTCTGCCGGTGAGTGCTCTTCCAGTTCCTTTCTTGCACCTACAAGGACATTCAATAGTTATCAAGTGATTTAGTAGACCACCTCTGGAATAAATATTCCACTTTTTTAAGGAAGGGTAGGTTCATTGCTGCTTTCTCATTCGCCAGTTTCTTGAGCTGCCTCGAATATTATGGCAGTTAGGCACTTTACCGCTGTTGGAATATTGTGATTTCTTGTGCGTGTGTAGGTTAAATCTAGTGTTTATGATTTGGCCCAGTGGTTCATTATATAATGCTCCGTTGTACGTCAAGTTATGGCTTGATCAGATCAAAAACAGTATAAAACTGGAAAATATTGAAAGGTCTGGAATAGGCAACTTATTCTGATAATTGAATTTTTGTTTAATGTAGAATGATTGTACAAAGTTAATTTTCATAGGACAGAGATGATACAACATCTAAGGTTTGTTATAATGATTAAAGTCTCCAGAGTTTGGTGTCCAGATTTCTAATTTAATGAGTGGTGCTTATAATTATGACTGGGCTAATGGATATAGTGGAATTAAATGCAATTGATTATATTCCACCACCAATGGAGGAGGCGTAATCTAGAGGAGGTCTGGTCAAAAATCGAGTGATTTGTGTGGGTTTTCCCAGTAAAATTAAGGCTGATGTTTGAGGAATAAGATATGCTGTATTATTGAGATGAAAATGGGCAGCTGTCATGATGAGTAAGTTTTACAATTAGAATCTTGGCTTTTGGCTCGTATAGAGCGACAGGCTGCAAATAACCATGATCGGCTGGTGACTGAAGAGAGTTTGCTTAATAGGAGAAAGTTTCTACAGATCTAATACTGAATATTGGACTAACAGCATGACAACTGGGCAGTGAAAGTAGTGGAGAAAGTGTAGACTGAGAGGGAAATGTCATCAGAGAAGATGTACATCAGTGGTAGTAGTATAGAAATGAATGTAACACGTTTTTGAAATTCAGTTAGCAGCATGATATTTCCATCTTTGCAGTGCATGAATGAATAATTACCCAAATAAAATAAGATGGGATATATTACAGAGATTGAGGTGAGCAGTTTTTGTGATGGGAGATGCTAGATAACAATACGTCCCATTTTTTGCACTTATTGTACCAATGAATGAAGGCAAGCAGTCATACGCTGCCTTCACTGCCTGTCTACCCATGTGGCCATGTTCAGAGAACTGTCTACTTCCACTCCATGGTTTTGTGGTTCTGCAACATCCCCAGGGTCCTCCCATTCACTATATCTTTGGCTGGTATAGCTTCCCAAAATCTATCATTTCTCATTCTTTGAGTTCAATTCCATCTGCCACTCCTTTCCCAGTTGATTTCGAACCTGTTGTAACCTGAGATAACCTGCACCGAATTGTACATATATTGGTCTTACTAATCGTGCAAATTAATGCCATTGCTCTACTCATTTTATAATATCATCTATATCATCCTACAGACTTAGACAGCTCTCCTATCAATGGCCATCAGTCTTATCCCCAAATTTGCTGTTCATACCTCATTCTCCAGATTTATTTGCAAACAATGAGCATCCCAATATTGGTGGACAGACTTTAAATCGGACAAAATAAATCCCTCCATCACCCTCTGCTTCCCGTAACCTTATTAATATTGAATCTAGATTGCCACATCATTGGATCCCATTAGCTCCAACCTTTTGGACAAACTCCCCAATGCAGGAGTTTGTCCAACGTGGTATTTCCATACCATATCATGCTGGAACTATCCGCTCTGCCTAACAGCATCTCTGCTGTTGCCGACTGGAAATGGACACAGTGCCTTGAGGGCATCCTTACTTGTTTGACTTGATGGAGGTTCCCAGTCATTTGGTCGCTGAATAGTCCAGTGTATGAAAGTAATTGTTTCTCTGGGCAACATTTGAATTTTAACTTGCTGCTGGATCACAATTATTAGACATATTTCCTATCCCACATCATTATCAATGAATGATCGTTACTACATGTAATGTTTTTGTCCCAACCCAGCTTGACCAGGTTGCAGCACAAAAACAATGTGTAAGTGGGAAATGTTTATACTGTACTTAAAGGAAGCTTGAATCTGTAAGTTTGTCAGATTTTTTAATGTACTTTTAATGTACGATTTTCCATCCGGTGAGACATTCTTGGAGTTGAGTAGTTAGTTTGAATGTGCTCTTTGTAGTTGTATAATTGACAGTCTTCATACGTTTGGCTAAGTGTATCTGTTTGCAGCAAGATCCTGGTGTGTAAAAGTGAACTTATTCTTGATTTAATTTTATTGATCTGGGTCCTATAGTTGTGGTGATCTGCCATTACTAATGTGTAGAATAAGATGACATTTACTCGTAATGTTCAGTTGCCTACATAGCAAGCCAAACCCCTGTGCACATCCGGTTGGTTTGTACACTTTCTTGCATCTCTTGGTAGGCAAGTATGCTGTTGCATTTTTTACAGAGGAGTGAATAAGAATGCAAGACTGAAATGGGGACTTCTGCAGTCCTGAGAATAAATCATAAATCAACCGCTGCCTGGTTAAACAGAATAAATGAAACAAATTGTACACTTTTTAGTTTTTTGATGCGTTGTAGTTCACTTTGTGTTTTCAAATTGTTAGGCTGCCTTCAGAGTTAGGTGCTATCTTACTATTGGCTGTGTATAGATATTCATAGTTGGGGGCCTGTTTCCTGTTGCTATTCTTGTGCCTCCCTTTTGGAGCTTGCTTCCTGTCTGTATGTGTTATGCTGAATCAGGGTGCCAGGGTCCTGTTTGTGCCTATTTGCTATGTCAATCCAAGCATCCTGTTACATTGAGTTTGGTGTTTAGTTTCTCAATTCTGTTTTTTTAAGTCCTAGCGTGAATCTAAAATGCAAATTGCTTTCCTGCTGCATGTTCTATATTGTCTTCCAATTCCAGACATAACTTGAATGTTCTTCGCAACTCTAGACATGTGCAAGTAAGTCTGGGGGCTCTTGATCTGCTGGACCTTTGCTATTATGTGCAATAACATCCTGCATCAATAATTCAAGCTAATAATCATCTTAGGAATTGTGTCTGTACTCCAGATTTGGTATCTATTATACAGTATCTAGAGAAGTAGCTGTTCTTGACGTCACAGCCTGACGGGTACCCAGCGGGATTTGATGAGGATAATTGATTCTTATACTAGGATTAATAGGCATGTCTTCATTGATATTACTATTTGTAATAGTTTTAGATACAATATATTTTGTTGATTTTCATTGATATATATATATATATAATATTTTTTCACTTTTTGTTAATCTATAATCTTTTTTCCTTGCTCTATTTTCTTCTTCTTTTCTATATAATCAAATTATTATTTAATCACTTTCTTATTGATTTAAAACTATTCTATTTTCTTTATTTCCAAAAAAATAGAAGATGATAACTGTTAATGGGTTATTTAAAAAATGTGTAATTAAGTTGAGGTTTGTAAAGCTGTTTACATTATTGTAAATAGATTACTTCTAATAAAACAAAGTATAAAAAAAAAGATTTGGTATCTATATTTCAAACCTTGAGGATTAAAAATAGTTTTTGCCAGTAAACCACAAATTAATCTTGTGCATAAGAGGGAGAGATGGTCACGGCTGACAATGTTGAAATTGGATAGAACTGTTTGGGCCAAATAATTCTCCCTTGCTGCAGTTTTCTCCTGCCTTTTGATGACGTGCAGCCCTATGTCATACAGTTTTGTCTAAATAGCATGATTGGACATGTGTTTTAACTGGGTGTTTGACTGTGATTGTAGATCTGCTTCTGGCTTTAGACAGCTATGTGCATAAGGCTGCCTTTAGTGTTCAAGAATAGACTCTTTTTGCTTTCACCTCTTCCAGATTTTGAGTGTTGTCTGACGATGAAATTTGAGATCTGCTTGCTTTTGGTAGATAGTACATTTAACCCCCCTATTTGTTGGAATACGTAGTCAGATTTTCTTTGTGCATGTCAATAGTTTTTGAAATGTCTTTCCTGGTTCTAATGCTAATCTGTAAAAGTGCAGGGTTCAATGAAGCTAAAATGTTGTACAAATTATGGGTTATCAGCTATAGAATCTGCTAAACTTATTACATTTTTAAATCTATGTCAGAAGTTCAAGTTGTTTAGTTAGATTTCTGAACTGTTGTAGAATCCAAGATGCACAGATCTGGAATAATGTAAAATTGTAGGTTCCCTCGCTTCCCACCAAACTAAATTGTAACTGGGATTCGAGGGTCAAACAATTTAGTAGATTAAATAAAAATGGCTTTTCACTCTGGATATCATTTCTGATTTGGAAACAGCATGGTTGCAGCAGAAGTGAAGTGCTAAAATTTGTGTTAGTCATGTAGAAAAGGTCAGACAATTTGGGGATGGGAGAGTCCAGTGATTGGAAAGTGCACAATTGAGAAGTTTTAAGGAACCATTTGCACGTGAATGGAATGGCCGTTGACAAATACCTCCCTGGATGATTGGTGAGGAAGGAAGTGATAGAGGATGTTTTTGGGCTTCCTACAGCATTATTTATCTATTCACAGCAATCACATTGGTTTGCGTTTGACCTGTAGCTGTTCTCTTACGGGTGGAACAGCATTACTGTGTAAAGTGGCTCAGACAAATCAATGTGTTCAACTTTGAAAATACAGGATGCATAATATATTAGTGTCATGGTGCAATGAGAACACAGCTAAAGTCTGCATATCTCAAATTGCAGCTACCAATTCGAATTAAATATATAAATTGTGCCAATATTTTCCATTAAATTGTTGGGAGAATCCTAATTCGGGATTAAATGTGATTCGCTGTGTATACATTTAACTAGTTTTTCTTTTCACTTGCCTGTGTCGCGGAGAAGCATAATTCACTGACAGTCATTTTAGAGTTTCCAATCTTAAAACATTGATTCACTGCTTTATGAGAGAAGTGATCCTGTTCTAACCTGCGTAAATTGATCTGGTTTAAGCCATTTAGTCACTTGCATTTACAAATCTCACATTGTCTGTCAAATTTTGATGGAAATTATGTATTTTGTTCACTGGCAAGTGGAGTACAGTCATGGAGTTGCACAGCACAGACAAATACCTTTTTGGTCCACAGCATCCATACCAATCTTTTTCCCGCATGCATTAATCCTATTTAAGTGCACTAGGTTTGTATCCTTCTCTACCTTTATCTATTTAAGTGCCTGTCTTACATATCTTTTTAACATTGTGATTGAATCTAGCACCTTCTTTGACATCAAGTTCCCAATATCAACCACTCTCTGAAGTTTTAAAACATTTCCCCTCAAATCCTCTTTAAAACTCATTAATCTATGCCCTCTTGTTTTGGATATCCCTATAATAGGGGTAGTAGGTTCTGCATGTCTATCTGTTCCTCTTAAATGGTTTAATACTCTTATCCAGTCCTACTGCCCTTGTACCAGGAAAATCAGACCCATTCTATCTAATCTCTCCCCATAACTAAAGTCCTCCAATCTAGGCAATGGTGAATCTCCTTTGGTGCATCTCCAGCACAACTGCAATCATCTCAATGAGTGGCAACAAAATGTGCACACAATAGTCCAAGTGCAGAAAACCAGTCTTTTATAAGTTGCAACATAATGTCCTAACTTTTACATTCTTTGTCCAGTGAAGCTATGAAGATAACCTGCCACATGCCACCTTCACCATGCTATCTACCTGCGTCACCACTTTTGGGGAAAGATAAAGGTGAACCCCATGGTTCCTCTGTTCATTAACATTGTTTAGTGTCCTCCCATTTCCATCTAACCTATATCCTGATGTAGCCTTAGACAACCTGCCTCACTGTCCATGACACCACCAATTTCCGTGTCATCTGCAAACTTACTAATTGTGCTTCCTACATTCACATTCAAGGCATTTCTGCATTTCACAAAGAAATCCCGTGATCCCTGCCTTGCACTCTGGTCACACGCCCCTAATCAGAAAAGCATCCTTGTACTACAGGTCTCTGCTTCCTATCACCAAGCCATTTCATCTGAAAATTAGTTCTGGCTTTGCATGATGTCGGAATAATTCAGTACCTACATACCTACTGAATTCCGTACCTACATTCGGAAATATTTTTTTAATTTGTTAGTCTATATAAGCTCAAAGAATTTTTGCTGCAGCTCTTAAGTTGAGACGATGAACAAAACCAGTAGCTGCATTTTTGCAAATTGACTCTTTCCTATCCACATTCCCAGACCTTCCTTCAGACGGCTGTTAGGAGTTTTGAAAGATTGTTTCCGTAAGTATTCTGAGCTGGAAAATTGATTGTGTATGGAGCTTGTGGCTATGCACTCGGATAGCTGGCAGTTCCATAGAGAATTAGTTTATTACTGTTCTTTGGAGAGTTTAATTTTAGCATACCAACTGATTTTACTCTTGAGAAAGTTTATACAACAAACCAGTCGTCATTAGTCTCCCCGCAATCTCCAACACCCCAGAGAAAACAATTCCAACTTTGTTTAAGAAGGAACTGCTAATGCTGGATAATCGAAGATGGACAATGCTGGAGAAACTCAGCGGTTGAGGCAACATCTATGGAGCGAAGGAAATAGGCGAGTGTGAAGAAGGGTCTCGACCCGAAACGTCGCCTATTTCCTTCGCTCCATAGATGCTACCTCACCCGCTGAGTTTCTCCAGTATTTTTGTCAACCCAAGATTGTTTAATCTATCTTTATGGCAAATACTCTAATCCAGGCCACATCCTACTGACTCTCGCCTGCAGCCCCACCAAAGCCTCCACGTCCCCCCTGTAATGCGGCGACCAGAACTGCATACAATACTCCAAATGTGGTCCGACCAAAGCTTTATACAGCTGTAACATGACTTCCTGACTTTTATATTCAGTGCCATGAGTGAAGAAGGCAAGCATGCCATCACCATCTTTACTATCCTCTCTACTGTCTTGCCACTTTGAGGGAGCTCTCCCTTTATCTCTCAATTCTATATATTTTTTTGTAAAGTTGAGTGGTAGAAGTGCAGAGGGTAATGGAAATTTGCGTTCTTCAATTGATCAAGTTGAACCCGTTATTACATATTTAGGAATTCGTACAGCCAACTACACTAAGATGTTGCTCATATAATCCTGCTTCTCTCATTTGCATATTGGGTTTTACTGAACGATGTTTGCAGTTTTTTTAGAAGATAAACTGCTGTTTTGGAAGCTTTTTTTTCCTCTTCCTCTTCCTTTGGTTGCTTGACTGAACACGTAGATCCGCTGACAGATTTGATCGTTTGTGAGAGTTAGTGAATCAATCTAGCCTCTATGTACTGCAGATGAGTTAATTTTATTTTTTGTGCAATGCCAAAATGCAAGTTACCACCACTGGCCTGATATGTTAGCCCTTTATGGTGTTTGGAGTGAGCAAGCACCCTGGGACATATTAGGATCAACTTCTACAAATGTTTCATGGTCATATATGGCCAAGCCTTACTCTTTGCCCATAATGCAGATTGATATCTTGTTTTCAACTGCAAAAAAACACATTTGCTGTACATTTTTAATTGTTTTCCACTGAAATAAAGCTGCATAATGAGTGAAACTCGTTTGATCATATCTGACTATAATCACCCCTTGTTAATAAACTCGCACTATAGTATGTCCAATCGGCATTGTTATCTCAGCATTTTTAATTTGGTGCCATACACAGCCTTATTCCCAACATTCTTCTCTGCCGTCGCCATTTTATGGCTGGAAGATTTAAATTTTTGCCATAATGGTGCCTTATGTGTTGTAAAACCGCAGCAAATTGTGGTTCATACCTGGTATGCATATGGCAAATAACCACTCTTGAGTTGGCTCTTGACCTTGCCCAACCAACAATGATATCTATTCTCCATGGGTAGCTACCAACCAAAATAATTCTCCAATTTTATGTGACTAACCTGCCCCCCCTTCCCATCTCCCCTCCCCTTTTCTGCCCTTCCATTCCCTGTGCCCCATCTGGATTCAAGCTATTTCTCCCTCCCCTCTCCTGTCCACTTCCATCTATATTCCTCCTTTTGGCTTCACAATTTACATCTTTTCTATCCTTATCTCCTTGCTTCACACTTTATTTTCATCTCTTCTTGAATCATCCATTGTGAGGATCTGTTTCCCTCTATTCACTACTGAAACAGGTCATGATCTTTTCACGTCTAACCTTCTCTCAATGTTCTTTGTTTTATGGAGCAAATTATGTAGTATTTTGTAGTGCACCCTTATTACTGACATCCCTCACGGCTGGAACTGTTCCAGTAAAATGATATTGCCCTTTCTCCAGAATCTTCACTTTCCTAAAATTATATGATCAGGATTAGATACAGTGTTCCAGTTTTGGAGTGAGAAATCGATTTTCAGCACACTTGTATAGCAGAATTTCTTGATTCACTCTTGACTGGTATTAAGATCGCACTCTCCACCAGTACTGGGAAATTTTTACACATTCCCAATGTTTAATAATTTTTTCTGTATATACAATGTACTGACAATTTAAATCCTTAGGTGTGTTATTTTTCAGGTTGCATCCATTTCCAGGCTAATATATCTTTTCTAAAGTCAAGTGCCTCGTGCAACTGGTGCATACTCTGCCCCTTTGCTTTGGCAACCCACACAACATCCTGTTAGCCCTCCCGATTAACGGGAAGAGAGATGTTTATATCTATTACTACACGTTATACAGGTTTTTTATTTGAAATGGGGAAGTCCCATTGTTCCTTCACAGCTCCTATAAATGTTTCCTATGTCTGATGTGGCTAGCCTACATTAAACTTGACGTTCTTTTTGTTTTGCCATTCATTTAAAAAACTATAGTGGTTGTCTGGTTTCACATGGGAGAAAATGGAGCAACTCTATAACATTTTGGTAGGTAAATCATTAAACTTATAAAGCTTTAAATGTTACCTTAATTTCCTCCTTCCTTTTTAAACTACATAAAACCTCTGATTGGCTAAACTAATAATAAATAATATTACCAGTCCAAGCTTAAAGTCCAATAGAATCCATGTTATTAGGATAAACCTTTCTCCAATTTTATAAATCCTGTTTGCTGACCATTTGCTATGCTGGTTTTAGATGGATATGAATAAATGAATTGAACAAATCTGAATGTAATTCTATACATGAGTTCTTGTGTATGCTGTTAACCTTTTATCCCTATGAAGAACTGATTTCACATTGACTTAATGTTCAAAAACTGCTTCCCTCGCTCTGAGCAAGAGACTGGCAAGATCTAATAAATTGGAGTTCACTTGAATCCTTTGACACTAGAATACATAAATTAAATGAATTAATTCCTGTAATTACAATAAATATTGCCTTCAAATTATTACATAACTAAGTTCAGCTATAGAAACAATTGCAGATGCAGGTTAATATTCAAAGGGATGCAAAGTGCTGGAGTGACTCAGCAGGACAGAATCTCTGGAGAACCTGGATAAGTAGCGTTTCGGGCCTGACCTCCTGAGTTACTCCAGCACGTTGTCGTTTTGTGTATTAACCAGCACTCTAGTTGTTTGTTTCTAACAATTTATACAATGATAATACACCCCTCGGTTATAGTAGACAATCGGCAATTGTGGACCATCTCTTATAACGGATCATGGGGGGATGGGGCAGGGGGAAAAGAAGAGATGGTCCACAATTGCGGATTGTCTACTATAACCGAGGGGTGTATTATATGCTGAAGAGAAAACTGAAGGGGACTAGCCCCCAAAACAAGCATAAGCCAAAAATGGCTGCAATACAGGCCTGGCAGAACATCACAGAGAAGACACCCAGCAACTGGTGATGTCCATGAATCACAGACATCAAGCAGTCATTATATGCAAAGGATATGCAACAAAATACTAAACATGACTACTTTCATTTACATGACATTGCTGTGTCCCAAACACTATGGTGCCCTGAAATGGGGGGACTATGTACAAACACTGCTGTAATTTCTACATGGTGAAACCAAAATGTGTAAAAATGGCCTTTATTAAAATCTGACAAAGTGCACTTTAACCACACGTGATATTTTTCTATTACAAATCTCAAATTGTGGAGTACAGAGGCAAATAAATAAATGATGGGTCTTTGTCCCAAACATTATGGAGGGCACTGTAAAACTGGCATGAGCTCAGGGAACAGAAAGGTCTCCTTTCATGCTGTAACCATTCGTTGTTTCTGCATTGAAGCCATTGAAGAAGAAATAAAGCATTATAAAGATGGTGTTAGATGAGGAAAGATATTTAATAATGATAATGGAGGTTGAGTACCGGCAGGAACTGATTCAGCCAATTGTCATGTTTCTACTATATAAATGTGACGTTTTATGCAGCTATACAACGGCAGAGATTAGCATGTCGCAACAAAATATATTGCACTCTCTTGCTAATGAATATATGCCTCAACATTCCCTTCAGGTATGTAGTCAACTGGATCATGCTTGACCCAGCCTGCCCTGTAGTTTGCTCCCAGAACTATTCCTATAGCAGGACTAATGTTGTGCATTCACACATTTCAAAAGTATTTGTGGCTTTGTTTTGTCCATCCCGAGAAACAGTGATTTGGGGTGCGACTAGTTCTCAAGTGATGGAATCCAAGACTGTTCTATGGACTCTGATCAACCTATGAAGTGCCTGCTGCCAAAAGCCACTTCTGATGTTTTGTCCAAATCAAATGAAATGGATATAAATAGTCACTGATTTTTTTTAAATTACAAAAAAATAATAATTTTGGTCAAAGCATGTATAAATAAAAGGGAGTTTAAAAAATACAGACACTTCCTGGTGGTTAAATGCTGAGTGGGGCACTGCTCAGGCCAGATACAAAGTGTTACTTTCCCTTCAGCTTGGGTTAATCCAAAGGTGACTGACCTTCGATTCCAGGGATGGAGTGAGAGATTGTGCACTTCACCATTTTTTTTGATACCTTGAGTTAGAGCAGATTGCCGGATCCGTAACATCATTAATAATTGTTCTGGGTTTTGTGGAATATTAGCCAGTGATGAATGTAGAACTACCATCAAGGTACAATGGACTGGTTAGGGTATTCCTGGTTTCTATGTCTGCCGTGGATGTGCAGATGTAGAAATCGGGAAGTTGCTGGCTCTTCCCTCAACAACTTGTTGAATTCTCCATGGATTTGATGGCCAATCATTAGCACAACCTGGCTTGATTAAAGATGAATCAATAGATCTGGCTTCTGTTACCTCTCCTGGTTTCAGATTGTAACAAGCAGAGGGCAAGGTTTTCTGGACATGTAATTTTATTTGTGATTCAAATTAAAAATATGGATGAATTGTTTGTTGATCGAGGGTTAACTATCTTTGATAAGTGTCGCCAGTGGAGGGAGACAAATTCAGTTAATTTTCATTATTTAAAACATGTTTCAGTCAATAAGATTTGTCGACTTTCAGTTTCTATAAGCACAGATAAATCAAAATAACAATGAGATAATGGGCTGTTGTGATTTGTTTGTAGAGATTATACAAGCTAGCCCATGAATTTGTTAGAAATCTATTTGTTCTGATCTCAGGGTACAATGCATTCGGAACCTCTGCCACTTTTGACAGTGAAGGTTGACCGTATCTTTGTATTGAAGCAAATAGTGCATTTCAGAATTATTGCGTTTTTTCAAGTCCTCAGCTTTCTTTCTTTGAGGAAATGGGGTTTTAGCACCTGTTTTTCATTCTCAAAGGCCTTTAGCTGCTGAATTTAATAGTAGAGAATGTTGTCAAAATTTATACTTGGCAATACAGCCACACAGGCCCAAATGTCATGGGTTGAACAACTTTGGCAACATCTTTTCATTGTGTACAATCTACACGTTTTTGCCCCATGTTTGTCCTATTACTGTCAGGTTGCTGACCAACAGACGGGTTGGATTGGTTACTTGACTTTGCATGTTTGGAAACCTTGAACAACATTCTGAAAGCATATATACATTTTGCATGGTTGCTGTATATTGTTGACACCAGCATTTTATCATGGAAATGCCACAAGTCATTGGCTTGCATAAAATAGTGGGGCCTAATCTGATCTTGCGCAGACAAACATTAAATGGGGTGAGTAGCCTGGTTTAAATGGGAGAATTGGGGTAAAAATAAAGGGGATGGTGAGGGATTATATGGTTTGTTTTAACCCGTTTCTGACTAGATTTTACTTTCATTTCCAATTTCAAAGTTTGTATCAGTGTGTTTAGATGTAACAATGTTATGCTTGCTTTGTCTCTTATATGCTCTGATCATAAATTGTATGACTTTAACTTGTTTGACTTTGTTTTCCTATTCTGACCACTGTGGGTGAAGTGTCACCCATTTGTGGTTTTTGCGACTTCTCGCTTTTTAACATTCCCCCTTTTCCCCCTTCAATGTTTTCTACATAGGGGATCCCCATATTATGTAAATTCACAAATCACAACGCGAAATTTGCGATACTGAATAAATTTAGGTTAATATGGGGAAAAAAACTTATTTCCCAAGACATGCAGAGATGCCGTGGCTTTGGATTATGGAAATTGTCATATGGACCAATTTCTAGGAATACAACCCCCTCCCCAGTAATCCAGTAAAATGAATTTCCTTGTGTTCTAAATGAAAATCTTTGTGAAAATATCTTTGTGGATTTTCTGATCAAACATATTAATTTTGATGATGTGAAATTGGGAAACTAAATAGTAGTACATTTTTCCATGCACTTGACCTTAAAATCAGCACTGGCTCACTAACTCCGTGCAAATCTGTTGAATGCGTATACATTGGATTTAAATGTAAGTCTGTGAATGATTCATAAACTGCTGTGCGAATAAAAATGTGTTCAATTCAACAAAAATCTGGATGGGTGGAGTATATTTTGTTCGGGTTAGTTGTTGAGAATCTCACTTTGAAGTTCAGAGCGATGGAGAACAATGACCACAAAAAAAAACATAAACCTAGTGGAACTTTAGTGTTTTGGGAATGTCGATAAGAAGGTGGGGTGGAATTTAGTTTGCTGTTCAAATAAATTACAAGTGGTTCATTTCAAAACATGTAGTTTGATTTCCATAAAGTGTAACTTAGAATTTAAATCTGTTTCAAGTCTTGTCTGCTATCCAAGTTAGTTTCCTACAAGAACAATACAATTGTGCAGTTGGGGGTTACACAAAAAGCTGGAGAAACTCAGCGGGTGCAGCAGCATCTAAGGAGCGAAGGAGATGGGCGACGTTTCGGGTCGAGACCCTTCTTCAGATCTCCTTCGCTCCTTAGATGCTGCTGCACCCGCTGAGGTTCTCCAGCTTTTTGTGTAACCCTCGATTCTCCAGCATCTGCAGTTCCTTCTTTAATACAATTGTGCATATTGCCCTCCTAAATAAGACCCGTTGTTAAGACTTGGGGGTCTAATTTTTTAGTCTAATTCGATCTAATTTTCACGTTTAGGAGTATGCTTTAAGTCTTGTAATCACAGATCTAGATGATTGCTTGGACTAAAGCTTTGAGATACTGTAATAAAATTATTTAGTTGTTGGTGGATACTGTTTTTATAGTCCTTGTGCAATGTACCTATTGGTGAAAAATAGCCGTCTTAGGAAGAATATGTTGCCCTTGTAAGGGTGATTGTTGGATCTAACCAGCAGACCACTGTCATTTACAGGGTTAAGTTAAAAGATTATGTTGCATATGATTGATGTTCAAAATGATTTGCTTTTTATTCTATCTTGGGTGGAGAAATAGAGTGCAAGAGGGCAAACCTTTTTCTTTCAGAGCTACATCACCTGCACTCTCTAAGCTCTAGCATTTCTGGAACCAATGTCTCTTACAGAAGCCATAGGATAATTCATAGAACAGTACAGTGGAAGAATAGGCTCTTTGGTCCACAATGTCTGTGCAGAACATGATGCCAAGACCATCACTTATCTGTGTGCACATAACCCATATTCCTCCATTCCCTGCTTATCCATATGCCTATTCAAAAGTCTTCTAAATGCCACTAATATATCTGCTTCAACCTCCACCCTGGGCAGTGTATTCCAGGCACTCGCTACCCTCAGTGTAAAAATACTTGCCCCGCCCATCTCCTTTAAACTTTGTCCTTGCCTTAAAGCTATGCCCTCTAGTATTTTATATTTCCTTCCTGGTAAAAGGTTCTGACTGTTTACACTATTTGTGCCTCTTATAATGTTATATACGTCTCTCAAGTCTCCCCAGAGAAAGCAATGTTCAATATCTCTCTGTAGGTAATACCCCCTAATCCAGGCATTATTGTGGTAAACCTCCTCTGTACCCTTCCCAGACCCTCTACATTCTGTAATGGGGCGACCAGAACAGCACACAATACTCCAAATGTGGCCTAACTGAAGTCTTGTAAAGCTGCATCATCATTTCAATTTCATTGAGTGACCAAGGAATCGGAGACTCCTTGGATAAGGGCTTTGGCAGAAGCTGAATACTTAAGGTTAATTTAAGTTAATGAAAAATTTGATTTATCTGCTAGTTACTGTCGGGCAGGTAGAGGTGGATAGGTAAACCTGTTTTTGGGGCATATTTGGAAATGTACCATAAATGTGCTTTGTTACCAGAAGGTGAGAATATTGATGAAAGGAGCTAGGGGTGGATGCTTAGTTGCTAAAGTTTACTATGTAAAGACAAAGGAGTTGGAGGCTCATTCGCCCCCATGAAGTCTGTTCCTCTGTTAAAGCATGGCTGATTTGTGCCCAATTCTTTGCTCTATCCACTAATTCCTTTAAGCAGCAGAAATATATCATTTTTTTAAACGTCCATTTGCCTCAAGCGTCCATAATCATTTTTCACATTTTAACCTTTGTAGGACGTGAGCATTCTAGCAAGCTTATTTTTCATCCTTTCAAGAAGGGCGAGAGGTGACTTAATTGAACTAATGAAGGTCTTGAGAATTCATGGCATGGTGGATGCTTCTTACAGGAATATCTAGAACTAGAGTGACTGTTTTAAAAATATATTGTTCTTTCCTCATGAGGCAAAAATCCTTCTGGCTTTGAGTCTTTCAAGCATTCTTCAAACTGAGTTGATAGTAAAGTCGTTGAATAATTCCATGCTGGTAGTAGATGGAATTTAGAAAACCAAGGGGAAAGTGTTTCTGTGGGAATGCAGAGTGTAGGTTCCAGTCATATCAGCATGAGTTTATTAAATGACAGAGTAGGCTCAATAGTGGAATAAAAGACGCAGCTGTTGTCGGGCTTAAAAGTAAGACCTAGACCCGAGGATGGGCCCGTTGTTCTCTTGTGGCCTGGTGGTTTCCAGTGTGGATTTGTACTTGGCTGCCTGAACTTGAGGTCCAGCCAGCAGGAAAACTGAGCTGGTTTATGATGGCTTTTGCTCTAGTGGTTAATGTCAGCTCTTTTTTTGTTCCGTAACATTCCAAAAAATATACAGGAACTAAGATCAGTGTCTGTGCATCACAGTTGCAGGAAAAATTATCTTTATATAAAGGAATATAAAAACACTTGCAGTAGTGGGATTTGATCATAACCTCTTTCCATAGCTTACTTTGCTTCCATAATTCTGAAACGTACACCTATTCCTATTTGTTTACATGTTTAATATTGAATGAAGTTGACTCATAGTTTGAGGCCACTCTGTCTAATTGACAATAGTACTGTCGTGACAGCTCTTATAATGGTTAAAGACAAATTCTGGTCTTTGGTAATTAAGTTATCTGTACTTGTGATGTTAGTAAATGGAAATGAAACTATGTGTCTATAACAACTTGATTGAATGTTGCGTACAATTAGAAACCTCTTCATTATTAAATTGTGCTGTATTTTGGTTAAAATAAGCATTCATTTACTAAGAAACAACTCGTGGTCATTAGGCTGTCTGCAGGTATAATTCAATCTTGCCCTTGGATTGAAGGGTTACCTTTGTTTTTTTTATTGGATCTATAAAAAAAGAGCAGATTGAACCTCATTTTAGCATTTCATGTAGAAGGCTGCTCCTTTGGCAGAACAGCACCCACAATACTTCACTGAACTGACAGCTTGTTCTCAAGTATGTTATCAGTCAGTTAGAACCTAGTTTCTAATAACAGTACCACAGATAACTGATTAAAATATAGCGGCAGTTGTATTTTGCAAATTTGAGTTTTGTTATTTTTCTCAAGCTATTTTTCTTATCTTGTTTCTGTTACTTAAAAAAAAAAAATTAAATATTTTTTATCAACTTCAGCATGTTACAGAATGGAAAAGAATGCATGCACTTATTTTCACACATGGACATGAAAACATGAAACATCCTTGTTGGTCAGTGAGATTCCTTCTTTGATTGAATCTGATAGTACAAAGGTTCTCAGGAGGTCTGAAATAATAAGTTAATACACTTTTGTTTCTTTGCCAAGAATCCAGTAGAGGTATGATGCCTTTTATTTCCCAGAGTCTTCGGTCCAATTAGATTGTTTTCTCCAAAGTGCACATTGATTTCTTATTTAAATGTTCTGACCCATTTACAAGACATCAGCTGCTGTGTAATTTGGTTACTGACTGTATTGCCATGTAGATGATATTGTTATACCTAGCTCAGCAATTCATGTTGTTGCAGCAGATGCACAAACCAGTGGAACAGGAGTTAAGTATTTAAGGGTTAAAATCATTCCAATGTAAACATCCTGCTTGACTGATACGGCCACGGTGGATGTATAATTTACAATTGAATAATCCCATTACACAGTGTCCAACTACATTTTGCTCTATTCATGGATTGTTGATGGACAGAATCCTGAGGAGAGAGTAATTGTTTCTGTCAAAAATATTCCCATTGTTCTTATCGAGCAAGTGCTCTTTAAATAGTTATTCTTCTCCAGCCACTTGTGCTTTGGGGACAGAGCGAACAGTCCTTGCTGTAATTGTGGTGGAGGCAGAAACAGTTGTGTGTTGGTATTTTATGAGTTAAAGTAAATAATTAGCATAACAATCATAATCCTTTAAATTGCCCCGAGTGCCACAGACGTTACCATTTCCCTGTCATCGGACAGCTAATGCATTAAAGCTGAAGGGTCTCCACCCGAAACGTCGCCCATTCCTTCTCTCCAGAGATACAGCTTCACCCGCTGAGTTACTCCAGCATTTCGTGTCTACTTTCGATTTAAACCAGCATCTGCAGTTCTTTCTTACAACTTTATTTTGCTTCCTCTAGCTCTTCTCCCCCCCCCCCCCAAATCTTCCACCTTAGTCATAAGCATTATTCATTGCTTTTTACCCGAGTCATAAGATTTCAGGTTGAATGGGAGACATTGTTTGTTTTTTCTTTAGTTTGTTAGTGTTAGGTCTTGGATAAGCAAGCACGTCGATTTACACTGAAATAAATTAGTTGAAATGTTTTCTGTGTTGTTTTGCCTTCCTTCTACTTTGCTTTGAAGAGAATAATCCTTCAAGGCGTAGTTCCTTGAAGATCAGTAAGGTAAGCCAGCATCACTGAGCTCCACAGATCGTGATTTCATTTCTACACTTAATTAGAATGATCAGGAACTTTGTCAGTAACTAAATAGATGTCAAGGATTCAACTTATAAATTGAATAAGGGCCTGGAGCCTCCAGTGCAATTTAATAAGATTGTTCAGAGATGGTACTTCAGCGTTTGTACTTTTGTCCCCTTCCTTCTCAATAAGGCTTCATAATATTCATGACTTGAGAATTGTTGCTATTGAAACAAGCCATAAAGGTTAAATGAGAGTTACACAAAAAGCTGGAGAAACTCAGCGGGTGCAGCAGCATCTAAGGAGTGAAGGAGATAGGCGACGTTTCGGGTCGAGACCCTTCTTCAAGGGTCTCGACCCGAAACGTCGCCTATCTCCTTCACTCCTTAGATGCTGCTGCACCCGCTGAGTTTCTCCAGCTTTTTGTGTAACCCTCGATTCTCCAGCATCTGCAGTTCCTTCTTTAACAACAAGGTTAAATGAGAGCTGTGAATTTAAATGTGAGCTTTGAATTTGAATGCACTGCGTCAGTCTGCACCTGCAGTCAATGATTTGTCTTTTTCAGGAAGTGAGATTGCAACTAGTTGCACTGAACTTCCTTCAGTGAAAAGTCAACGCTGGTGCCTCATGACTTTTAATGGGGTGGATGATGATGTGGACATTGGGAGGAGTTTGAGATTGATCAGAAATAACTGAAGCTGCAACAAATTAAAGAAATAGAGGAAATAAGCAGCAATTAATGGGTTAACCCCCAAGCTTTCTGGTGTTACTTTTTTAACTTTAATTTACTTTTACCTCATTTGTAAGTTTTGGTGATCACCACTTTATGGAGTTTGGGATCATTTATAGTTCGTGGCAAAAAATATATTCTATCTGGATATTTGGTCATTGATCCAGTAGACAGCTTACGGCATCAACTTCCTTAGAATATTGTCCTTTATTATTTCAGTGTTAGGATTAATCACTACTCGCTCAAAGCAAAAACTGTAAAGTGGATATCAGTGAAAACAGGAAACACTAGAAATATTCAGCAATTCAAACAACACGTGTGTATGTGTGTATATATGTATGTATATATATATATGTATGTATATATATATATATATATATATATATATATATATATATATATATATATATATATATATATATATATATATATATATATATATATATATATATATATATATATATATATATATATATAAAAAATATATATGTGTGTGTGAAGTAGAAACAAGGAACCGCAGATGCTGATTTAAAGACAAAGTGCTGAGGTAACTCGGTGGGTTAGGCAGCATTTCTGGAACATGTGGATTGGTGATGTTTTGGGTTGGGACTCTTCAGGCTGATGAAGGGTCCCAACTAAAAGCATCATCCATCCCTGTCCTCCAGAGATGCTGTTATTCTAGCACTTTAATTTAGTTGTCATAAGGAAGGGTTATGATCTATAAACTATGTTGCATATGGTTTCAATCTGACCATGTTCAATACGTAGTGCCCCTCATTAACTAGGGGTGCCACAGTGGTGCAGCAGTAGAGTTGCTGCCTTACAGCGCGAGAGAACCAGGTTTGAACCTGGCTAAGGGTACTGTCTGTACGGAATTTGTGCATGCTCCCTGTGACCGTGTGGGTTTTTTCCAGGTGCACCAGTTTGCTCCCACATGCCAAAGATGTACAGGTTTGTAGGTTAATTGGCTTCAGTAACATTGACTCGAGTGTGTAGGATAGTGTTAGTGTAGAGGGTGATCGCTGGTCAGTACCAGTGGTGGAAATCCTGGGGGGGCCATGTGTTTTGAGAGGTTGGGGGGGGGAAGAGTCCCCCCCCCCCCCCAATTTTTTTGTAATCCGGATTTTAAAACCCGGTGACATTTTCGCTTTTCGCGAGACTGGGGATGGGACTGATGATCGAGGGCGCCGATTGGACGAAAGAGACGTCGGTCAGCAGGCAATGGGGGCGGAACATTGAGTGCGATGATTGAAGGAGGGAGGTGTCGGTCAGAGTGGGGGGGGGGGGGGGGGGGTTGGGACTGAGGATAGAGCGGGGCGATTGGAGGAGGGAGACATGCCCAGATAATAGGGTCACAACGGCAGTCCTATAATCTTTGGTACTAGACACCAAAGCTAGGATCTCTGCTATAGGATCTGCGCCACATCTGCAGCTAGGATCGATCCCAGGTCTCCAGCGCTGCATTTGCTGCTGAACCTCCACTGGACCATACCTTTCTCCACCCGAGTGCCCCCCCCCCCCCCCCCCACGCCCGGGGGTGTCCAGAGACGTCGGGAGTCAGACGGGCACAGTGCCCACAGGCAGCGCAGAGAAGCAGCGCTAAACCCAGCTCAACTCTGTCTCTCCCTGCCTGGACTTGCGGGAAATATGGCCCAGGCTTACAGCCAGCACGGAGAAGCAGCGCTAGCTCCACGGCTCCTGATTGGTATTCCGTCAGTACAGGCAGGGCTGTAGGTTAACCCTACAGACAGACAGAGTTGAACTGTATTTAGCGCTGGATTGAGCTGAAATTACCATTCACAGGGCCCACGGCAGAAGCCTCGCGTGTGTGTGAGTGCACGCAAGCGCGCGCGGCCGCCAAGAAATTGTGTTCCCCCCTGTTCCCTCCATATTTTGATAGTGATTTCCGTCACTGGTCGGTACAGACTTGGTGGGCCAAAGGGCCTGTTTATACCCTGTATCTCAAACTAAAGCCTAACTGATGTTTACAGAGATCATCTTCATTGGAATGACAATGGACAATAGGTGCAGGAGTAGGCCATTGGGGCCCTTCGAGCCGGCACCACCATTTAATGAAAATGAACATTCTGTTACAGCTTCTCTAAACCTGGAAAAATTGCCCATCAGAAGGAAACTTTCCAATGTCTTTTGGAGAGAGAGAGAGAGAGTCAACATTTTAATTTAATGTGTAGGAAAGAACTGCAGATGCTGGTTTAAATCGAAGGTAGACACAAAATGCTGGCGTAACTCAGCACGATAGGCAGCATCTCTGGAGAGAAGGAATGGATGACGCTTCAGGTCGAGACCCTTCTTCAGACTGATGTCAGGGGAGTGGGCGGGACAGAGATAGAATGTAGTCGGAGACAGTAAGACTGATGGGAGAACTGGGCAGGGAGAAGGGATGGGGAGAGGGAAAGCAAGGGCTATTTGAAGTCGGTATCACTGGAGGGTTTCGGTCCGAAACGTTGCCTATCTCCTTCACTCCTTAGATGCTGCTGCACCCGCTGAGTTTCTCCAGCCTTTTGTGTACCCCCGGCTATTTGAAGTCAATGTTCATACTGCTGGGGTGTAAGCTACCCAAGCAAAATATGAGGTGCTGTTCCTCCAATTTGTGCTGGGCCTCACTCTGACAATGGAGGAGACCCAGGACCGAAAGGTCAGATTGGGAATGGGTGGGGGAGTTTAAGTGCTGAGCAACCGGAAGATCAGGAAGGTTAAGACAGACTGAGCGGAGGTGTTCAGCGAAACAATCGTCAAGCCTGCACTTGGTCTCGCTGGTGTTCAGAAGAAACGATCGCCGGGCCTGCGCTTCCTACACATCTACTCTTGGGGTTTGAGTGGTCTAAGACTTGAGTCTGTCGGGATGTTATTGCTTGATTAATCCAGGTGAAGAGAATATTTTTATTTTAAGTGGAATTATTTTGAGGGATGGTGTAGAAAGTGTTCTGATTTGTGTGGCAAAGTTGTTTGGGCAGAGAGGAGCATTGTCTAAAGTGGGACCGTGGCAAGAGTGGTTAAATGTATAGGTGGCGGCAGTGAGTGCATAGTGGCACCACCTTAACACATTCACTGCATGTGCAAAGCTAGGTATCCTGGGCTAAGTGACATGCCTCACAATCCAAAGCCTTTCCACTATCTATAAGGCACACAATGGGAATTTGATGTTATATTCCATACTAGCCCAGATTAAATGCAGCTCTATCAACAGTTGTGAAACTTGAATCTGTGCAGGACAAATCGTCCTGTTTGATTGGCAATACATCCACTATCCTTGACATTCATTTCCCTCCATGACTGTCATACTGTGGCTACAGTGTGCACTATCAACAACGTCTCTTGCGATTACTTGCCAAAGCTGCTCTGACAGCACTTTTGAAACCCACAATTTCTACTAGCACGAAGAGCCATCTGATGGGCAATAAATGCTGGCCTCGCCATCGGCAATAGCATCCTTAAAAAAATGAATGAATAAATAAACTCCTTGGAGTATTCAACTCTCATTCATCAGGTCAGAGCCTGAAATAAAACTGGGCAGGATTTCAAAAGAAAGCTCAAGGCTTTTGTTAGGGAGCCAGCCAGGAGTGTGAGATTCAGTGTGAAATACTTGGATAGCTTCCAGTATTTTGATGGTAATGGCAGATGGGCAATAAATCGAAAGCACATGGAAAGCGTGTGAGACAAACCAATTCACTCACATTGTTATTGTTTACAAATGTAAATGTTGGCAGAGCAATAAGCATTTTTAAGATGGGAGAGCAATCATGTTAGCGAGAGACTGAATCTCGCACACACTGCAGGTCATCAATGTGGGGTCGGGATGCGATAGCAATTTCAATTGGCCACGACTGGGAGTTGTTTACTTTGGCTTTTTTTTTGTGGAGTTGTATAACATCGTGCTTCATGGAATGTGTGAAATCTTGTCAATAGTGGATTCCCTGGCTGCAATTTCCTGCTGGTGTCAGCATAAATATCCTGGGTGCTTTCTGTCTCCTCAATTTCGACGTGGTACCATTAACATTACAAATGCTAGATGAGTGAAATCAACATTTGTATTTAATGAAAACTCAAATATTAAATTTGTTGCTTACAATGAAAGCAGCTTTATATAACACTACAGGGCAGTAGTGTTTGTAGGATGACATTGCAGTATTAAACCTGGAATGCTTATGAGCTTGCTTGTGTGTGTGTGTGTATTTATCTGTGCCATGCAGCTGATTTAAGAACAAACTGTTTAAATTTTAACTTATAATACATCATAACCTATGTATTGGTTCAATCGGTTAGCTTTTGCCTCAAGAATAAGCTAGATTGTTTAAGCATTCCGTACAGGACAAGGTTTTGCGGCTGCCATTTTCTCTTTAACCACCATTTTGTAAGATAGTTAAAAAAACAGACAGTCTAGTGTAAAACAGGCTAAGTTAATTCCAGAAGCCTAATATTTGATTGTTTGTGATTGTTGTCTTTGCTTGTTTGATAGGGTCTGTGGGTGGGGAGTATTCATGTGACTAGAAGTGAGTTTGTGCCCTGTGGTGAAAATGATGCAGCTTCCTTGCATCATTATTATAGCCGATTTAAACTGCTGCTGAGATGCAGTTTGCCAGTTGAAGGCTTGCCTGGTATTGTTCCTCAGTTATGGCTTCATCTGAAACAACATTTATATATAATGATTTGAAGATGATGTGATAGATTTAGTGTAGAAAACTTCCTCTGAGTTTATGATTTGAAGCTGAATAGTGAGCTGGTTAAGAGGTGGATTAATTGACCTTTGGGGAGAGTACAAGTGAGATGAGTTTGTGGTGCAGTAAGAAATCTTTGTTAAGTGTACAGTCCAAATTATATTTAATGAAATGCTGTGAAATATTAGGGCTTTCACATTCTCAAATAAAAATGAAATTGTAAAAGACAATTAAGTTTGGTTACAACGATGCAAGGTCTTTTGACAAATGGTAATTGCAGTATGACTTCTGTACACAGGAGGTTTAACTCTGGCCCTTGTCCTGTCCTGCTAATTATTCAATTGTTGTCAAATGCTTTGAAGACATTTTCAAAGACCAAGAAAAAAGTAGTTCCAGTAATTTAAATGTGATGTGATGATGTCATTATGCCTGAGAGGATGGTAATCCCAGACCGACAAGCTGTGCCAGTCAGGGCTATACTTAAAACGTGGCAGGATTATTCATAACTACTCGTCCTCCTGTCAACCCCACCCCAACTTTCACCACGTATATTTAAGTGAAAGCTTAACTTCAAAATTTCCCCAGAGGTGGGGTTTGAAGGTTTTGCAAAAAACATTACTTCCTCAAAGTTTGAGGGATGCTGAACATCTACCCTGCTGAGCAGTGATGTTTTAAACATACCATTCCTAAAGCTAACCCCTTCCTAGCTGAATTCCCACTACTTTCTCAGCTATCCCCTTCACATCTCCACTCTCAAAAAAAAACGTTTGTAGATTTTGGCATGCCCTGTTTGAATGCTAACTGAAAACGTTTTGGATATTTGCAGAGCATCAGCATCTCCCCCAAAGCAAATGCACTGATTTATTTTGGAATGAAATAAATATTTTGTGATCTCAGTCATTACAATTCGCACAATTTGGTGCCTGTTTTTTGGTGCGCGGTTTCGGTAAGGCTGTCATTGCTGTAAGGTTTTCAGTCTGTGAATGTGGAACAATGCTTTCAGCTTCGAGGATTTTGGCAGTGGGACAAGCCGCGGATATTGGGGATCAGCAGATTTTTTTTGCCACTTAGGTCGCTGATTAGAAACGAGTTCCGGGGAAAAAACATGGAACAAAGGAGTTGCAGTAAAGATGTTAAATTCAGATTATTGCTTGCAAACATTAAAGAAAACTAGTTTACATTTTGGTTAACAAATCCTATTATGCACAGTCTAACTTCTTCTAACAATTATTGCCACAGTTATATTCGAAGATTATAATTATTATTTGAGAAAAATCTGATACGAATGCAGGTGAACTGATTGTGCCCATGGGTTTTTAGGATCTGTCTGGTTCCATCGATGATTTGCCGACCGGGACAGAAGGAGCGCTGAGCCCAGGTGTCAGTACATCTGGAATCTCCAGCAGTCAAGGAGAGCAAAGTAACCCTGCACAGTCACCTTTCTCTCCTCATACTTCCCCCCATCTGCCTGGAATCCGTGGCCCATCACCTTCACCCGTAGGATCGCCAGCCAGTGTAACACAGTCCAGGTCGGGGCCGTTGTCCCCAGCAGCTGTACCAGGTATGTGTGTGTTTGTGTGCGCATACTCTTACTTCAAATTCTTCTCAACCTTCTCTCCCAGTAATCCCAAATTTTGCTACCATCACATCCTGTGCAATACCTCATTAGTTTGGTTAGCAACCAATGCAAATTCTTTACACGCTAGGTAACCAGATGCCACCCCGCCCTTCAAGTGGACAATCTGATGGAATTCTTCACCCCACCATGAATCCATCTGCGATGGGGCAGGACCGAGGTAAGTTCAGAGTCAATCCATTCACTGAGAATGAGAATCAATAATAAATACAATTGGTAGAGCGTGCCACATGTATCATCTTGGATGCTGCAAGAAAATTGTGTACAAACAAATGTCAGGGCTGAACGGATTTTCTTTTTCTGGCAAATTCTTTTTTTTACTTGTGTGGGATGGTACAGTTTTAGCTACCAGTCGCTCTCTGGTACCTGTTCGTTGTAAGAATTTCAATCATTGTTGCCTCAATGCTAGCTATACGGGAGTCTATTCGTCTTATTGTGTCTTTGGCAGTTCTTTGGTGTAATCCTAAAACTTAATTCCACTGACTTCTTCCCTGCATTCTCAACTATTTATTATTCCTTTCAAAAGTGCAAAAGTCCATGCCAAAACTAGTGAGATCAGTTAACTAACTATTGACCAGGCAGTGAACCAGCAATCTTTCTGATATGAGACTCGTTCACATTCTGAATAAACTCAGAACTTTGTGGGGTGTGAATGGGTGCATGGCATGTTAATTGTCAAACTAATAATCTATAAATATGGGCTAACAGACAGGAAATGTTCAAACCCATCACATATTATCTGGATTTTTTTTTAACAGCCATAGGTAGATGAGGTAGTGAAGAAGGCATTTGGTATGATTGCCTTCATAGGCCGAGGCATTGGGGACAAAAGTTGGGATATTTTGCAGCTGGGCAAAGCTTTGGTCGGGCTACACTTGGAGTATTGTGTACATTTCTGGTTGTCACACTGCAGAACAGCAGTGGTAGCATTACATGCAAGCAACAAATTTCACATGTGACAATAAAGTATTCCATTCCATAACGTGTTCCATTAGAAAGAACGAAGAAGAAATTCACAGGATGCTATCTAGAATGGAGCACTTTAGGGTGGCACAGTGGAGCAGCAGTAGAGTTTCTGCCTTACAGTGCCAGGGACCTGGCTTCAATTCTGACTACGGATGCTTGTCTATACTGATTTGTGCGTTCTCCCTATGACCGCGTAGATTTTTCTCCAGGTGCTCAGATTTCCTCCCACATTCCAAAGACGTGCAGGTTTGTAGGATAATAGGCTTCTGTAAATTGTGCCCAGTTTGTAGGATAGAACTAATGTACAGGGATTGCTGGTTGGCATGGACTTGGTGGGCCAAAGGACCAGGTAGACCTGTCTGTTCCACACTCCATCTCTAAAACTAAAAACCAAAAACCACCTAAAAAAAGCCGGAGCAATATTGGATTGTAGTTGCCTGCAGCTCCTCCCCCTAAGTTGTAAATCACCGCGACTTAGAAATGTATGACCATTTCTTTATTATCAATGGATCCAATCACTGGAACTACCTACAAAGTAGGTAGTGGCCATCCCATTAGCTGTGTGGACCTCAGTGGTTCAAAATATTAACACCACTGCCTTGACAATAATTAGGAATGTTGGTAAGGTGCTCCTCATAGCTTTCACAGTGAGATGTGACTCTGCATTCACCTATATTCTGTTTTGGTATAATTCTTCCTTTTCACTTCTTAACAGGCTATTTGCAGAGACCTCCCCAACTGCCTCAATACAACTCCCCACAAACAGGGTCAGCACTGTCCCCACGTCAGTCATCTGGGAGCCAGATGCATGCTGCAATGAGCCCATATCAGCAGAATAACTCTGTAAATTATGGACCTCAAGGTGCTCAGTACGCACCTCAAGGTGAGCTTCATGTTTTGTGTGACAAATATGAATGGTAGAGTTGAAACATGTTGAAACATTGTGAATTAATGCAATTCTCTTTGGAATGCAAGATGGAAAGGTGCTTAATAGATGAGCTGCTTGTTTTCTCAGATATCAGCATGTTTGCTATAAAAACAAAGACTAGCAGCCTTCTGGAATTAGTAGTGAACAACAGTTTTAAAGGAATTAACAAAATCATAATTGATTTTAAAAGTATTAGAGAAATTAATGGGATGAAATGACAACAGTTTTCCAGACATAAAATGCTGAGGTAACTTAACTACCGGCAGTTTCTCTGGAGATGCTTTAGACTTTAGAGATATAGTGTGGAAGAATTTGTTCGAATTTACAAGATGACAAATAGTTATTTGCAGCTCAGGTGCCAAAAAGTAGTCATTTAATTGACTACGACTAATTCAGTTATCATGAGTTTCTGTTGCTCTAATACCAAACAGTTGAATCACATTTTGTCTTTAAATCAGTATTGAAGGGATGAATTGAATCTGGATAATTCAGATCGCAGAGTGTATGCTTTAAACCAGAACATCGCATGTTCAAGTCTGTTCAGATGGTGTGTGTGATCATTTTTTTAAAGCAATTTTTAATTAAGCAGTATGGGATCAGGCAGAAAAGTGAACTTAAATTAGAGAATCATCTGTGATTGTATTAAATGTGCTGGATGACTTGGCTCCAGTTTTATTGGTAAAAGCAAAGCACAGATATAAGCTCATTGAGCTAAAACAATTTCTCTCTCTATAGCTCATGCCTAATTAATTCCAACATATTCTATTATTTCTGATGAACAGGGGCACTTATTTTATTTTGTTCTGCCATTCATTTAAACAGGAGGCTATCCCAGACAACCCAACTATAACACAATGTCCAGTGCAAACTACAACTTAGGAGGCACCATGAATGCCATGTCTGCTGGCAACCAAATGCATGGTCAGGGTCCAGCACCACCTTATGCTGGAATGCCGCCTGGGAGAATAGGCCCTGTAGCAATGGGTAATCGTCCATATGGAGGCAACATGACCCAGAACACAGCAAATCTATCAGCACAAATGACCTCAGGGATGTGCCCGCCACCAACTATGAACCGCAAGGCTCAGGACACAGCAGTTGCTGCAATGCATGCAGCAGCAAATTCGGTACAGAATCGGTAAGTGCATCATTGACCAAATGGCTGGAAGAATAAAATTAAGCAACATAAATGAGAAGTTCAAGGGAATAAATATTTTGGAAAGGTTGAATTTTAGATATAGCATTTTTATTTTTATTAACATGTTATAATGAAATGTGCTGTTGTATCTGGGTTCATTTCAAACATGCCTGAGAGCAGACTAATGGAACCTTAATTGGTTAAAGTTAACAATTGGGCTTAATTTGTTGGGGTGGTGACATGAGGCTGCAGTGGAGATTCGTGAATTTGGATTTTTTATGGTGTGCATGTAAATGTGTATCTCAGAAATTGATATCCAGGTAGACCTGCCTGTTGCATTGGAGTGGAAGGTATTACGGTTGTGAATTCAGGGCCTGTTTGCTCCCTGTCTTTTCCTATGAAGTCTAATTAGTCTCCATTTCTGCAGCGAAGGTAATGAGGAGGTTTGGGACTGAAGTTGAACTGGGAATTGATTAGTGTGATTTCACAGAAATTAAATCTAACCAGTAAACAACTTAAAGCGGGCTGAGCATCCAATCACTGAGATTGTGGGTGTATCAAGCAGCAATACAACCTACTAGTTTTCCAGCCAAATATTGCTGTTCCTTGGTACCGAAGAAATGGTAAGGTAGAAGGGGAAAACAGCCATTGATGTTATCTTTCACTACAGATAAAAACACTGCGTTTATATAGTTGTTCCAGACATCTGTGTGACAATTTCCAACGTTCATGATTTTTCTTGGTTTTAACATTTTGTTATTGTGAACATAAATTTCACTGTACCTATATTGGTTAAGTGACAATAAACGCGAACTTGAACAATTGCTATAAAATCGATAAATAATGTTAGTGGTGATTTTACAAATGTTTAGTTCTGTATAACAAGGTTTCTCCCAGAACCTCTGAATCAGAGACTTTCAATTATATCAGGTACTCAAAAATTCATTATTGCATGGAACTAGTGACTACTCTCTGAAAACTACACAATGTAGAGGGAGAGATGGGATAAAGATGAACAGCATCTTAACAGGACTCAAATATATTAACATTTATATAACGCTCCAGACATTTTCCAAGCCGCTGAGGAGTGTTCACCCGACGCCGGAGTTCCAGCTTTCCGGCAAAGAGGGCCTGAAAACATCGGACTTGCTGCGCAGGCCACAAATAGGCCTCGACCACGGGTGTTTCACAGAGGAAGAGGACTTAACTTTTTGATGCCTTTCCCCACAGTGGAAATTTTTGATTCTGTTGTGGGGGGACGTTCACGTTGAATTCTATAACGTGTTGTGTCATTTTTCTTTTTTTTTAATTTTTTTCTATGGATGTACGGAAACTTCATTATTTATTTTATTATTTATTTTATGTAAAGCACTTTGGTTTCAACGCACGTTGATTTAAACGTGTTGTATAAATAAAATTGACTTACTAATTAAACAGACAGCTAGAAAATAAAATGTTCAAAATATTATAGCTTAGAATATGCTAATTAAGTTCATGAAGTAAATCTCAACCGATCAATAAGTTTAATTTGTTAATGATATCTTTTGTTTTTCACTGCTTGGGTGATTATCGCAAACGCATCACGCATATCAATAGCAGCTCACTAAACTAATTGAGTAGAGTATTCCAGAACAAGGAGGCATGCCCTTAAAAATAAATAAATAAATGGGGCGAGTTGAGCTGGAACTATTGGACTGAGTTTTACAGCACTTCCCATGAATAGGAGAATTCTACAAGGTCAAGGTCACCACCTCTACAATTAGTATCGGTGGGGAAAAAACATCTAAATTGGTAGATTAAGTTTTGTTCATTAGTTCATTTAAATTATACCATTAGTCAGAGATCCAGCATGGAAATGGGCCTTTCTATGCTATCTGATAACCCATTTACATTAATATTGCACTAATCCCTTTTTTGTGCCCACATTCTCATCAATTCCCCTCAGATTCTACCACAACTCTACATACTATGGACAATTTTCAGTGGCCAAATAACTACCAACCTGTATGCTTTAGCAATGCTGGAGGAATCTGGAGCAATTGGAAGCAAACCAATGCAATCACACGAAGAACATGTTAACTTCACACAGACTGCTCTTGAGGTCAGGGTTGAATTCCAGTCTCTGGCGCTGATGGGGAGAGTGGCTCCTCCAGCTTCAGTGTTGTGCCACCCAATGGTAAAAAGGCATTAAGAAACAAATCAGTTACAATCTGATTGAATGGGGAAAATTAGCTAAAGATGCTGAAACCTTGTGCGGTTATGATCTGATACTAAACTTTTCTTTTGGTTAAGAGCCGTGTCCTAGTTGTACCATCAGCTTTAAGTGTTTGAATTATTGCAGGACATTGGCGAGGTGCAGTGTCTTTGAACACTTGACCTTTGCTATATCCACCAGTGATTTCTCAGGCCTGGAATGGCACCCAATTGCTTCCGTATTGGAATTGTGCCTTCACGCATCACTACAAACAGATAAACGTTTCTTAATCAGTCATTCCACAAGTCATAATTTGTGTTCTTTGTAACAATATTTAAACTGTAATATGCCACTTTTATGTATCAGCCAGAGGTGTCGCATGACTCTATAATTTCCCCTCTTCTCATTCAGGCAATCTACTTATCCAACTATGAATCAAGGGGGTATGATGGGTTCTGCCTCACCTTACAATCAAGGCATGAACAGCATGGCAGGGATGATGAATCCACAGGGTTCTCCATATTCCATGGCTGGAAACATGGCAAATAGTTCTGCAGGTAATGGCACGGACGTTATAACTCCAATATATGTCTTCAGCATAGTGGCAACATGGTAATGTTTCTTATCTTGCTAGGTAGATGCCAGAAAATTTCTCAAGAGAAGCTTGTTCACATTTTGTACGCACGCTTCAGTTGGCACTTTCAACGGAGACTGTGGCTGGTCTCTTGGCCAACTGTAAAAGTGTCATTCAGTTGAACACGCTGTTCAGGATCCTGTCTTAATATATATTCGTCCATCAGCAAATTACAAATAGATTGTTTAGTCTTATTATATTGTTATCTAAAGATGTTATATTGTGTGCATATCATTTCCATGATTCTTGTAATATGACACTATTTCAAACGTACTTGTTTCAGACAAAGTTGCAAATCATATGCATTTTCATTGGCTTCGGATAAAACAAAATGCAAAAACTAATTATGTTGACTTTGCATTGATTATTGATGAGGCTAGTATTGCCAATTGTAGATTTGTGGTTGTCGTCTTGAATTGACATGGAATAAATCTGGCAATGCATACCTGGGAATCCATGAGACAATGTGGATCGTCACTGACAGCATAAATGTATGCTAGAATCAGTAATCCTTACTGTTTGATCAAACCAGTGGATCAATCCTGATTCAATGGGGAACACTTTTGAAACACAGAAGACGTTCCTGATGCAACACCAGGCATAAGAAGGAGGTGCCTGTGTGGTGAAACTGCAACACACGATGACATACATGCCAAAAAGCGAAATCAATATTCCACAGAATATTCAGCAATCTCACATCGGAGCACTGCAGTGCTGTCGCATCTAGATGCGCAACGTGATGGTCAAATAAACTCCAAAAACATCCCTATCTTCAACAATGGCGTAGCCCAGCATGAGATTGTGTGCCATGTTCAATAGGATGTACCAAATAAAAGGTGATAATAATTGGGGAGAGATGTAGAAAAACATAAACCGTCCTAACATACAAAACAGAAAAATAGACTAAAATTTAAAAAAGGGAAGAAGTGGACATCATGGGAGTCAATTAAAAGGCGTAACCAGAAAGTGTTAGGAAATGCTATTAGCACGCAGTGTGCATTCCCAAAAACGAGTGGAACTGGAATTGGTACTAAAAGAGGTAATTATTACATTATTTACAGGAAGCTGTGACAAGTGGTGCTGTTATTCCATGGATTTGGTGTAAATCCCGCCTTTTCTGCTGGAGTGCACAGCTCTACAGCGAACCACAGTGCTTTGAAACTGTTGTGAACCTCTTCTCTTCCTGTAGTTAGGCACTGCTTTGTCAGGAACCCACAATTCCCCCATGGCTGGGTATGGTAGCTTGTGAGAACTGGGATTGCACCCATCGATTTGAGCAGTGAGGTTGAGATATGAGACAGGATTGCATCCTGACTGAAAAGATGAGTGCAGCTCATTGTTAGGGACTAACAGTGGCTGTTTAAATGTAACAGAACTTAAATTCCGACTTTGATGCGTACTGTGATTGATGTTACAGTAAGCACGATGAATGTGTTTTTAAATGAATTTTTGGTAAGTTATAAAATCGTGTAAATATTCTTCCTATTATTTCGATGAAAATATTGACACTTTTACCACTCCAATTTATATACCGAGGGTAACCAAAAGTGGTTACAGATAAATGAATTAATCAGAAGTTATGCCGCTTTGTCTCCAGCCAAATGCCACTTACAGAAGTTGGATGAACAGTCAATTCATCTGTTTTTCATGTTTTATCATTGGACAATTTCCTATTCATTCTTTCAGACATGGGATAGTTTTAGAAGGCCTTAATTTAACATGTTGTTATAAAAAGGGCATTTCTTTAATATGGATTAAATTCTTAACATTCAGCTTGGTGTTTGACCATACAGTTGCCACAAACACTTCCTTCAGTTATTGCATTGTTTCTAATCACTAAATGCAAAAAGGCAAAAAATGACCTTGCGGTCTAGTTTATATTTTGTATTCATAATTCATAACTCATGGACTACGAAGACCGTGACAGAAACCTTGATAAAAATATTTTAAACTTAGTTGGTAGAAGGGTGAAAGCCGTAGACTCAATTAAGTCTGGTGAATAATTAACCTTGTACTACTTCAGTATTTAACATCTTCACACAGGTATGGCTCCCAGTCCTGAGATGATGGCACTTGGGGAAGGAAAATTACCACCAACACAGAAAGCAAACAATAAAGCAGATGGAACGGCAAAGTCTGATACTAAGTCGAAGGTAGGAACACTCGTGTATTAGTTCCCTTACATTTATAATAATACACTAGGGTGTTAATATTAAACTGTGGGGTGGATGCAGTGCTTGCTGTTATGGGGAACCAGATGATAATGATTCAGTGTTTAACACTGAAAACAGCTGTCGTTTGTCTGGGACTTCAATCCACTTGACTGACCCTGAGCCACAATAACCTTGTGTTTAATGTATTCCAGATAATTTGAGCTTACAAAATAAAGGATACCTATTGATTAGGATTTAGAATTTTATACTAAGGACATCCGATGCCAGTATCAATTGGCACTAGATCAAGTACAGCATTCTGAAGGAGAGTAAAATTTGCTTGGCTCCTTCCTAACACTTGGACTCAATTCAAACATCAGCCATTATAGTGGTATATTTTATCTAGCTGTATCGAGTAGGAGTTCCCACTAATGTTGAGCTGTTCAACGAGCACCAGACATCGCCACCATACTCTCAACCTGAATCGCCCTTTCTAAAGATAGCATCATCTGATCAATGGGGAGTGAAGAGCATTAATATATGTGCACAATAGCAAGAATGGGCTGGTAGGTTTTTAGAAATAGAAACACAAATGAAATGATATGTACTGCGATATTTATGATATCATTGACCTCGGATTGCCTTTCAGATTCCTATGGCTATATGTGGGCCTTTCATTTACACAAATTATTTTGTAGCTGTCGTATTTCTGTTTTACTCGTCTTGTAGCTGTAGTTCATGTATTTACCTAGTATGTTGAACAATGAGGAAAAGATGTTTATGAACTTTATTAAAACCTCTCATAATTTAATTCTGCACGAGATTTCACTTTCACCAGAGTTGGTTTGCTGATTGTTTTCATGCAGTGCAGTTGTTTCTCCCTGATTTGGTGAAAGATCTGTATGGACTGTCTGCGAACTTCAAGCTACCCATTTTCTGTTTTTTTTTTTTTAGCTTTGTTGTAATGTTAGTTACGGATGAATCTGTCTCTTTACAGAAAACAAGCTCTTCCACGACCACTAATGAGAAAATTGCAAAACTGTACGAGTTGGGTGGGGAGCCGGAGCGAAAGATGTGGATTGATAGGTACTTTGCCTTTATGGAAGAGAAGGGCACGATGATGATGAATCTCCCTGCAGTTGGCAGGAAACCGCTGGACCTTTATCGACTCTATATGTCAGTCAAAGATATTGGGGGGCTTACGCAGGTGAGTTTGAAATGGCTTTTAACTTCAGCTGGGAGCCTGGTTGCAAACTTCACTGGTAATTTTAAACTTTTGTTCTATATTTCACCCTTTTTGCTTAAGTGTATCCATCTTGGCCGTTTGATTTTGCCAAAGTTGTTTTCAACATTGGTCACCCTGTAAGCAAATGCTGCACAGCAACACTTGTTAGTTTAGAATGTTTATTTGAATAATACCACTGCTTGCAGCTCCCTTATTTAGAGTGGGGGAAGGGACTTGAGTGGTCTTAGATTAAAATAACTGCAAGCCCCTGTTGTATGTCTGCTCATTCTAGCTCAATAATTTCAAAGTTAAAGTCAGGTGATATGAATGCAGTTCTGACAGAAGCACATTTCATTCCATGTCCAGAAATAGGTTTATTTGGAATTCCAAGACCATCTCCTGTCATTTACTACCCCATTAACAAAATATAATTAATTTCAGTCGTTGATAGGTGGGCACATAAATGGGTCTGTGCAGACTTTCACCATAAACAGAAATAAAAGTTTTGATGCAACTATTTCAGAAACCTTTTTTGCGGTTAAATTAAGAATTTACAGTCGATACTAGATCATTTGGTGCTTGTCATTAGGACATGGTTAGAATGGTGTACTGTAAAAGCCAAATTTCTAGCACAATATTCTCCCAGTCAAAGTGAGAACAATGGATGACCAGGAAACTGCCCTCATGTTTGGTATGTCCAGGCAAGTTGAAGAAAGGTAGGATAACTTCCTGGTGAGAGAAATATATATTAAAAAAGTTATGCATGATATTAAATCTTATCTTATGGACAGTCTTGATTTAAGATATTTACCTGCTTATCCCAACCTAGACTGGTTTGCTTACAGTTCCCATTAAAATTCAGGAAGTTATGTTCATGGGTAGCTGCGGTGCCCACACAAATTGTCCCATCTATAGTTAAACGGAAAATCGTGCATTATGTATAAATATCTTTCATTGGGCCCTGACTCAAACTTGCACCCAATGAATTGCATCTGAAATGTGGTCCCTGTTTTGTTGTAAGAATGCAAGGAGTTTCTACAAGCAGCAACGTGATTCTGCCATGGTAATCTTTTTTAGGGTTAGTTGAGAGATAAAAGTTCGCCAGGGTGCTGTTTTCAGATGTGATCTTTGGCATTCACTGGAAAGTACGGGGATTGGCTCTCATCTCATCCGAAAGATGAAAAATTGCCCAAGTATTGCACAAATTTTTAGTTTATTATTGTAATCCTTGCTATCCAGTCAGCTAAAAAACAATACATAATAACAATCAAGCTGTCCACAGTGTCCAGATATAATTAATCTAGGGTATTAGGGTATAACATTTAATAAAGTCCGATTAAAGATAATTCAAAGGTCTCCAATGAGATAGCTGGGAAGTCAGGGTTGCTCTTTAGCTGGTGAGAGGACGGTTCAGTTGTCTGATAGTAGCTGGGAAGAAACTGTCCCTGAATCTGGCGGTATGCGTTTTCAAACTTATGTACCCCTTGCCTGATGGTTAAATTGTGATGCATGCATTTATGTGTATTCTGGGCATTGGAATGGTGTTGCTGTAATGTTTTTCAACTACAGTTGATTATTACCCAACTGCAAATCAAAAACTCAGATTAAAATCCAAAAGTGATGCTGAAAATCTGAATTAAAAACAAACGGCTGAAAAAACTGAGCAGGTCAGGCAGCATCTTCAGTGTTGACAAAGGGATCGTTAGTTGAGGTAGCAGAAAAGATGGGGTTGGGTGATGAGTGGAAAAGGGGATTTTTTCTGATTGTGTTCAATAGTGGGGCAGTTAAGATCCATGTTCAGATTCCAAATGATAATAAATATAGAATTGTGTATTTCTCACCACACTACCCGACGTTATTCCCCAAAACATCCTTCGATTAAACAGAAGTTTCTTTCTGTGCAGGTGAATAAAAACAAAAAATGGCGCGAATTGGCCACCAATCTGAATGTGGGCACTTCAAGCAGTGCAGCCAGCTCTCTGAAGAAACAATATATCCAGTGTCTGTTTGCCTTTGAGTGCAAGATTGAACGAGGAGAAGATCCTCCAGCAGACATCTTTGCAGCCACTGATTCCAAAAAGCAACAACCAAAGATACAACCTCCTTCTCCTGGTGAGTGTGATGGCGTCCAGGGTTCAAGGCTCTGGGAATTGATTTGATAATTCAGGTTTACTCTGTAGCTGCTAGTAGATGGAATGGGGAAATTAAAAGATATTACATTACTTTACCTACATGCCATTCATTAACTCCAAGGTAGACACAAAATGTAACTCAGCGGGACAGGCAGCATCTCTCAAGAGAAGGAATGCATGATGCGGTACAGAAATGTATCTCAATCTGAAACGCCGCCCATTCCTTCTCTCCAGAGATGCTGCCTGTCCTGCTGAGTCACTCCAGCATTTTGTGTCTTCCTTCGATTTAAACCAGCATCTGCAGTTCTTTCCTATTGATTAACTCCATTTTGGTGGAGTAAGATGTTATTTTACAAGGTGAATTAATGACATCATTAGTAAGGAATGCAATGTGAAAGGAGGTTAATCATGACATTATGAAGAATCCTGTCATTTGTTTTCCAAACTGTTGAGAGATTTCAGTGTATCAGACATGCAACTAATCATCTGAAAAGCAATTGTAGCTAAAGTTAATTTAGCAGAAGAAAGTATGCATTGTGACTTTGCAGTTTATTGAGATGTCAGAAATAAAGTGCAGTGAAGGGGCGTTGGAGTTGCATTTATTTACCCCTTTGGCCACGTATGTTTACACTAATCTTTGCTCCAATTTTCCTGATAGCTTATTCTAAATTATACATTTCCATATGCATTGACTTTATCAGTCCTTTCTGTTTCAAACTGCCTTTCATTGTAGTGCTGGCAAATCATTTTAAATGGGTGCCCAAGTGTTTCTTCGCCTCTTAAAATATAGCGCTTGAATTCCAGTATCTGGGTCATGAGACCCATTGTTATATGTTGCCTGATAAGATTATCCTACTTGGTTTGGAAGGAAAGGTATGCAGTATGTTGCTATATATAAAAACAAAATATTGGAAATATTCAGCTGGTCAGCATTTGAACAGAGAAAAATAGTTAATATCTGAATGACTGATGCTGCGGCTGAGGAATTTTGGTGTAGTGCAGCTGCAGTTACATACAAGAGACTCAGCATTCCTGCCTGTTGTTCTATACTGCCCACCTCTCCCTGCCATTTTAAATAAATGCCATTAGATCTGGGAGAGTATTATAGTAAACGGTGTTTCCTTGTACACTTAATTTTGTTATCCATTCTGGGTGATTGAGTCCATGATTTGAGTCTGAAGTCTGTCCTTACATGGGCATTATCCTTGCGATCACTGCACAGGATTGTATGGGGGAAAAGGAAGGAATTCCAAGAATGTCAGCCTTGCCCAGCAGCTCATGTGACATTCCAGCTGACTGCTTTGCATGTTGCCATCCCAGATTCCCTGGAGATACCCGAGAGTTGATGAATGGGAAGCGTGTTTAGAAACTGAATGAAGCAGAGTTCAGTCGCCTGACTGCAGTGTAACCTAATTCCCATATTGCACAGTAAGGGGAGCCCAACTGCATTCTTAAGGCAGTGACAAGTCACTAAGCAGGAGGGGAATCCCCTGACTGAGCAGGGTGAAAAGGTGAAACAGAGCTGGGTGTAAATAAGGCTAACCTTCTGTTGATCTTCCCTGCTCACATTTAATGAACAGCAGCGTGAATCATCAAGACTATTGTAGTACCTGAGAGCACTTGATTATGAGCACAGTATTGTACACCAATCATAGACGTCTGTATCTGAGCAGCACCATCTATGACATGTCACAATGATCTTGTATGAACAGAAGAATGCATGAGAATAATGATCAACACCGTCGTTACTGCTTTCATTGATTGTCCTTCAAATGAATTGTATCTGAACACACTATTTAAATATGCCTGTATATGATTTTTGAGTATTTTCCATATTGAATTATATTTGTCTGAGTTCATGTCTTCCAGATCTGAGGAATAGGTTAGATTGTTAACTCCAGATCGTATGCCACTTCTTTTGACAACACAATGCACACCTCCCGGCAAAGTGACAGGCCCAGTCTCTCACAAAAGAGGTCCTGCCACAACAAATTGCCCATTGTTCCCTCTATTGCATACCCTGCCTGGATCTTTGCTCCCTGCATCCACCACTCGCCCCTCTGGCCTCTTCTCTCCTTTTTGTTATTTCCGTTTTCTTTCTCCACAATCCACCCCATACAAAAATCTCTGGGTCCACATTCCCCAGCCCCTGACCTTTTGAACCCTCCACATTTATCTGAGTCCAAACTCCTCCAGTCTATTCCTTCTGCTCGCCTTGCCTCCCCACTCACTGATCACCCACTTATTCTCCCTTAACCTTTTTCTTCAGTCCCCTCCTGTCCTGTCCTCCTTCACCCCTGTTTTCTCAGCCTTTTCCTCTTGTCAGTTCACACAATTTTGTCATAGTTTTACATTCTTCCTGAGTCATTGACTCCCCCGTTTGATGCTAATATGTGATCTTTTTTATTGCAGCTGGTTCAGGTTCACTGCAGGGCCCTCAGACCCCACAGTCCACCAGCAGCTCAATGGCAGAAGGAGGAGATTTAAAACCACCAACGCCCGTCTCAACACCCCATAGCCATATGCAGCCAATGCCAGGATCCAGGTAAATAAGATGGTCATGTACGGGTACCAGTTCATGTTGAACAACCTGATTGAAAATCACGATGCATTCACGTTTCTTGAAATTGTTGACTGTGGGCAACTGCAATAGTGATGGAGTTGTGTTTACTTCACTTCATCATTTCCCAAAGCAAAGGTTGATAGAGTGAGATAGACACAGAAAGCTGGAGTAACTCAGCGGGAAAGGCAGTATCTCTGGTGAGAAGGAATGGGTGACATTTTGGGTCGAGACCTTTCTTCAGAGCCGGCAACTCGGAGGAAAGAGCAAACTACAAACTGCTTTTATGATGCAGCGATGCACTAGCGCCAAGTGTAGTTAGCGGATTTGATTGATAGATGGCCCAATGGCAAGGAGGGTGTGACCGTCCAGTTAAACTGGTTGCTTTTCCCATTATCCCACATTACTATCCAATATTAACTAAAGTCATCTGTCAGTTGCTGTTTGGAAAAAAATGAACAAATTATAAAAGATCTGTGTTTATCTAATTTGTGTTTTGTTAACATTCAGAAACAACTCTGTGAGTGTCCAGGATCCATTTGCAGACACCAGTGACCCGGCTTTCCAAAAGAGGACCGCTGTTTCTCAAAACCCAACCTACCCCCCCAGCATGAATACCACAGACCTAATGGTTCGTATGCCATATGAACCGAACAAGGATCCATTTGGTGGGATGAGGAAAGGTAGGAGTAATGTTTTAAGATTAATTTCCTAAAATAGAAACATTTTATGAAATGACCAATGAACTTGGTTTACAGGTTGAACATCTTTTTGCCACTATCTCAGAGGTATTAATCTTGTAATGTCTGGTAAATCGTGATCTTGCAGGTTGTAGTTGTATTTTCATCTGTCGTGCTCAAATTCATAGCTTAAAAATCAAGGTGTACAATCTATTTTGGTCTTGATGGAATTAGGAAACAAGGGAGAGGAAATAGAAGTGAACTTACAGTAGAGGCCCCAACAGTCGTTTTGTGTCAGAAAACTAATTAGGATAGGACAGGTCAATGTCGAAGTCCAAGTAACCACAAGAGACTTTAATTTTCATGCAGACTGAGTAAACCATATTTGCAGTTGTACAGAGAGATGTCTTAGTATTGTATTGTCATTAGTATATTACATCACCTAAAGCAAGATTAAGGTCTATGGTAATGCTTTGTTCATCTTAAAACTCTAACCATCCAGTTGGCTTTAAAATAAACAGTGGATTGCAGTCTAAGTGAAGTTGCTGTGTTCTTGTTTTGGTCCTTACAACATATAAATGCTAGTTTTCAGAAGAAATCCTACAATTTTCAGACCCATCATCAGCCTATTTCTAGATCACAGTCTAGTCCTTGAATTTGCAATGATCATCCTCTGCACAAAACTCCTGTGAATATGGAACTACCCCAGTAATATACTCCACTACTTGTTCTGCAACTGGTTCAACTACTGAAATTAAACATTATGATTGCTGTTTGACATTAACATCAGCTGTATGACAGGATATGTACATGGGTGAAGATGTGAGGTGAAATCGGTATTTCGCAATGGGCATTAGCTCACCATTTGACACAGGCTAGTTCGGCATTGTCTCCTTGGAGGTTTAAAAAAAAATGTGTTTAAACAATTTTAACAAATTTAAACAATTTTGCAAAGGACAACTGAAAAACCGATGAAAGGGAAAATATAATATGATAAAATGGTTAATACTTCTGTCGCATGGCCCCAAGTTTGATCCTGACCTCGGGTGAATGCCTGGGAGTTTTTCCCATGACTGTGTGGAATGCCACCCGGAGCTCTGGGTTTTTTTTTTCCCCCACCTCCCATAATGTCATCTTAACAGACTTATCTCAACTATCCTGTAAGTTAATATTAGTCCATGACTATTGTGATGCTTGTGGCTGCCACAAAATCCTGTCCTTGCACCAAGAGCATCCTGCGCTGCTTGGCATCACTACCATTGTCTAAATAGGATACATTTAGGCAACCTAGCATCTCAAAACTGGGGATCCATGCAATGTTGTGGTCTGTTCCTGTAGCAAATTTCAATCGTATCATAATCTGTAGTACATGGCATGCCCCCTCACTAGAACATTACTTTTAATTCGGCATAGATCAACCCAAGTTTGAAAGTTAGCGTGTGTCAGGATCAGCATCAAGTGTACCTACAAAGAAAAGCTAACCTGATGAAGTTACTTTTTGAGATGCAAAAGAGAGCCATTCAGCCCATCCCAGCAGAACAGCTGCATTCTCTGGATTTCCATGGGCCTTACAACAACTTTCTCTCCCCTGTAACCATCGTCTGTCCTTTTATTGCGTTACTGTTTATCTATACCCGACGAACTCTAGTGCCACTATACTATTATTGCAGTTTAGAGCTTTGTCCTAACTAGGTAAAATAATGTGCCGTCAATAAATAAAACTGAGAAACCTTCCAGCCGACTGATCTAATAATACATTTTCTCAATTTCAGTTCTATATAGCTTAATACGTATTCTGAGACTCTGCCCCCCAATTTTGGACTCCTCGATAGAAAATCTAAAAATTAGGATCACCAGACCCGAAATGAAGACTCCCGAGTATTACTATTTTGGGGACAAAATTCTTTGGAATCGTCTGGATGATTAATTGAGTATATTTATTTTCAGAAGCTGGGTTATGGAGAATAGTGCAGGAAGGTAGAGTTAAGACAGATCAGCCATGATCTTTTTGACCTTCAGAGCCAGCTGATTCCCTCTTCTTTGTAATGTATCTTTCTGCCTACAGCTCCTGGACAAGATCCTTTCATGTCAACTGGACCCTCTCCCAATGCTGGAATGGGAGACCCTTACAATCGCCCTCCTGCAACAGGAATGGGGCCACGTCAGCAGTATGCATATGGATCTGGATTTGAAAGGAGGTAAATGTTTGGAGTAACAAACACTAACATACTTTGCTTGGAGTGTAGGATTCTGAGGGGTGACCTTATGGAGGATTCATGAGGGTTATGAATAAAGTGAATACTCAGTCTTTTCCCCTCAGGGTAGAGGATTCTAAAACTAGAGGGGACAGTTTTAGTGAGAGGGGAGAGTTATAAGAGAGATCTCTGCAACTTTTTCCATTCAGGATAGTCTGTATCTGAAATGAGCTACCAAAAGAAACTATAAAAGCAGATACAATTATGACTTTTAAAAGACATTTAGACAAATGCGGATAGGATAGATTTAGACGGCTATGGGCCAAATGTAGAGAAATGAGACAATCTCAGCATGCCAACTTGATCGGCATGGACAAACGAGGTAGACCAAAGGTATTGTTTCCATGCTGTAGAGCTCTAAGACTCTTGACTCCATAACTTCCTCTGGGGTTAACTGTTAATTGCTAAATGGTAACCAAAGTTACACTTAATTTATGACGTTGAACTAATTTATTATAAGTACTTTGCCATGGCTAATAAAGGATTGCATCCAATATATTTTGATTAGGCCATTCTGTTAAATAAAATGTTCATAATTTTTATAAATCATTTGAGTGTCTATTCGGTTACGAGCAAATCAACTGTAGTGTGTTTGCACTTTTTTTTATTGCTGTATTTTTCCACTCCTGAAAATATCCTCATTAATTTGCATGTTTTCACTCGCAAAGTTGTAGCATATGCATCCCATTCTTGCATGACTCTTGTCATGCCTATGAAAGTAATGCATCCAGAATGTTTTTAACTACCATATTGACCTATCCTGCTTTCTTTGAGAATCTGTAGACTCGCATTTCAAGGTCCCCGTTTCTGTATGTAATTACTTAATGTAATCTTATTTATCGTATATTCCCAAGACTTTTTGTTCTTCCCAAATGTTTACCTCGCATTGGGACTAAATTCCTTATTCTACTTTTCTGTCCAACAAATGGGACACTTTCTCTCTTCCCGCAGCCTGAAGCTTTCTTCCACTGTAATTCGCACAGCCAATATTTTATCTTGTATGCAATTTTCTCTACCATGTATTCTTTTAAGTCTTAAATCACAAATGTATTACAGAAACCAAAGGCTAAAGCACTGAGTAAGATGAATCTTGAATTGTCTCCTGCAGCAGACATTGATTTTGCAAAATTTATCCCCAGAGTGTCATTATTCTTTAGGTTCCAATTCTTGTCAGTTGATGGTGGAATGTTGTATCTAGAATGTTTCTAACCTGCCCTCTCAACCACCAGCCCAAATTTTAATCTTGTGCTTCCCTTCAACTTTATTTACTTAGGTCAGAACATGGGATGGGTCCAGAGGGGACAGTACAACCTAGTGTGGTGTCAGTCAATGCAGATTCCAGCATGTATTCTCCAAATCGTTACCAAGCCCAGCAGCGGTAAGTGTGGAATGCTTAAGTTGTTTCTTAAAAGTGGAATGTTTTTTGCGCATGCTACATTCAGAATGTCGTACCTTTTAATCAGAAATCTCTGCTGAATGTTAAGTGTTGTAGATGATTTGCGTAGGTCAAAGACGAAGATGAGCCAGCAATTTTTAGATAGCATAATATGTTATTTCTTTAATTCTGCTTTTGATTACTGAGCCCAGGGTGGTATTTTTGTCAAACTGTGAGCCATTGGTTAAGGGCCAATTTAGATTTCCTTGTCAATCAGCTGTAGAAATGCATTAGGGCCAGGGTAGTGCTCAACAGAAACACAATCCTTTTAAGTCTGGAAATTACTGCATGTAAAAGGATCAGAAATATTAATGGTTGACAGTCTTTTCCTAACTTGCAGTTCTCTCCCAGCAGGCCAATTATCACTAGATGGGTCTGCTCAATACTTCCTACCAAGAGTTAACATTTCAAGTAGAAAACTCCAGTGGGAGTTATTTTGTCAGTGTTGTGGCTACAGCTACTAATTTTGATTTTACTCTTGCCTTTCCACAAACCATAAAACCAGGCATGATCCTTATGGAAGTCAGTACTCTGGACAGGGAGCTCCAGCTGGACAGTCTTATTCTAACCAGCAACCTGGAATGTTTCCGCAACAGCAAGTAAGTACCCTGGTCTTTTGGGCTGATTAAATTATGCATGGAATTCTGACATAAAAAAACAGAAGGACATGTTAGTCTGGTCAGCCTCAATCAAATAGCTCCTATTTTAAAATGTTGTCATTTGTTGAAGCAGTTGATACCAGTAGTATGCTGTAGTTGGTCATCTTCAGATGTACTTGGTTCCAGTGCTTACATAACAGGTTTGTATGTCGCTTAATGGTTATTAGCAAAATAGAACAGTGGAAATCTAATCTACATTCGTCGGGCTAATCCTCCCTGAATATCTCCTGATACACACACAGCCATCTGTACTGATGTAATCAGACTTTCATAAAAACTCTTAGCCATTAGTTAACCCATTGTTGCTGAACTGAGCTGGAAGTGAAATGTATCTAATAAGTTTGATATACCTTTGCATCACTTTATGTACTTTGGCATGATCTACATCAGATGAAATGCATGGAGATTATCCATGTTGAACATGAGAAAAACAAATAGGAATATTTTAAGGGTAGAGGAAAGGTGCAGCTGCCAGAGTGACCACTTCACGGCGTCAGAGATTCGGTTCCATCCTGTCTGTGGAGTTTGCACGTTCTCCCTGTGACTGCGGGTTTTCTCCCGGTGCTCTGGTTTCCTCCCACGTCCCAAAGACAAGGCGGATTTGTAGGTTAATTGGCCTCTGTAGATTGACCCTAGTGTGTAGGGTGTGGATGAGAAAGTGGGATGATATAGAACTAGTGTGAACGGCTAATCGATGGTTGGTCTGGACTCAAAGGGACAACGGGCCTGTTTCCATTCTGCATCTCTAACCTAAATTCCAATAAAATAGTTGTTATGGAGAAATTAGTAGATTTAGATGCTGAGTTTTACAAAGCATTAAATGCTAGTTTTGTTTATTATTATGTGTACCGAGGTACAGTGAAATGCATTTTTTTTTTTAACGTGCTGTCCAGTCAGCAAAAAGACTATACATGATTACCATCAGTGTGCAGAGACAGAAAAGGTATAGCAAGATACAGTCCAGTAAAGTCCGATTAAAGACAGTTTGAAGGTGTCCATAGATAGACGGGAAATCAGGACCGCTCTCTAGTTGGTGATAGGATGGTTCCGTTGCCTGATACCAGCTATGCGCAGATAGGAAGAACAATGATCAACTGTTAATCTCAAAGGAATTTCTCAATGGAGAGGCAGTGACTTAGGTAGGGTAACTTAGCAAGGGTAGGGTAACTTAGCAAGTTAGTCAGCATCCCTGGAAAACATGGAAAGGTGATGCTTCGGGTCTGGACTCTTCAGTCTGAAGAAGAGTCCTGACCCGAAACGCGTACAGTTTTGGTCTCCAAATCTGAGGAAAGACATTCTTGCCATAGAGGGGGTACAGAGAAGGTTCACCAGACTGATTCCTGGGATGTCAGGACTTTCATATGAGGAAAGACTGGATAGACTCTGCTTGTACTAGCTAGAATTTAGAAGATTGAGGGGGGATCTTATAGAAACTTACAAAATACTTAAGGGGTTGGACAGGCTAGATGCAGGAATATTGTTCCCGATGTTGGGGAGGTCCAGAACAAGGGGTCACAGTTTAAGGATAAGGGGGAATTCCTTTACGACTGAGATGAGGAAAACATTTTTCACACAGAGTGGTGAGTCATTGGAATTCTCTGCCACAAAAGGTAGTTGAGGCCAGTTCATTGGCTATATTTACGAGGGAGTTAGATGTGGCCCTTGTGGCTAAAGGGATCAGGGGTATGGAGAGAAGGCAGGTACAGGATACTGAGTTGAATGATCAGCCATGATCATATTGAATGGCGGTGCAGGCTCGAAGGGCCGAATGGCCTACTCCTGCACCTATTTTCTATGTTTCTATGTAATTTATCTATGTTCTCCAGGGATTCTGTCTGACCTGCTGAATTTCTTGTTTTGTAAACCAGCATCTGCAGTTTTCTCTCCAAAGGGGAGGAAGTATTACTTCATATGTAGTGCCCACAAAGTTTCTTGACTTTTGTTGTGGAAAGCTCAATTAAAGAATATATTAGCGAAGGAGGATTTATATATTTTTTAGAAAGTTAACCAAAGCTCCAGGAATTAAGAGGACATGCTGTAAGATTGCAGCTTGTATTTCCTTAAATTTGATGGATGATCTGATGCTATTAAAAATCATAAATGCAGGTCAGCCAAATCAGTGGTGGGGGAACATAGCGCACGGGATATAATTTTCACTAGTAAAGTTAGAATAAACACTTTTTACACAAGATGATGAAGTGTGAAAAGCTTTCCCTAAATAATTTGATGCTGTGGATTAGTTACACATTTCAAGACTGAAATCAGTAAACTGTTGTGCCTTGATCTGAGGAATATAAATTGGAGGGAAATAATTAGGGCTGAGAGACCTTTCCCATTTTACAAATACAGGGCAGTAGAAAGTTTAATTGGGGCACAACTACTTGCAGTGCAGTTCAGCAATTGGTTGTAATCTGCCAGTTTGCACAATAGATATTATTCATAGCTGAGGGAGTGAACTAATCATTTAGGAGAGGAAATTAGGCCAAACTTCAAAACAGCCAAACATTCCAACAATATGAACACTCATTTCTTTAGAGCCTACTTTATTATAGGGGATTCAGGGCTGAAATTCCTGGGCTGATTCTTATGTACCTAAAGTTAATGAAGTGACTTTTCAGCAAGATTAAGTTACTAGATTAAATGATCTCTGCATTGCACAGTTGCCTATTTTTAAGGTTCAGATTTTATGCTGCTAGAATCATTTTATTTGTAAGAAATTTAAGATATCTGAACACTCTTGTATAATTTTTGTCAGAACTTCAAGCGACAAATGGATGGAACGTATGGGCCTCCGGCCAAGAGGCATGAGGGTGAAATATATGGAATGTCCTACACTGCCCAGCAATCACAACAAGATATGTATAACCAGTATAGCAATGCCTATCCAGGTACTGATCGCCGGCCAGTGCAGAATCAGTTTCCATTTCAGTATGGCAGAGAGAGAATGCAAGGTCCCCCTGGCGCAGCCACTTCACAGCCAGTGCCCCCACAGATGATGGGAGGTCCATTGCAGTCACCACCAGAAGGACCACAAGGAACGGTGTGGCCGGGGCGAAATGACATGACTTACAACTATCCCAACCGACAAGGTCCTGGTACTCCACCACAAGCTCCAGCATATCATAGCATGAATCGTTCCGAGGAGATGATTGGACCTGATCAGAGAATGAACCATGAAGGCCAATGGGCTTCCCATGTTAACCAGCGTCAGCAATCTTTCACCCCGTCTGCACCTCTACCACCAATTACAAGACCATCACAGTCTACCTACCAAACTCCTCCGTCAGTGCCAAATCATATCTCCCAAGTGTCCAGTCCAGCTCCCATGCAGAGACCACTGGAAAACCGCACTTCACCCAGCAAATCGCCATTTATCTATTCAGGAATGAAGATGCAAAAAGTTGGACCCCCCATGCCTGCATCTCATATTTCTGGGCCCTCTGTGCAGCCACCACTGATAAGACGAGACATCACGTTCCCTCCTGGTTCAGTTGAAGCATCTCAGCCAGCCCTGAAACCTCGCCGGAGACTCACCACCAAGGATGTTGGTAAGTGATATTAAAATGGTAGTAGTCATTGCTCAGATCAATTAGATTGGGAGCTCTTTCCTAATACTAAATTAAGTCCAAGTAAAATGGAACTTGTTTTTTCCCCTGTAATTTAGGTATTTAGGTGAATTTAGGTATTTTGGAATTAGAGCTTTGATTAGATATGACACGGGTTAAATGCGCAGTTCAATATGTCCATTGTGTTCATTCTGGGTAAGATTCTCAGTTTAAGCTTCTGTGTTTGCAGTTAACTGCAGTAGTTTGCTGTATCTTTAAATGTAGTCCAGTCAGCTTGAATTTGTGGCACATTTATCTTTGAAAGATGCACTGTTTCTAGTTATATTTTCTGTACACTTAAAATGCTTTAAATTTGAGATGAGCGAGCAATAAACTAACTTTGCTATTTTAACACATGTTTAGAGTCTGATGTTGCTGTGACATTGATGTTGCTCTATGACCTTTGGTACAAGTGACTGATCCTTTCTTTGATCTACCTCCATTGAGGAATTTGCTGTAGATCTGGACAACAGATTCTGATTAAGGTTATCTGGCTTAGTGCTGCTGCTGCTGCAAGCCTGACCCTAGACCCTCCACAATGCCAGATGTGAAGTTAGAGAATGAGTTCAGGACTACTAGAATTTACTTTGCTTCCCATAGCAGTCAAATGCTCAACATTTCAAGAAAAATTAGTTCTGGAGCAAGTCTGGTGTAAGGATTCTGGGAAAAGAGCCAGCGCAGGTTTAGTGGGTCAAGTGGGTGCCTCCAATACCACATCCTGTCAGTTGACCAAACAAAATAGTATTAGTATCTCATTTGTTAAGAGGTTTTAAGTTATTGAGTGGAATGGTCTGCTGGGCGATTTGAGAAGTAGTTGGTTCATATTCAGATGGGATTTCGACCTTGTAGAAAATGGAGAAAAGGGGAGGTACCTTTTGTTCTGAGTTCGGAGAATTCACGAGTTAATATGGAGATGGAATGATGCATTGTACAATGAAGATACAAAGACAAGAAAAATGAAGCATCTGTGGGCTTGAAGACACAAGACACAACACAAGAATATTTTATCTTGAGTATCTTTGCCATAAGCATTGTGCTGTTCAATGATAACGTAGTCACTTCCACACATCCAGGTGAAGGAACAATCTTATCCAGGCTCTGAGTAAAACATGCTGCAGAGAAACGGGGTCTGATTTTTCAGCAAAGTTTGGGATTGAAATCAGATAGATCAGCTGGTTCCTGCACATTTGAATTATAAATCGGTCTTTCGAGCAGTAATGTTGACCATAGTATTACAATGTAGAAGGAGAGATATTGCAATAATGTATAATGCATGTGTTGGACATGTGTTCATGTGGTAGGTCTTTCCCCGATTGTGGTTTCAGCATCATTCTTTGTTCCATTCCCAGGCACCCCAGAGGCTTGGCGGGTGATGATGTCCCTTAAATCTGGCCTCCTGGCTGAAAGTACATGGGCCTTGGACACCATTAATATTTTATTGTACGATGATAGCAGTGTAGCCACCTTCACGTTATCTCAGGTAAGTAAACTACATGAGACCAAAAATAAACCTTGAATATGGGGAAAATCAGGTTGCTAAGCATGGAGTTTGAGATGGAAATCCGAGAAATGAGTTTAATTTTGACACGGCAGATTAAACTGTAGTACCACTGCCTGGTGAACTATCCAGATAGAATAAACTTATTCCAGTGGTGACTCCAGGCATTGGTTGATTTTGGATGGACTTAAAGCCCAGACAAAATGCAATATTAAAACTGAATTAAAGCATTTACAAGTGTTGGTGTCTTCCAAGTGCTCTGGCTACTATGCATGCTTTCTGTGCTGCCCTTCTGATATTTTTGGAAGCCTGTACATCTGAAATATTAGCAAGAAATTTGGCACTGCTACCGGATGTGGTATTTAAGCCGATGTCAAAACGCATTGAATCCCTTGGTGCAATGATTCCTTCTCTGAATTGTATTTGCGCCACATCATCCCGAGTTACCATGCTGTGCCATTATTAATTAACAATATTCTTTAAAATCTCGACCTTGTCCTGATAGTGCATGAACGGGGAGCATGCATTAGAGTACTCGAGTACCAGGCCAGACTTGCTAGGGGAGAGGTGGAAGGAGGCTTATGGAGAACTTTGAAATGCAGGGCTGGTTACTATTCCTTGCCTTTTCTGTACTTTCTAATAAAAAGGAATCTGTTTTGTTCCTCTCCACAACTCATTCTTTGAATGTTGCAGTCTGGGTGTGATTTTAACACTGATATCAGTCTTGCATGCTATGGTTCAATATATTAAATTATTGTTTCATCAAACTATTTCAGCTCAAAAGAGGGGTTGTTGAGAAAGGTGATGTTAGGTGGCACATTATCCCTTTGCCCTGCTGGTTAGACCATTAGGAACCTCATTTGGAACTCCCCCAACCTTGGACTGCAGTCCATAACTGCATTGGTCCACATGGTCCATTCATTGGGTTGCAAGGCAACTGGTGCAAAATGTTTCTTTCAACAGGTTTGATGTTTAAAGTTTGGGCAGATCAGAATGAGCTTCATTGAGAATTATACATAATAGCTGTGCCCACTGGTACGATTTGCTGACTAAAATGCGGCATTGTTCCATTCAAGGGATTAATTGATATCTGACCTTGATGGGAAAATAATTTTGTAGGAGTTGGCTTTCAATGGCAAGTCCATGCCTTAAGTCAGTTTGCAAATTATTTCCCTCCCAGGTGTAAAGTGCAATAAGTGTAAAGTGCAGTCAGTATTACTGATAGAACCAGAAACTATTTCCAAAACACATGGCCCAATCAATCCATGTCTGTGTTGATGATCTTGTGATGATGCTACATGGAGATATTGTATCTAGTTTTAGGTGAGATGTTTCTAATAAAAATATAAAGGGTCCTTCACTTTCTAAACAATGCAAAAACAAAGGCAGTTGTGCTTAACCTTTATAAATTACAAGTTAAACTTTCAGCTATTGTGTCCAATTCTGAAATTGTGTGATGATGAAAGAAGATAGTTTGCAAAGAAACTGGGGAACAAAGATTGTTCTCAAATCAGAAAAGGTTAATGGGAGATTTGATAGACATCCTCAAAGCCACAAAGGGTTTTGACAAAGTAAATTGGAATCGGTTGTTTCCATTCAAAAAATGGTTGCTTATTAGAGTACATCAAAAATAATTGGCTAAAGAATCAAAAAAGGAATTGAACTATTTATGCAGCATGTTGTGATCTAGAATATATGGCCTTAAGATATTGAAGCAAATTCAATGCTAACCTTTTAAAATGGAATTGCTTGTATACTTGAAAGAGCAAAATTTGAAGGAGACAAAGCAAACAAATGGGACTAATTGGATCGCTCTGTCAAAGAACCCATGAGCTGAATGGTGTCCTGTGCTGTATGATTCTATGAACACACACGGCAGGGTTTACATGAATAATGGCCTCTTAATTAGCATTGCTTGTGAATCTGCAGGCGAGCGAAAGCCTGTGCATTCAGGAAGGGAGGCGAGGTTGAAAATAATACAGTAAAACTTCCTAAAGTAATTAATGGGTAAAAAATAGTAGTGATTAGATTTATTGAGTTTTCAATTTATGCAGTAGAGCTCTAAGTATCACTGCAGGATTGTTGCAACTCTAATCCCTTGAGCCCAAGCACAGTGCACATGCTTTATCTGTTGCCAGTATCAAGAGCAAGCATATTGTGACACTTGACTGAGAGTTTTCTTTATTCCTTTGGCGGATGTGTATCCGCTGCTTGTCCAAACTTGAGACTAATGTGCTGCCATCTTGAACTCCTGTAATCCTTCTGGTGGAAGGCTGTACATTGGTCCGTGAGTAGGGAGCTCCAGTATTTAAACTACTACATCAAAGTACAGTGATAGTGGGTGAAGTATGGCAGGTGAGGAATCTGCACACCACAGATCCCAATCTTCCTACTACCCTTGAGGTTTGTCCCAGGATTGAAACTGGCACCAAGATGACATTGTGCTGAAGCCTGCTCTCCTTCGCTGCTTCATGATGTTGGTCTGTGCTTGTCACCTCACTTGTGTTTTATTTTTTCCTAGTTACCCGGATTCTTGGAGCTTCTGGTGGAATATTTCCGGAAATGCTTGATTGAAATATTTGGAATCCTGAAGGAGTACGAGATTGGACATCCCGGCCAAAAGACACTCCTGGATCCAGAGCTGTTTGGGAAAGTAAAGGAACCATCAGAGCTTGAGACAGGGGGAGACAGGGAACACATCAGTGAAGAGGAAATGGCAGCTAATCTAACTGAAGATGCAACGGCCATTGAGAATGCAGAAAAGAATCCCAAGCATGTCAGCAAGTTTGACAGACTTCCTGTGAAAATGGTTATAAAGGATGATCTATTTGTGGTAGATAATTCAGATAAATTGGGTAGGGTACAGGAGTTTGACAGTGGTTTGCTACACTGGCAGATTGGGGGAGGTGACACTACGGAACACATCCAAACACACTTTGAGAGTAAGACACAGGTACCCCTGCGGAAACGAACCATGACCCATAAGGGATCCACAAAAAGGCACGCAGCTGAAAGCAAAAAAGGGACCGAAGGAATCGCTGAGGCAACAGTGAGTGGTGAGGAGTCCGAGAAAAGCATAACTGCGACCATAGATGATGTTCTGTCAGCGAGGCCTGGCTCCTTAAACAAGGAAGCAGTTAACGGGTCAGTAGAGGGAAACACAGATAACAACAAGTTTCCTTTTGCTATTCATCAGGCACAAAGTCATAAAAATATAAAAATTCTGGAGGACGAGCCGTGCAGCCGGGATGAGGTGCCGTTATGTATGATGGCCGACTGGCAGGACTCTTTAGCGAAGCGGTGTATTTGTATATCAAACATTATCCGCAGCTTGTCGTTTGTGCCTGGGAATGACGCAGAGTTGTCAAAGCACCCTGGCTTGCTGCTTATCTTGGGCAAGCTTATATTGCAGCATCACGAGCACCCAGAACGGAAACAAACGCCGTTAACATACGAGAAGGAGGATGAGGAGGATGAAGGTGTAAGCTGCGATCGTGATGAATGGTGGTGGGACTGTTTAGAAGTATTACGGGAAAACACTCTTGTCACAATGGCCAATATTTCTGGGCAGTTGGACCTGTCTCTGTATCCAGAGAGTATCTGCCTGCCACTTCTGGATGGATTGTTGCACTGGGCTGTGTGTCCTGCAGCGGAGGCCCAAGACCCTTTCCCAACGCTAGGCCCCAATTCAATTCTCTCTCCCCAGAGACTCGTCCTGGAGAGCTTGTGTAAACTTAGTATCCAGGACAATAATGTGGACCTCATCCTGGCAACGCCTCCCTTTAGCCGCTTGGAGAAACTTTATGGGATACTGGTCCGGCTCATTGGGGAACGCAAAAGCCAGGTGTGCCGTGAAATGTGTATGGTACTGTTGGCAAATCTGGCGCAAGGAGACAGCTTGGCTGCCAGAGCAATTGCCGTTCGTAAGGGAAGCATCAGTAACCTACTGGGCTTTTTGGAGGATAGTCTTGCAGCCACTCAACTCCAGCAGAGTCAGCCCAGCCTGATGCACTTGCAAACTGCACCTATTGAGCCAACAAGTATGGACATGATGCGGCGGGCAGCCAAGGCCCTGCTAGCAATGGCAAAAGTAGAAGAAAACCACTCTGAGTTCACGTTGCATGAGGCACGACTGCTAGATATCTCTGTATCGCCTCTCCTGAACTCACTGGTTACAAATGTAATTTGTGATGTACTCTTCATGATCGGCCAGTCATGACAGCTGTGGGAACCTTACTGTGTGTGTGCGTGATTGGAGATCTTTGAATCGACTGTTTCTGTCTTTATTTATGCAAAAACCACCTCTGTTCCCAAAACTTGCCCCACCTATTCTTAATAATGGAAGGATATCGTAGTCATTTTGATCAAGTACCAGAGGGGGGAAAAAAAAGATGAATGTTTGCTGCCTGTGTATAAGTCAGAAATTTTTTAACCAAAGTTGCTGTCTCATTTGCAGCGAGTTTGGGAGAATGCCTCATCCTCGGGCATCCCTCCCTGGAGGGCCCTGCTTCAAAATTTTTATGGTAAATTTTGGAAGCTAAATGACTTGGGAAATCTTTGGTTCAGTGCTGTGCTCTTGGATTGTAATTCAACCACTGGAAGGTGGCTCATGAGAAGCTCTGTGTACATTATGCAGGAGACAGCCTACACATTAAACCCTGAACATATGTAACCTTTGACCAGCTGTAAACAATATTTCACATTGAACAATGCTGGTTTGGCAGCGAACTGTAGTTTTAAAACATTTTTTAGTTTACAGTAAACGTGAAAAAAGGCTTTTCCCCTTCTCAAAGTATCGTGTGTATCTACACCACCTCCCCTTGATTGTATGGACTTTTCCTCTTTCACTTCCTGACTGATTTTAAACTGCAGCTACAGCCCCTGAGCTGTGATTGTATATAGAAGTTGTACAATGCACATACCCTCAAAGTTGGTTGTTTTTTTCCTTCTCTCGTAGAATGAGGTTTACAATTTTCATGACATGGTCAAGCAAAAAGTGATAGCTTTTATTTCCATCGGCCATATCCTGCGAGGGTAATGTACAAGTTTCTGTATGTATAAAGTTGTGCTCTAGTTCAAGGAGAGCAACAGATCACGTTTTTCCTTTATAATCAAGGTGTGGAAAAAGTTTAGGTTCAGTTGAAGCTCACAAAAAATAATGAAGAAACACAATTTGAGATTTTTCAGTGCTATGAAATCTGCATATTTGTATTTCAGACAATGTAGCTAAAACTTGATGTAAATTCCTCCTTTTTCCTTTGGCTTAATGAATATCATTTATTCAGTATGAAATCTTTATACTATATGTTCCACGTGTTAAGAATAAATGTACATTAAATCTTGGTAAGAGCTGTGGCGGTTTTCGTTTAATTCCACAGGTATGAAGGGATGCCTCTTTCGATGGCTATGACAAGTGTACGTGGGATAAAGGTTGAAGAGACGGTCATTTGGATCACTGGACTGCATTGTCAAGTGGGCCCATCCTGCATCTTTGTTTGCACGCCAGCATCACTGGCTTATAGAAAGAACAGTTGTTAGGTGCCTACTCCTTTACACTCATGCAGTTTATTCTGGAAAGTTAGAACTCGAGTAGAAGAAGCTGTGATATATAGATTGACCACTTGAAGAAATGCTAATATCTTGGTAAAAGAGCTTCAATAAGTACATTGGATTTTCAATAACTGTGTTGGTTTTGGACTATGCAAATCATTTGAGGAGAATGCTCCTCCATTCCGAACATCCAGCGAATGTGATTAAATAAATAAATAGCAGGGAATCAGTAAATGGATCAGATGCCAAAGTAAATGGTAACGAATCATGTACATGAGCCCAGCTGTAGGTGCTCAGGTAATTTGTGAGCATGGTATTTAACAGATTGATTTGAGGACCTAGAAACTACCCCAGTAAAAGTCCTGGGGATTGATTACAAAGTCACTGCAATTGTAGGACTTGAAGGCTCTTAAACTTTACACAGGAATTTTACTTTATCCAACATTAAATGCGCAGCATCTTAAATTACAAGAATGTAAACAGCACATTTATACATGTTCAAGGAGTTGTTGCACTGAAGCTTTTTGTCTTTGGGTGCTACCATTTTCTGTTCCCAACAATGCTACTACATACAATTACATTACTACTTTTTGTTTGCCACTATGCAAACATTAGCAAACAATGTATTGTCCTGTGGGAACATTGACTTCTACCTGCACCTGATGTCTGTGACTCGATGTTACTAAAATAAAATGATGGAGAGAGGCAGTCTGACTGATCTCCCCTCCCATCTATGGTTTATTGGGGCCTGTTTCCTTTCACCTTGGAGAGATCAATTGATGCAGGACAGGTGCTGAAACAAACCCGCAATTGCCTTGGATATCAGATTGAGCAGTTATATTTCTTATAAAGGAAAATAACCCTAGGACTGAAGGAAGCACTGGATATCTGCAGTTGACTGCGAATATAACAGTATGGTCTTGAGGAGTAGAAAGGCAAAGGAACAAAATCAAGAGTAACAATTTTTGATTTTTAAATCAAAATTTTGTAGGAGCAGCCAGCACGCTTTAACTGTAATATTCCTGTTTTCATCGGCATGAAGTCTGCTCTTGGTGAAACTTTTAGAGTAGACTCTGTTTTCAGCAGTTCCTGGTAGTATTGACTCTGTCCCATTGTGTTCAGCTGCTCTCATCGGTCCCTATACAAGGCAACACCTCTCCGTGTATATAAAATTACATTGAATGCAGAGCATGGAGATGAGTAACTCGGCCTAAGCTTGTGTAGGAGAGAACTGCAGGAGCTGGTTTAAATCAAAGATAGACCCAAAACCCTGGTGCAACTCAGTGGAACAGGCAGCATCGCTGGAGAGAAGGAATGGGTGACGTTTCGTGGTCGAGACCCTTGCTTGGCTCTATACTCCACACATGTCTCTTCCTATTTCATTTCCCTTCACTGCTTGAGCAGACATTGCTATTTATCCTGGAATAAACTGTCTGGCTGTGTGCAGTGTGGAGCCCGAATCATCAGTATTCTAAAATTGTGTGACAATATTGGCTGGTTTTAATGTGGGAGGCTGTTGATATTGTGGAAGTAGCAGGAGAAAGTATGTCAACTCTCATGGTATGTATTTCCTAATTTTTTTACTTTTCTACTAATTTTTCTACTTCCCCATACCACCAGAGAGGTGATATTTGATATTATATTGAATTTCACTAATCAAAATATCCCTAGTTTAACCTGAATTTCTGCCCCTATTATAACTATAGAGACTGGTACCATATTAAATGACTGTGATCCAGTGATGGCAACTGATGATTTAAGAGATAGTTAGATAGGGGCTAATGGAGTCAAAGGATATGGGGAGAAGGCAGGCACGCGTTATTGATGGGGGACGATCAGCCATGATCACAATGAATGGCGGTGCTGGCTCGAAGGGCCGAATGGCCTCCTGCACCTATTTTCTCTGTTCCTATGTCTATGTTTCTATGATCTGGATATGTTGGTTCAAATGTCATCTATTGGATTTAAAGTTTTTGATAACAGAGCAAAAGCTGGCAACTGGGATTAGCTGTTTTGACTAGTAAGGATGCAACAAGTTGAATTACTTCCTGTAATAAATTTAATCTAAGAATTAACTGAAAATATTGGGTCCCTTAGAATCATCTTATTATATTGCCAAGACTTGGGTAAAGCAGCTAACATTTCCAATTATATGTTAATATTTGTGAGGGCAACATATTTGATTCACTTGGATGCAGATACTGAATGCAGATACTGATCCGTTGCTGATACTGAAATTGAGGTCAATTGAAGACCAAAAAAACATTAAACATGCAGAAAGAATAGCAATAAAGTTCAGTCTGACGAAGGGTCTCAACCTTTAACATTCACCTATTCCTTTTCTCCCGAGGTGCTGCCTGACTTGCTGAGTTACTCCAGCATTTTGTGTCTATCTTCAGTGTAAACTAGCATCTGCAGTTCCTTCTGAATTAAAGCAGGAACGGGGTACTGATTTTGGATGATTAGCCATGATCATATTGAATGGCGGTGCTGGCTTGCAGGGCCGAATGGCCTACTCCTGCACCTATTTTCTATGTTTCTATCTCCCGGCTGCTAATCATTTTAACTCCCCTTCCCATTCCCATCATGGCCTTTATATTCTGGGCCGCCTCCATTGTTAGAGTGGTCACATGCAAACTGACGGAACACCACCTTGTATACCACTTGGGGAGCTTACAACCCAATGGAATGAACAATGAATTCTGCAATTTTAGATAACCTAAAAAAACCCTACCAGCTCTCCCCCACATCCCTGTGCCCCACATGGACTCCAACCTATTTCCTTCTCCTACAGCCCTGCTGTTTTCCCCTTAGGTTCACAATTCACAACTCTTCAATCCTGTTTCTCACTTTTAATCTTTGTTCCAACCATCTGCCTATCAAACAAAAAACCTTGCCTGTCTCCAAGACAAAGCCACGCTTTGTCTTGCCTCGAAGTTTTCTTCCCTCTTCCCCCCCCCCCCCCCCCCCCCAATCTCCCTCCACACACAGAAAATCTGAAGAAGGATCTTAATCTGAAATAACACCTATTCATGTTCTCCAAAGATGCGGCCTGACCTGCTGAGATACTCCAGCACTTTATGTCCTTTTGTATACTCTTAACTTAATTTTTCTGCTTTTATCTCTTGTTTTCAGTATCTCCTGTTTAAAATGATCCATTCTTTACAGTTTGAGTAAAATAGTGGAAAAAAATTCAATAGATTGCCAGCCAGTAAAATTGAATAAATTAGCAGGGAAATTGCAAAAGTGCTAAAATAACAAAAATGGGGATCTTCAACTGTGGAAATAGAAACTGGGATAGTGATATTCGCGCAATGGATGCAGGGATTATGCTTGGGAGAACTTTATTGAGCTGCGTGTTTCTATCATATTGATAGGCAGCATTGTGTAGGATGGAATTGCAGATGAACAGACACAAAGTCTTAAGTCTGCAACTTAATGGGTCAGGCAGCACCCCCGGAGAAAAGGAATAGGTGACATTTTGTGTCGAAACCCTTCGGAGAATTGTAGATAGGTAAAGACCAGGACAAAACAAGGGGGGCAACAGGTGGCCAACGAAATGTGGAGCCCATAATCCCCCATAGATAGCTGGGGAAGGAGTGATAATGATGGGATGCAGAATGTGGGATGATGGGGGTGGGATGGGGTGGGGACGATGAGAGATGGAAGGATATATCATTATTCCAATTTTTTTTTAAAAATTAGTCAATGGAGAAGGGTCATTTTTAATTGGATGAGAACATATATGATGAGTAAATAAGAATCAAATCTTGGCAGGTAAAACTAATTTAAAAAGGTAGAGATTCAGATGCTATCTACATACGAGGGAGATGTTTGGAGAAATTAAAACTAACGCTACTTAGATGATCAAAATGGTAAGTACATTTAAAGAAAAACAATTAGCAGATGCAAGTTGTTAATACAAGGGAGACCCAGGCCAATTCGATGAGGTTCAGTGGTGAAGTCTTTTATTTAAAAAAGTGAATGAGGGACTAAACCAAAGATCTTGCAGAGGCAGAAGATCTGGCTAAGGTACTAAATGATTTGCATTAGCTTTTTTTGCAAGGAAGTAGTTGAGATTCTGCATGCGTTTAAGCTAGATGAAATGAAAGGCTAGCTGTATTTGAAAATGGTTGCAGCACCTGGTCCATGTGGAATGCTTCTCAGATTAATGAGGAAAACAATGGAGGAAATGAGAGGGGTGTCTGAGGATTGAAAAGATGCAAATATGCACCCAGATTCCAAAAGATCCATACAGGGATAAACATTGCAAATATTGGCCATTTAGTTTAACCTCCAAGGTGGCGAATGTTCTAAAACAGGACAGAAGTGTAGTTACTTGTCCAAGTATAATTAGAGAAAATTGATTTGTTAAATGCAAATTATATCTTGACTAACTAGTTTTTTTTACACCAAGGTAATAGAAGTGTTGCTGCAGTGGACTTTCAAAATATTTGATGTCTCATGTCTCATTATTTAGAGCTATTCCATAAAAGGGATTATAGCAGCATGGATACGAAGTGGCTAAGGACCAAGAAAACAAGAGAGATTGCTTTTTTTGGACTGGAGGCAAGTGCACAGATAAGGATTGGTACTAGAACTATAAATGAACACCATTCTAAAAAGGGTTCACTGTGGGTATATTTTACTTTTTCATGTTCCCTTGTGTGCATCATTTGTTGAATGTGGCAGAACATGTTGAAAATGCGGTTTTAAAGCAAATGTACATGGGATCCTGAGCTTTAAAATTATGGAATACAGGAGCAAGGAAGTAATCAACATTTTTAAAAACGCTGGTTTGGATACAACAGGAATATTGATTGTGGGTCTTACACTATAAAAATCTAAAAGTTTTAAGGGGGTGTAGATACTGGCTGAGATATATGAATCTTACTAGATATGGTGCCAGAAGGCTGATGGGTGGCTAATATGCCTCTAAAAAGAGTTGCAAAGAAAAACCTGGGAACTATCGACCAGTGAGCCTAACATTTGTGGTAGGAAAGGATTCTGAGGGATAGGAATTGCATGCATTTGGAAAGATGGACTTACTGGGATAGAAACATGGAAAATAGGTGCACGAGTAGGCCATTTGGCCCTTCAAGCCAGCACCACCATTCAATATGATCATGGTTAATCATCCAAAATCAGTACCCTATTCCTACTTTCTCCCCATATCAATTGATTTCATTAGCCCTAAGAGCTATAACTAACTCTTGAATACATCCAGTGAATTGACCTCCACTGCCTTCTGTGGTGGAGAATTCCACAGATTCACAATTCTCTGGGTGAAAATGTTTTTCCACATGTCAGTCCTAAATGGCCTACGCCTTATTCTTAAACTGCGCCCCCCATTTCTGGACTCCCCCAACATCGGGAACATTTTTCCTGCATCTAGCCTGTCCAATCCCTTAAGAATTTTATACATTTCTATAAGATCCTCTCTCATCCTTCTAAATTCCAGTGAATACAAGCCCAGACGACCCATTCTTTCCTCGCATGTCAGTCCCGCCTCAGCATGGTTTGTGTTATGGGAGTTTGTGCCTCAAATTTGAGTATTTTTAAGTAACCAAGGTTACTTATATTTACTTTATTAGCCAAATATGTTTTGCAACATATGAGGAATTTGATTTGCCATATAGTCATACTAATAAAAATCTTCAGAACACACAATACATTTTAACATAAACATCCACCACAGTGACTCCCCCACATTCCTCACTGTGATGGAAGGCGAAAAAGAAGTTCAATCTCTTCCCTTCTTTGTCCTCCAGCGGTCGGGGCCTCTAAACCTTCCGTTGACGGGATGATCTTACTCCCGTAGCCGGTGGCGGGCCTCCTCATCGGAGCGTTCAAGCTCCTGCATAGGCCGGGGGAGGGGGGGATCTCAGCTCCCTCCTCGCCGGGCGATCTACCTCTGGTTGGGGCTAGTCGACGTCGTGCAGCTTCCGGAGCATTCCGACTCGGTCTCCCGAGACTGTGATCCCTTGATGTTGAAGTCCGCAGATGTTAAAGTTGGAGCGTTGATCCCAGGCAAGGGATCTGCCCCGATGGTAAGTCCATGCCCTGCGGTGGAGCTCAAAGTCAGTCCCGAGCAAAGCCTCCAGCTCCACGATGTTAGGCCGCAGAGCAACCAGAGATACGACCCAGAAAACAATTGTATCTCCGGCAGGGTAAGAGATTGAAAAAAAGTTTCCCCCGCCCACCCCCCACATAAAACAAACCAGAGAACATTAACACAAAGTTTTAAACCACTAAAAATAACAAAAAAAATGGACAAAAAGGACAAACAGATTGTAGGTGAGGCTACCATTGAAGCGCCACCTGGCGGTTGACGAGGGTTTTAGCATGAAACAAAAGCTTTTCACTGTACCTTGGAATATGTGACAATAAACTAAACAGGTGGTATAATCAGTGAAGAAGCTTATCAAGAATTATCAGTCTTTTGCCCAGAGAAGGGGAATCAAGAACTAGAGGACACGGGATTAAGGTGAATGGAGAAAGGTTTACTAAAAGGGCACCTTTTTCACACATGGTGAGTATGTGGAACGAGCTGCCAGAGGAGATAGTTGAGGCCGATATAATAACATTAAAAAGACACTTGGACAGGAAAGGTTTGGTGGGGATAAAAGTCGGGCATGGGGCAAATGGGCATAGCTTGGATAGGGCTTCTTGGGCATGGACAGGTTGAGCTGAAGGGCCTGTTTCTGCACTGTATGACTTTCAAAGTGATTCAGTACAATGAAGATGAGATTATTTTCCTTGGGTCAGAGAGATCATAAATTGGCAATGTCAAAATGCTCTGCCAGAGATGGTTGCAGAAGCAGATCCAGTTATCTACAAAACTGAGCTGGATATGTACTTGCAGTGCTTTGTGAGAGGTGGCATTAGTAGGACTGGTCGTGCATACCACTGGAATGGACTTGGGAGTGCATGGCCTCCTCCCATTTGTGGGGTTAAATGCATAGGCTAACAAAACTTCTGATCCTAAGAATATAGAAGTCCTGGATATTGATGAAAAGAGGCAAGATAAAACAATTTGAATCTGGGCAAATCTTACTTTTACCAGCACATTTTCTATTGAAATGTTAATGACCTTGTTCTGAAGGATATCCTGCATGAAACCATATCTCATTCTTATTGATTTCAAGCTTTGTTCAGTCCCCTTGTATCTTCTCTTAATTGCACCTTCCATGTAAACCCATTCCATATCCACGGCTCTTTCTTTGATCTTTGTCAACCTAGCCTTCATTCCTATGCTGGTGACAATACCATTTCTGATCAGTGCCTATGTTGCCACCTCTAACACATTTCACACAATGTGATGGGGGGATTCCAGGAGGTGAACAACAATATTCCAGGATGTACTATAATTAAAAAGGAGACAAAGGGAGTCTTATTAACCTTAACAATTGGATAAAGCCTAAGGACCTGATACACACAGCTTTTTTCTATCTTCAGTTTAAACCAGCATATGCTTTTAAGAGAGCTAGATAGGGTTCTTAAAAATAGCGGAGTCAGGGGATATGGGGAGAAGGCAGGAACGGGGTACTGATTGGGGATGATCAGCCATGATCACATTGAATGGCGGTGCTGGCACAAATAATTTGATTTATTTTCCCCAAAGGTGACACCATGCTTTGAATAAGGCAATGGAGTTGATAATTTCCCTTAATGAAGGTACTGGTAATGAGGATATTTAGTCTCAAGTGATAGCATAGTTGTAACAGGGAAGTGACACTAAGAGATGAGTCACACTTTCATTCAATGATAATAAAGATATGAAGGGCCAATTGTCCAGCAGCTTGATTGCCTCTAGGATCTTTTTATTGCCCATTTCTGTACTTTCAAACACTGTCTCAACTTGGGTGACTCCAATCAATACCCATGATTGTTACCCTGCAAATACAATATGAACTGGGCCCATCTGTTTCCACTAGAATCCCAACCATATATCTTCTCCATAACATGGACAATCTCTCCTACATAAACTTAATACCATTTTATTCTTCCTAAATGGAAAGTACTTCAGAAATTCATGATCGTTTTTTGCCCTCTAATCAAAGTTCTTGCAGCAGTGTCTCTGTGCGCAGATTGAGATGGGTTCTGTTGATAAAACTAATAATGCACAGTCGATAGCTCCCTCTGCAGGAATACACTAAATTTAATTAAACATACCCAAAAGAAGAGTTCCAACCCAAAAAAGTCACCAATTCATGTTCTACAGAGATGCCGCTTGACCCGTTTAGTTACTCCAGCACATTGTCTTTTTTTGTGCACAGGCAGCTGCAGTTCATTGTGTCTCCCACCTCTCCACTCTAGTTCGATCACATAGATAAATAAGACCTCACCAGAATTTTTCTGCAAGTTATGTTTTCTTAACAATCCAAATAATTTAAATAGGCTGATAGAAGAGTTAAGGGCCTGTCCCACTATACGAGTTTACCCAAGAGCTCTCCCGAGTTAAAAAAAAAAAAAATCAAACTCGTAAGTACGTAGCGGGTACGTTGGAGTTCGGGACATCTCTTAGCGGCTCATAACGCTAACAGCAGGTACTCTGGAAACGCAGTAAGCTCGTGAAGTTTTTTCATCATGTTGAAAAATGTCCATGAGAGCCCCAAGTACCTACGAGCGGCTATTATTGTAATTCTCCAAGTTCAAATCAGGGGAAACTCGGGATAACACTTGAATTAGCTCGTACAGTGGGACAGGCCCTTGAGGAACCATCAAATAAGTGCCAGTTTTCTCCTGGTCTACCTAACCAAAATTATACTTCTTGCTCCAGGAGAAGTGTCTGAACTTTTCATAGAACATTTCCTTGCAAACTAATGGAGCTCCTTTGCTAAATTGTCAATCTTTCCTGGATTGACTTTACTGGTTCTGCATAAAATGTAGTGATTTAATAGCAGGCCTTCCCATGTTGTCACATCTCCCTAACTCGTGAACATTTCCAACAGCAGCATCAGCTTCATGTCCCAGAACAACATAACAGATAGAGCCACCTCAAGCAGTCAGGGACCTCATATAACTGTCAACATTCAGGAATACAAGACATAGAGGGAATCTTAATTTATCTTTCTTTAATACTAATTCTCAAATTATTTCAACATCTGTCTGCTGACAGGGGCTCCGAACAATATCCTCTTCTAAAGAGTAAATGGACACATTTTTTTTGTTACCGATCTCAATCCGTGCTAGAGTTTTGCATTCTTTGCTGTGACATGTTGAACTACTGCTTCTGAGAAAGTGCCGTGTACTGGTATTAATTCTTTGCTGTTGAATTTAAGAGATTTCCTGGACACAAGAGGCTGCACATCCTCCCTCACCTCCATTCATGGATCTCTGAAGCCCTTTGAGGTGAGACAAAGGTACACATGCACCTCGCCTCCTGCATCCAGTGCCCACGTTTACATTGGCCAGACCAAGCGTAGACGAGGTGACTGTCTCACCAACTACTTGCTAATCCCATCTGATACTTTTCTTCCTAATCCCATACTGCCCTTTCTGTCCTGGGCCTCTTCATTGCCAGCATGAGGCCACATGCAAACTGGACCAACAACACCACATATTCCACTTGGGTAGTTTACAACGCAACGGTGTGAACATTGAATTCTCCAATTTTAAGTAATACCCCTCAAACTCCTCTTTGCTGCGCCCCTCTCTTCCTGGAATGCCACCATTTCTCCCGCGATCTCCCACCCGCTACTCGCCTGCTCCCTTAACATCCTCGTACACTATCCTCCCATATCCAAGTCCCTCATTTTAACCCCCCCACCCCACTGTTCCATTCCACCTATGTCCCCTCTGTCTTTACATTTCACTCCTACTGTTTCCTTATCTGACACTTTTTGGCTCCTCTTCACCACTTGCCTTTCACTTGCTCCACAGATCTGCCATTCACACCCCCCTCACTTGTATTCACCTATTCCTTGCCAGACTTTGTCCTGCCCCCACCTCTCCCAGTTTTCTCCCCCCTACAACAATCAGTCTGAAGAATGGTCCCAACACAAAATGTCACCTATCCTTCCCCTCCAGAACTTTTTTTGCTCGTGATTCAGCATCTGTGATTTCTTACAAGCTACATAAATGGCATTAACAGAATGACTGAAAGATTATGGCTTCAAACTGGTATTGATAACACTGGTGATTGACATAAGATGGACATAAAGTGTTGGAATAACTCAGGGAATTAGGCAGCATCTCTGGAGTAAAAGGGTGGGTGATGTTTTGTGTCAGGACATGTTGGTTAATTAAAACCATGCTATGTGTTTATATTTTAGAGGGTTGTTACATTTCATTAAATTAGTTGAAATTTAGTTAATTTAGTGTGTTTAAAGTTTCGGCACACTTGGGAGAAAACCAAGCCAATAATAGAGTGCATTAACCACAAAGCTCTTGTCCCTTATTGGTGCTGTGGCCCCTGGACCGTATGTTGTGCACTAGCAGTTTAAAGATTGGGAAATGAGCAACTATTTTTCTGTATGGGTTGCAATGTACAGTTGCAAGTCTCTAAAGCGTTCTCCAGGGTGAAATTTGGTTACTTTCTGAAAAAGTATGTACAACTCTCTTCCTGTTGATCAATGAGATAAAATGTCTTTATTTTCATTTGCTCTGGTTTATCTGCCAGTCATCTTGGTTTAAACTTGAGCTGTGGGAAGCACTGGCACATCAATAAGCTTCTTTCCTTTGTTACCATTATATGAAATTGTGATTAGTCCTTTACCTCAATAACACTTTTCTGCAGCAACCCTCTATTCCTTGATAACCACAGATTAAACTCTTAGTTCCCTACTCTTCTTTAGATAGTTCTCTTTGGAAATTCAGTGGTTTTCTTTCTTCCACCATATTCTCCCTCGTGTGTCTCTTTCCATCTGTTACTTCAAAGGGGAGGGATAACAACGTGATCCCACTACTTGCGACACCTTACCCTGTCTGCTTTCCGCAGAGATCCCTCCCTCCGGAACTCCCTGGTCAATTCGTCCCTTCCCACCCGTACCACCCCCTCTCCGGGCACTTTTCCTTGCAACCACAAGAAATGCTACACTTGTCGCTTTACCTCCCCCTTGACTCCATTCAAGGACCCAAGCAGTCTTTCCAGGTGCGGCAGAGGTTCACCTGCACCGCCTCCAACCTCATCTATTGCATCCACTGCTCTAGTTGTCAGTTGCTCTACGTCGGTGAGACCAAGCGTAGGCTTGGCGATCGCTTCGCCGAACACCTCCGCTCAGTTTGCAATAACCAACCTGATCTCCCGGTGGCTCAGCACTTCAACTCCCCCTCCCATTCCAAATCCGACCTTTCTGTCCTGGGCCTCCTCCATGGCCAGAGTGAGGACCACCGTAAATTGGAGGAGCAGCACCTCATATTTCGCTTGGGCAGTTTGCACCCCAGCGGTATGAACACTGACTTCGCTAATTTCAGGTAGTCCTTACTTTCTTCTCCCCTTCTCAACTATCCCTCAGCCCTCTGGCTCCACCTCTTCTTTTCTTCCCCACCCCCACCCTCACATCAGTCTGAAGAAGGGTTTCGACCTTCGCTCCATAGATGCTGCCTCACCTGCTGAGTTTCTCCAGCATTTTTGTCTACCTTCGATTTTCCAGCATCTGCAGCTCTTTCTTAAACATGCTGCCTGACTTGCTGAGCTACTCCAGCACTTTGTGTCTTTGTAAATCAGCATCTGCAGTTCCATGTACCTCAGGATTTCTGAATGGTCAGGCAGCAGATCAACTAGCATTACTTTCTTTCAGTGAAAGATAATTGCGATAGCAGTCTGCAGTTAGTCATGTGTGACCATTCCCATAAAGATGAACAGCATTCGTTCAGGCACCAACTTTACATTCAATGCACATTATCCACCGGCTGCCAGGTGGTCCTGCACCATTGCAGGGGAAGGGCAAGGAGGCTATGGAGAGATGGGTGAAAAGCTTCAGCAACTTTAATAACCTGTAATAGCATGAAAAACATGTCATATGCCTGCACATAGGGCCCCAGGTTTGGTTAGTATCATTGCACAGACTTCCAGAATATGTTGCATACAACTTTATTTCGCCGCTGGGAGTTCCTCGAGTCGATCAATTCTCTTAGCATCAGACTTGGAGATGAGAGATTCTGAGACAAAGAAACTGTAGTTGCTGGACTCTTGAGAATCTAAGACCCAGCCTGAAGAAGGATCCCAACTCGACGGGCCCTATCCACGCCCTCCACATGTCCTTACTGACCCGTTGAGTGCTTGCAGCACGTTATACGTTGATGGAGACTCTGAGACACACAGCCACCACTTGTCACTGCCAGTATCAAACATGGCCGCCGCTCCTCTCCTCCCATCCGGTGACGGGCGGACGCTGTCAGCTGTCGGCGGCGGTGCGGCCCGGCGTTCCTCGTGTGACGGTGAATGAGGCGGGAATGGTGACTGCAAGCCGGTCCGGGGGGAGCGGCCAGTGCGGGGGCCTCGCTCGGCCTCAGCCATCCAACGGTAACGTGGCTCCCAGCAGGAAACGGAAGTATCGCCATAACAACAGCGTCCGCACCGGGAGGGGGAGGGGGAGGGGAGAGGGTCCCAGCGAGGCTGAGGGTGACCTTAGAGTCATAGAGTGATACAGTGTGGAAACAGGCCCAACCTGCCCACACCCACCAACATGTCCCAGCTACACCTGTCCCACCTGCCTGCGTTTGGCCCATATCCCCCTAAACCTGTCCTATCCATGTACCCGTCCAAATGTTTCTTAAACATTGCAATAGTAGACACATACAAAATCATGAGAGGCATGGTCAGTATATGAGATATATGGTCAGTATATGAGATGGCCAGTCCTTTCCCCAGAGTAGGGGACTCAAGAACCAAAGGTCGGGTTTACGGTGAGAGGGGGAAGATTTAATGGGAACCAGAGGGGGAGGATTTAATAGGAACCTGAGGGGCAACTGTCTCACATGAGGTATATGGAATGTGCTGCCCGAGGAGGTCGTTGAGGCAGGTACTATAACAACATTTAAAAGACACTTGGACAGGTACATGGATAGGAAAGGTTTGGCGGAATATGAGCCAAATGGGATGATCTTGGTTGGCATGTATGAGTTGGGCCAAAGGGTGTAACTGGATCTGCAGTCCCTTGTCGCCACTGTACTGTGAGATACTGTTATGGTCTTCTTACAACAAATATATGCATATTGTCTTTCACTTGGCCACATTACAAAGTACTTCTTTTATTTTTAAGTGTTCATCTCCTTTTCATAAGTTAGGGGACTAGGACCATCAAGTCTACTCTGCCATTCAATTATGGCTGATCTATCGTTCCCTCTTAACCCCATTCTCCTGCCTTCTGCCCATAATCCCCGACTGCCGTACCAATCAAGAATCGCATCTATGCATCCGATTTGGGATTAGAAAAGACACTATTGAAGATTCTTAATTATATAAAAGTTGACAATGTTACAAACAATTATAAAAGCAGTTGACAGACTGGTGAAAGAGGCATATCAGATACATCTCAATATTCAGTGAGGTGATCAACTTTAGGGGAAATATAAAGAGTCAATATAATATATAAACTACGTTACAGGGGATGCAACAGCAGAAAGAAGGTGCGTTGAATTAGTATTTTAAAAATGAATGGGATACTTAGCATGGTAACGGTGGATGTGTGTGGGTGTCAGCATTGTTGAGAAGAACGTCTAATTCCTCTCTGTTTTACAATCTGCATTAATGTTCTTGTCAGGTGATTTTGTTCTGGAATATGCAGTTTCAGGAATTAGAAGATGACTGGAGTTATTTGCTGTCGTACTGAAAGAAGATCTGTGCCTCAATTTGAGTTGGTTTTTGGACCAGAAAAATGGCAGCATCTGACCTCCAAATGGTTGTACACTTTGCCCTCCTGTCCCGAATTCTGGCCGTCTTTTTCCAGGTCAGTCTCATTTAATTCTCATATTATTCCAATCAGCATTAATTTTATGGAATAAAGCAATAGTTAAGATTCAGTGAACATGCTAACATATTTGGGCTTTGAACACAGACTATGTATGTTTCCCAAACCAAACTCCTGAGTTTTTCTCAGACTCCACTCTGCGTGCAGTTCTTTGTTGATAAGTTATCTACAACGTATTAGTCCCAGTTCTCTCCATTAGCTCTTGACTGACAAACTCTCAGCAACATTGAGATATTTGCCCTTGAACTTGCTATCACCTGTGTCTAAGTCTACCTTTTTTTTTGGAATCCTTTTAATCGATTGCTGACCCAGGCATATTCTGTAAGCAGCCCTCATCGAAACTACAAACTACAGCTCATGTATGACCATCGTAAGTAATCCAGCATCATCCTTCATAACTCATCTAGGCATTGCTACGATTAACTAAATCATTCTCCTCAAGCTTCCCTTGTCTAGCTGTACACATTTCCAGTGGCCTATTCCATCACTGTTAGTCCATTCACAAGTGGAGGATTTACTCCAAAGGCTCATTACCCCAATACATGATCGCCCCTTATTGGCTCTTCGTCCGGCAAAGAAGAGCCTTGGCCTTGTTCCCTCACTTTCCTTTCAAGATCTACAATCCCTGAAATTTATTGCTTCAATTCTTACGTATTCCTGATATTAATTGCTCCACCCGTCAAGCCGACAGTTGTCTTGATCTTAAGGTGTGGAATATCTTCCCTAAATCTGTTGTTTTTCACTTATCCTACATGAACTTAATTAAATCAAAACTATTACTCTTCATTTCAGGCAGTTTTGTTTTAGTGTCCGTTTAGTTTTATAAAGTTCCTGGGAATTACTACACAACATTTAACTATATTAAATCAGTACATAAATGCAGTTTGCTGTGCTGTTCCAGAATGACTTGACTTTGCCATCTGTACATTACTGAAGGTGCTGATCCTCTCTGGGTTATTACAAAACTGTAGGCTGCTGAGCCTTGTTGCACAGCTCCTGCAGAAGGTGCCTTGTGAAAGGATCCAGGGGTTATTTGTTTTCAGTGGTTCAATTCCACAGCCTCTGGACCATTTTAAATATAATTTGCTGCAATTATGATAGCTTAAAGCATTAATTAATAGTTTTAAACATTTTAGAAAAGTGCCTCTTTCAGACACGTACTGAAATCAGTTAAATCATAATCATAATAATCAAAATCGTGATTTATTAGCTAAGTATGTTTTGCAACATACGAAGAATCTGGTTTGCCATACAGTCATACCAAAAAAGCAACAAGACACACAACTACATAAAATTTGACATAATCATCCACCACAGCGGCTCTTCCACATTCCTCACTGTGATGGAAGGCAATAAAGTTTTGTTTTCTTTCCTCCTTTCCGCGGTCGGGGGAGTCGAACCATCTGCAGCCGGCGATCGAGCTCCCGCGTAGGGGCGGTTGAACTCCTGCGGATTTTGGAGTTCCCAAAATCAATCGCTAACCAGCGACCGTGAGCTCCGTGATGTTAAAGTCCGCAGATGGGAGCACCAAAGGCCGACGCCTGGCAAAGGGATTGCTCGCTCTGAGATGTTAAGGTCCACAGGCTCCACGTTTTTCGAATAGAAGTCCCAGTAAGAGGCCATCAGCTCCACGATGTTAGGCTGCAGTGCGGACGGAGATAAGACATGGAAAAAGTCGCATCTCCGTCAAGGAAAGATATATAAAAAAGTTTCCTCCACCTCCCACACATAATACAAAACTAAAGATAAACTAAAACATACATTTTAGAACAAACTAAAAACACAAAGAAGGAAAAAGACTAAGACAGACCGTTGGCGAGGCAGCCATCGTGCGGCGCCCCCTCACACATTTTTACCACAGTAATTTTACAGGGGGTAGATGTGCATTAAGATATATGGTGTCCCACAGTGATACTTGCGATTGGCATAGTTCTATGGGTGGCTCGTGTTGTATTTATTTGCTGGAGGGAATATTTACCTTATCTATTGGTTCTTTACCAGATGGTGTTTAATTCCCTGATTCCGGACCACAATGCCGATGCATTCCGTATGCCCCGATTAAACAGCCCAAGCAATGGTGATGTGTTGCTGGACATTCTGTTCAGTGGCTTCTCTCGTTGGGATGCACAGCACTTCCTGTTTATAGCAGAATTTGGGTACATCTACGAGCAAAACTTTGCTTTCCTCCCACTGTTTCCTGTGATCCTGCGGGCAGTGGCCGAGACTCTCCTTGGCCCCCTGCAACCGTGGCTATGTCTTCACAGTCGGCTGCTGCTCGCCTCAACACTTCTGAACACCATCATCTTTGTCCTCTCTGCAGTCGTTCTCTACCAGCTAAGTGCCGCTGTGCTTCAGGATCGCAGGCTGGCTGCTCTTTCCAGCCTCCTCTTCTGTCTAAACCCTGCCAGCGTCTTTATGTCAGCCGCCTATTCTGAAAGCACCTTCATGCTGCTGTCCTTCAGTGGAATGCTGCACCTTGAGAAGGCACGGCCTCTGACCAGCTGCGCTCTGTTTGCCTTGTCTACAGCAGCTCGATCCAATGGGATTATAAATGCTGGATTTCTGTTTCACTCGCAGCTAAAGCAATGCATTTTGTACTTGAGACCTGAGCTGAAGTTCACAGGAAAAGGCTGGCACAAGTTGTGTTTGCATCTCATCCTCCGATCTGCACTGCTGGTAACTGCGGGATCAGTGGTGATCATTTTGCCCTTTGCACTCTTTCAATATTACGGATACCTGACATTTTGTAGATCAGCTGTAGATCCAGCTTTAACCATCCCTCCACATCTGTTGCAGTTGGCCAGGGAAAAGGGCTATCATCTACCAGGCAAGGACAGTGCGGTGCCCAGCTGGTGCCATCACCGATACCCCATAATTTACTCCTACATTCAGGATACCTACTGGAATGTGGGCTTCATGAGATATTACCAGCTCCGACAGTTACCCAATTTCCTGCTGGCATTCCCGATTATAGCTTTGGGTATATGGGCAGCCAAGCAGTATGTGCGAACTGATCCCTGGTATTGCATACACCTGGGCCTGGTCCACAAAAAACTGAAGGGAGAGAGAGAAACGGATGGGAAACCGTCGTCTGGCTTCTACAGTCATCGTGTGTTCGTCTACGTTGTTCATTCAACAGCACTGCTGGCATTTGGTGTCTGCTTCATGCACATCCAGGTGAGAACAGTATGAAAGGACAATAAACACAGGGTGCACTAAAGATTCACGTGGAGTTTTCCACACCCATTAATTTCCCCCAGTGTAATCTTATTTTCCTGTCCATTCCCAAATCATGAGGAATCTGAGGTTAAATCTTTCTTTCCACAATTCCACACTTTTTTATATCTCAGCTAATTCAATCACTCTTCTGGATACTCCGAAACTATATTAATATTTCAAATCTAATTTGTCTATCCTAGTCTTGTTCACCCATTGCCCTTTAAATATCACTCTTTTGTTTATTCCCTAGTCATTAATAACCTACCCAGCCTAATCCCGATTGCTCGATCTCTGCTTATATCTTTAGATGTTTAAACTAATATTTCCATTACATTCCTCTGTCAAATAAGCAATTAAACCCTATTGAAAGAATGAATAAACTCAACTTCCATACTGATTTGAAACAGAATCTTACGCATTTAATTTTTTGTATAGCGAAATCGGACTGTATGTAAGATAATGTTTAATTTAGGTTACAAAATATAAGACGGTCACTCCATTTGCTCTGGAGCTGACAACAGCTGACCTGAGATTAGCCGGTTTCACTCTCCACAACTGCTGCCTGAGGCTCAATATTTCCATCATTTTCTGTTATGCGTGATTTCCATTGTATGCAATTTTTACTTTTGTTTGTTGACTGGAAGATATGAGGTGTCTAATAATACTCTCGCTTTCTACGCAGGTTATAACCAGGTTCCTGGCTTCCTCCTCTCCAGTCTTATACTGGTTCTCAGCCCACCTGCTCCAGGATAAAGAGCCCGGACATTTGGCACAGGACTCTGCTACCTCATCATACCCATACACATTTAGCATAATTCCCAGAAAACCTCTCACTGCTCTCCTGCAGGACTGGCGAAGGTGCAGCCTGACTGCACGATGTGTTCTTGGATATTTCTTACTGTACTGGTTCCTTGGACTTGCTCTGCATTGTAATTTTCTCCCGTGGACCTGATCAATACCCCTGCCATACATCCAACTCTGATATTCACTGACAGCAGTGACCGCCTCCCTTTGATAGATAGTAGCATCATTGAATTCTTGGGTTGTCTATTCACTGAAACCTTAACAGGATCGGCCACATAAATACCCTCACTGCTAGAGGTCAGAGACTGAGTACCTTGTGCAGCTTGCTGACTCCTCCCTGACTTCCCAATAGATACCAAGCACAGAGTGAAGAAATGCTTTCCTTGTTTGGGTGAATGCATCTCCAATAACACTCAAAGTCAACGCCATCTCAGACAGTAACCTACATAATCAGTACACTAACTAGCAATGTCATCACTCACCCACCGCCTCCAGCACTGGTGAAATGTGGCCATAGTATGCTTTAATTGCTAAATGCACTTTTCTCATTCATTGCAGGGATGTGGACTTCCTAACTAAGAGAGTATTTGTTTCCCACACCTACTGGCCTTGAATTGAAGGCAGTTAAGAATCAACCACACTCTGGTGGATTTGGCTAAATTGGCTACAAAGGCAATTGCTAACATTTTCTTCTCTGAAGGATATAAGTGAGCAGGCCAGTCCATCCTGTGTCCTTTTGAATTATCAGTAGTTGATCAACCAGTTAGTCCTATCGGCAAACTTCCATACTATTTCTTCATTTCCTAAATCCGATGAGTGGGAGCCTGAAACATCCCTGCCCAACCCAATCTCTTTCATCCTGATTGTTATGCTTTTAGATCATGTCAAATCTTTTTTATTGTATTGGGTCAATTTTCGACTTGAATCCCAGCTACCTGACCTTCAACTGTAGGGTTACACAAAAAGCTGGAGAAACTCAGCGGGTGCAGCAGCATCTAAGGAGTGAAGGAGATAGGCGACGTTTCGGGTCGAGACCCTTCTTCAGACTGGTCAGGGATCAGGGAAACGAGAGATATAAACAGTGATATGGAGAGATAAAGCAAGAACAATGAGTGAAAGATATGCAAAAAAGTATTGGTGATAAGGAAATCAGGCCATTGTAAGCTGTTTCTGGTGTGAAAATGAGAAGCTAGTGCGACTTGGGGGGGGGGGGGGGGGGGGGGAGATGGAGAAGGAATGTCAGGGCCCGAGGGCTGAGGGAGAGGTGGGGGGGGGGGTGGGGGGGAAAGGAGCAGTCTGGGTTAACAGAATTGAGAAAATTCAATGTTTAAGCCCAGAGGATGCAGACTCCCCAAGCGGAATATGAGATGTTGTTCCTCAAACTTGCGGTGTTGTTCACTCTGGCCATGGAGGAGGCCCAGGACCGAGAGGTCGGATACGGAGTGGGAGGGGGAGTTGAAGTGCTGAGCCACCGGGAGGTCGGGTTGGTTATTGCGGACCGAGCGGAGGTGTTCGGCGAAACGATCGCCTAGCCTCCGCTTGGTCTCACCGATGTAGATTAGCTGGCATCTGGAGCAACGGATGCAGTAGACGAGGTTGGAGGAGGTGCAGGTGAACCTCTGTCGGACTTGGAATGACTGCTTGGGTCCCTGAAAGGAGTGGATGGGGGAGGTGAAGGAACAAGTGTAGCATCTCTTGCGGTTGCAAGGGAAAGTGCCCGGGGAAGGAGTGGAGCAGGAGGGAAGGGAAGAATTGACGAGGGAGTTGCGGAGGGAGCGGTCTTTGCGGAAGGCAGATAGGGGGGGAGATGGGAAGATGTGGCGAGTGGAGGGGTCACGTTGGAGGTGGCGAAACTGGCGGAGGACTATCTGTTGTATGCGCTGGCTGGTGGGGTGAAAGGTGAGGACCAGGGGGACTCGGCCCTTGTTGTGAGTGGGGGAATGGGGAGAGAGGGCAGTGTTGCGGGGTATGGAGGAGACCCTGGTGCGAGCCTCATCGATAGTGGGGGAGGGGAAACCCCGTTCTCTGAAGAACGAGGACATTTGCGATGACCTGGTGTGGAACACGTCATCCTGGGAGCAGATGCGGCATAGTCGGAGGAATTGGGAATAGGGGATGGAGTCCTTACAGGAAGCAGGTTGGGAGGAAGAGTAATCCAGGTAGCTGTGGGAGTCAGTTGGTTTGTAGTGGATGTCAGTCAGGAGTGTGTCACCTGCAATAGAGATGGTGATCAACTGTACTTGCCTGTCTCTGGAGCCCAAATTAATATTTCTTATGAGTAAATGTGGTTTAAAAACTAAAACCTGCACTGAAATCCAGGGTAGATAAAAATGCTGGAGAAACTCAGCGGGTGAGACAGCAGCTATGAAGAAGGATTTCGTCCCGAAATGTTGCCTATTTCCTTCGCTCCATAGATGCTGCCTCACCCGCTGAGTTTCTCCAGCATTTGTCTACCTTCGATTTTCCAGCATCTGCAGTTCCTTCTTAAATAGTTAAATCCAGGAATTATTTTGTATCTTCATACATCTCTGTCATCAGCTAGTATTGATGAATACATTTGTTGAAATACATCAGAATAAACTTGCCAAAGGAATCTGAACTGCAGTTTTTGAAATTATTAATATACTGTTGGATTTAAAGGGATATCCACTAATTGACTCCCATAGCTATCTTGATTACACTTCTTCCCATCCTGCTTCTTGTAAAGACTCTATCCCGTACTCCCAATTCCTCAGTCTACGCCGCATCAGCGCCCAGGACGAGGTTTTCCATTCCAGGGCATTGGAGATGCCCTCATTCTTTAGGGAACGGGAGTTCCATTATAGATGAGGGTCTCCTTGATATCCCACAGCTCCGCTCTTACTCCCCCTCCCCTTATTCGTAACAAGGACAGAATCCCCCTTGTCCTCACCTTCCACCCCATCAGCCGTCGCCTACAGCATATAATCCTCCAA